>CM066050.1:60717489-61152489 GCA_033557465.1 Ichthyophis bannanicus
CAAAACTTGGTTAGAGTAGACCACTGGCTTGGGAACCAAGAGACCAGGGTTTGATTCCCACTAGCATGCCTTGTGGCCTTGGGCAAATCACTTAACTCTCCATTGCCTCAGAAAAAATCCAAGTTATCAATGTCCCATGTTTAAGTTACAATGTAAACCACTTTGACTGAATGATCTCTTCATAGTACCTTTGAGTCACTGCTGACTCCTGACAACCCAGCAGCTCCTGGGTTTTCTTGGCAGTGTGAATGGAAGTGGATTGTCAGGCCTTTCTTCAGAGGCAATGGAGAGTTAAGTGACTTGCCTAAGGAGTGCTGCTGGGAATCACTCTGGGCTCTTGGTTACTGAGCTAGTGTTCTAACCACTAGGCTACTCCTCTATTCCATTGAAATGATAAGAGGTATAAAAGAACCTATTTAATAAATAAATAAAATTCTGACAGTGTTTTACGAGAGGCTGTGCCAAAAATAGAGCCCCTTTTTAAACAGATGCAGGACTGCAGGTGCAGCAGTTTTAAGATGCTGCAAGGGTATAAAAAAACACCCAAAACCTCCTAACATATGCATGTAGAAACATAGAAACATAGAAACATAGAAATATGACGACAGAAAAAGACCACATGGCCTATCTAGTCTGTCCTTCCATAACAACTACAACAGTCCACTTTTTGCCTTTAGAGATCCTCTGTGTTGGTCCCATGCTTTCTTGAATTCAGTTACTGTCCTCATCTCTACCACCTCCACTGGGAGACTATTCCACGGATCCACTACTCTTTCCGTAAAGAAATATTTCCGCATATCACTCCTGAATCTATCTCCCTTCACCCTCATCCCATGTCCCCTCGTAGCAGAACTTGCTTTCAATTGAAAGAGGCTCTCTCCCTGAACATTTATGCCACGGAGGTATTTAAACATCTCAATCATATCACCTCTATCCCGCCTTTCCTCTAAGGTGTACATATTAAGATCCTTAAGTCTGTCCTCATATGCTTTATAATGAAGCCCATTAATCATTTTGGTAGCAACCCTCTGCACCGACTCCATCCTGTTCACATCCTTTTGAAGGTGCGGTCTCCAGAATTGCACACCATACTCCAAATGAGGTCGCACCAAAGACTTATACAGAGGCATTATCACCTCCTTTTTTCTGCTAGCCATTCCTCTCCGTATGCACCCAAGCATCCTTCTAGCTTTTGCTGTCGCCTTTTCCACCTGTTTAGCTACTTTAAGATCATCAGACACAACCATGCCTAGGTCCCGCTCTTCTTTAGTGGACAAAAGTACTTCACCTCCTATACTGTATTGCTCCCTTGGATTGCTGCAGCCCAAATGCATGACCTTACATTTTTTAACATTAAATCCCAGCTGCCAAATTCTAGACCATTCTTCAAGCTTAGCTAGATCCCTCCTCATGTTATCTACCCCTTCCTGGGTGTCTACTCTATTGCAGATTTTGGTATCATCCGCAAAGAGGCAAACCTTACCCGACAGCCCTTCCGCTATATCACTAACAAAGATGTTAAAAAGAATCGGACCAAGGACAGATCCCTGGGGCACACCACTGGTAACATCCTTCTCCTCAGAGTGAGCTCCATTTACTTGTACTCTTTGTCGCCTCCCACCCAACCAATTTCTAACCCAAGCAGTAACTTTAGGGTCCATCCCTAGGGTGCTCAGTTTGTTTATAAGTCGCCTGTGAGGAACAGTGTCAAAGGCTTTACGGAAATCTAAATACACCACATCTAGAGCTCTCCCTCGGTCCAACTCCCTGGTCACCCAGTCAAAAAAATCAATCAGATTTGTCTGACAAGACCTGCCTCTGGTGAATCCATGCTGCCTCGGATCCTGTAATCCGCTGGACTCCAGAAACCTCACTATTTTCTCTTTCAGCAGCGTTTCCAATAATTTACTCACCACCGAAGTTAAACTAACCGGCCTGTAGTTTTCAACCACATCCTTACTTCCGCTTTTGTGTAAAGGCACCACATGAGCCTCTCTCCAGTCCTTTGGCACCACTCCTGACTCCAACGAGGCATTGAAAAGGTCAGTCAGTGGAGCTGCTAGAACGTCCCCAAGTTCCCTCAGTATTCTAGGGTGTATCCCATCCGGTCCCATCGCTTTGTCTACTTTAAGTTGAGCTAGTTTCTCACGAACACAGTCTTCTGAAAATAGTTCAAGATGTCCCTCGCTTCTGTTCTTATTTGTGGGTGTTTTCTGAGGTCCTGCTCCTGGTTCTTCATCTGTGAACACAGAACAAAAATATTTGTTAAGCAATTCCGCTTTATCCTTATCAGCTTCTACATATTCCCCCCCTGCACCCTTGAGTCTGACAATACCACTTTTGCTCTTCCTCTTCTCACTAATATATCTGAAAAATGTCTTATCCCCCCATTTTATTGCATTGGCTATTTCCTCCTCCTTTTGAATCTTTGCCTTCTTGACTACTTTGCTAGCTTCTCTAAGTTTTTCCAAATACAGATGCCTGTCTTCTGCTCTCTGTGATCTCTTGTATTTCATGAAGGCCTCCCTCTTTTTCTTCACTTTTTCAGCTACTTCCTTCGAAAACCATAGCGGTCTCCTGTTCCTTTTGCCTTTATTTACCATTTTAACAAAAAGGTTGGTTGCCCTTAAAATACCCCCTTTCAGTTTTGCCCACTGTTTTTCTACATCCCCCAGCTGTTCCCATCCCACTAACGACTCCCTGAGGTATTGGCCCATCTTCGCAAAGTTAGTCTTCCTAAAGTCTAAGATCCTCACCTTGGAATGGATTCTAACAGCCCTAGTCCTAATACTGAACCACACCATCTGGTGATCACTGGATGCAAAATGATCTCCCACTACAACATCAGAAACACTTTCACCATTGGTAAGCACCAAGTCCAGTATGGCCCCTTCACGTGTGGGGTCTGTTACCAATTGCCAGAATAGTTCTCCCTGTAGAGAATCCAGGATCTCCTTACTTCTAGATGATACTGCAGCAGGAATGTGCCAATCAACATCTGGCATATTGAAATCTCCTATCAGTAGCACTTCCCCTTTCCTAGCAATGCTGCATATGTCTTCAATTAACTCTCTGTCCACCTCTTCCTCTTGTGAGGGAGGTCTGTATATCACTCCAATGCAAATAGATTTCTCTTTCCCTCTTTCTAGTTTAACCCACAATGCCTCCTCTCTCCCTTTTAAGCTCTGTAATTCCAAAGCTTTAATAGTAGTTTTTACATATAGTGCCACTCCTCCTCCTCTTCTTCCTACCCTGTCCTTCCTGAATAAAGTATAGCCAGGTATAGTTACATCCCAGTCATTGTTTTCTGTGAACCATGTTTCTGTAACTGCCACTAAATCCAAGTCAGCCACTCCCACCAAAGCTTCAACCTCAGGGATCTTATTTCCCATGCTACAGGCATTAATACACACTGCTTTCCATATGTTACCCCTGTTACCCATTTCCATAAAGGTATTTAATGTATCACCTACCTGGGGGCTTTCACTTACCTGGGGCTTTCTTCACCCATCCCCAAGGAATCTAGTTTAAAGCCCTCTTCAGTAGATTAGCCAGTCTACTACCAAAGATGCGTTGACCTCTCTTGGACAGATGGATGCCATCTCTGCTTTGCAACCCTTGGAAAAGCATCCCATGGTCTAGGAAACCAAAACGCTCTCGATGACACCATCCACGCAGCCATGCATTTGTCTCCAGGATGCGAGCCTCTCTGCCTTGGCCTTTACCCTCAACAGGGAGGATTGAAGAGAACACCACCTGTGCACCTAACTGCTTCACCCTCTGTCCCAGAGCCATGAAGTCACTTTTGATACGTTCCGAGGTATACCTGGCAGTATCATTTGTTCCAACATGGATTAGCAACATTGGGTAATAGTCTGTGGGCTTGATGAGTCTCGGCAAACTCTCCGTAACATCTTGGATTTTGGCACCAGGCAGACAGCATACCTCTCTGGACATCAAGTCTGGTCGGCAGATGGACGCCTCAGTACCCCTCAGAAGAGAGTCTCCAACCACCACCACCCTTCGTTTCCTTCTGGTGACTGATTCCGCAACTTTGGGGTACTTGAACTCTGGTTCTTCCCTTTCCAGGGATGCTTTCACCTCCTCCACTTCCAGGGCTGCATAATGGTTCTTCAATTCAAGGGATGGAGAAGTTGGATTGGTGATTTTGCAGGCCCTGGTGCCTTGTGTCCAACCATCGACATTCTGTTGGCACCCATCTTCTCCGGAGCTGGAGAGCTTGGTTGCTGCAAGTAGCATCTCATCAATGTACTTCTCACTGTCTTGAATGCTCCTCAGCCTCGCCACCTCCTCTCTGAGTTCCTCCACCTCTTTCCTCAGAGCTTCAGCATGCAGGCACCCTGCACATGGAACCGGTCCTTCAACCGGCATTAGGACCTCTGTCTGGACCGAGGCAGAAGCTGTAACGGGAGCAACAGCTTTAGCAATACGATTTTTCCCAGCCATTGTTCTTTTCGTGGAGCTTAGGTATCTGTTAGAGCAAAAGAGAGAGATCTACCAAGTACCAGCCGGTTTCGCAGCTGTCTTTATAGAGAAAAAGCAGTTAAAACACTTTAATTACATACAAATGTGCTGGTCCAGCTTCTTAAAATCACTCCTATAGGTCTGGCTCCTCCCCATCACTCCCCAGATCTCAACCTCCCCTGTGATGACACGATATATCTACTACCTCCCCGACCCCCCACCCCCAAAGCATTGTGACATAGCCCCTGACCCCAACACAACCACCTCTCAAAGCATCACTTATCCCTCTGCCTCCCCCTCCAAAGAACCTAGTCAAAGCTCCTCCCCCAAGAAAGCTCTCATACAATCTCCCTTCAAAGGGCCCCTCCAGCACAAGCCTCCCACTATAGGACCCACCCCGGCAACTCATATCACGTCCAGTGCCCCCTTCTAGCAGCCCATCCAACCCCCACACTGAAAACACATGTTAGGTATAGGTAAGGCACTTACACCAATCCTAGGATTTGTATACTGCAAATGTCCATGCATAGATTTCTAAAGATAGTATTTATATAAAATAGGTGCATACATGTATGCCAGGTGCATGTACAGTAAAAGTACACACAATTAGTCCCATGCATGAACCTACAGAATAGGGACCAGATAAAGCAGTGGTTCTCATCCCAGTCCTCTAGAACCCCCAGGCCAGTCAGGTTTTAGGATATCCACAATGAATATGCATGAGATAGATCAGCATGCACTGCTTCCATTGTATGCAGATCTTTCTCATGCATAATCATTGTGAATATCCTGAAAACCTGACTGGCCTGGGGGTCCCAGAGGACTGGGTTGAGAACCGCTGGGCTAAAGTATGCATAAAGGTGCCCACTTATGCTAATAGGTCCTTGAAAATAGATGATTTACACACAAAGGCCCTCATTCTATAAAGCGGGGTGCAGACAATAATTCCCACCGGGACGTGCAGCCCTGCAATCCGCGCTAACCCTATTCGGCACCAGCTCTCCCTATATGTCTGGTGCTGCAGGATGGGGAGAGCCGGCGGGAGGGGATGGGATCAGGTGTGGGCCACCTAGCAGTACATACAGGGCTGATTCTGGTCACAGCCCTGTCCGTGCTACCGGGCCTGCCGAGACTTGCTGTTTAAACCATCTCAGAGGTGGTTTAAACTGCACTTTTTGCTCGATTGGGCCCAGGGAGCCACCATCAGGGCCAGTGCCAGGTGCAGGGGAGTCCCCACTGCTCAATCCAGGCTACAGGAGGCCAGCCATGGGTTGGATGGCAGGGATCTTGGGGGCCGGAGCCTCAGTGCTATGAGGCACATGTGAGGAGGACATTCCCGCAGGCAGAGGTGGGACATTGGGCTGTCCTTGGGCCCAATTCTGGCTGCCGTGGGAATGTTTTGTTCCTGACATTCCCGTGGACCAGAATCGGGTCCTACTGGGCCCGTCTTCAGTGGGGATATCCAGCCATCCCGCTTCTGGAATCGGGCTCATACTGCAAATGGCACATATCTTTAGGAAGCTCCTTATAAAAAGTGTTAATAATTTAAGTCCTGTCACATGATGATGTTCTATGCAATAGTGATGTAAAGAACAGGTATGATGTCCCATCCTAACTTTGCATAAGTTAATATATTTGGGGGACAATTTTAGAAAGTTTAGGTTCCACTTACAGTACATGTATAAGTGGTGTATTTATACTTGTAACTTTTTATTTATTTATTTATTCATTTTACATTCCTTATATACCACACTATTTGACATCAGCGCGGTTTACATCGAACAAAAAATTCAGAACATAAACATGTATCTGATTTTACAATAAAACTTGGACTACATCTATCAGTAGGGATTTTAGAACAGGCAGCATGTTGTTGTTGTTAAGTGCCGTTGAGTCAGAGTCGACTCATGGCGACCCTCTGGATAGCTATCCTAAATTGTGTTCGGTCTTCAGTCAGGCGGCTCATTGTTGACAGACTGGTACCCGAAGCTGCTGTTATTGTATCGATCCATCTCATTGCTGGCCTTCCTCTTTTGCGTTGACCTTCTATCTTGCCAAGCATGATGTCTTTCTCTAATGATCTCTCTCTCCGCATGATGTGTCCAAAGTATGAAAGTCGAAGTCTTGTCATCTGAGCTTCTAAAGAAAGCTTAGGTTTGATCTCCTCTAGTATAGACTGGTTTGTTCTTCCGGCAGTCCATGGTATACACAGTATTCGCCGCCAGCACCATAATTCAAAAGCATCAATTTTCTTCCTGTCTATCTTTTTCACTGTCCAGCTTTCACATCCATATGATGTTATTGAAAATACCATGGCTTGAACAAGTCGAATCTTTGTATGGAAAGAGACATCTCTGCTCTTGAGAATCTTATCTAGGTCTTTCATTGCCATTCTGCCAAGAGCAATGCGTCGTCTGATTTCTTGACTGCTTGTTGCTTCTTTATTGATAGTTGATCCAAGTAGGTTAAAGTTATTCACGATTTCAAATTCTTCTCCTTCGACGATTAACCTGTTGATTATGCCAGTTGTCATGATCTTTGTCTTCTTTACATTAAGGTGCAGGCCCATTTTGAGACGATGTTCTTTGATTGTGAGAAGCAAATGTTTCAGATCATCTTCACTTTCCACCAGTAATGTGGTATCATCAACATAGCGAAGGTTGTTGATGAGTCTTCCACCAATCTTCACACCTCTGTTGTCTTCATACAATCCTGCTTCTCTGATGATTTGTTCTGCATATAAATTAAACAGGTAGGGGGAAAGTATGCAGCCTTGTCTTACACCTTTGCTTATTTTAAACCATTCTGTTTCTCCTTGTTCCGTTCGAACTGTTGCTTCTTGATCAATGTGATTGTGCAAGAGAACGATCAGGTGTTCTGGTATACCCATGCTTCTTAATGTGGCCCAAAGTTTCTCATGGTTTACATAGTCAAAAGCTTTGCTATAGTCGATAAAGCACAAATAGATATCCTTTTGGTATTCTTTAGTCTTTTCAAGGATCCATCTCACATCCGCAATGATGTCTCTCGTTCCTCGCCCTTTTCTGAGCCCTGCTTGCACTTCAGGTAGTTCTTGTTCCAGGTATGATTGTAGTCTCTTTTGAATAATCTTCAGTAGAATCTTGCTGGCATGTGGGATCAGAGCGATTGTGCGATAATTTCCACAGTCAGTTGGATCACCTTTCTTTAGTATTGGTATAAACACAGATCTTTTCCAGTCAGTTGGCCATGATGCTGTCTTTCATATTTCTTGGCATTTCTTTCATCACCAATGGTTCCAGATCATAAGGTACAGGTTGAAACGGCTGTTGGTCCACTTGATCTTTATCATATAAAAACTCTGTATATTCCTTCCATCTTTTCTTGATCTTCTCAGCATCATTCAACATAGAACCTTGAGCATCTTGTAACATTCCAATTTGAGGCTGGAACTTTTTCTTTAACTCTCGTAGGCAGCATATAAATATATATATATATATATATATATATATATATATATATATATATATATATATATATATATATATATATATATATAGTCTTGCGCAGGGGTGTGTGTTGCCTTTTTGGACCTGTGCAGAGCAAGGATCTCTAACCACTGACCTCTTAATAAAGCACTCACTACTTCAACTATTGATATCTTTTACTTTATATCAAAATGAGCATGAGTTAGTGGAACGGTGGCTTTCTGAATTACCTACGTCAGTTCGTCTCCATCAGATGAAAAGAACTGCACAATAATTCCACAGGCCTATCCTTGTAGCTTCAAACAAGCAAAACAGTCCAAGGCCGTTCCTTGCGGTTCAACGTATGAAGTATTCAGCAGGCTTTCAAAGCCTTTATAGTTCCTTAAACTGTACAAATCAGGCATTCATTAATTAACAAGAAATTCAATCAAATGCCAAATGAAAAAATAAACTAGAGAAGTCTGCATTAGACCCAGAAATCTCTCACACTCTCATTGCTGCAAATTGAGCCAGATCAAGTTTTCCAGCTGCCTTCTCAACCCCGCCAGGCATGTTTTTCCCCTGCGGAGTGAAAGGGAAGCCCTTCCCCCTCACTCTCTTTCTCTCTCTATGAGGTGTTTAATTTCGCACATTCTCCTTCATAGAAAACAAAATGCTGCTCTTAGAGAAGCAAAATATTCCTTCTAACATCACAGCTAATCCAGCTCCTTATGCCTGGGCAAAACCTTGCCCTCACTCTAGAGCAGGTTGGGAAGGCCCTCCACTCCCACCTCCCCTACAGCATTTTCCATAGCCCGGCTTATATCAGCAAAAGTCAAAGCAACAAACTTGCAGTCTCTGTTCCCCAGCTTCTTAATAATCCATTCCTTCTGGTATCATGCCAATGTTTATGTTTATTTGGTTTCATATACCGCCATTTGAGTAACAGCATAGCGGTTTACAGAGGTAAAAATATACAAGATAGGCCAAAGGGCCAGAAAAGGAAAAGAAGTTACATTTTATGACAGGAAAGCGCCCAAGACAGTTAAATACATGTAACGAAAGAGAGAAAGGAGTGAAAGAAAGTAGGACACGGGTAGTTTCACACAGAAGGGGAAGGAAGGTTGAAAGCGGAAGAGAAGAGGTGAGTTTTCAAGTCTCTCTTAAAGGTGGAATATTGCTGTTCGAGTCGAAGGGAAGTGGGTAGGGAGTTCCAGAGTGCAGGACTGATGAAAAAGAAAGCAGAGGAGCGTGTGGATTGTAAATGAGCATGTGATGGGGAAGGGAGGTGAAGGCGATTGATGTGCAAGGACCGAAGTGAGCGGGTGGAAGTATGAAACTGTATTAAATCTGCCAGATACTGAGGGGTGTGGCTGTATAGGACTTGATGTACCAGTGTGAGGATCTTATAGCGTATGCGAAACTCAAGAGGAAGCCAGTGAAGATGGAGAAGGAGAGGGGTGACATGATCCTGAAGCGAGGCGTGAAAGATAAGGCGCACAGCAGTGTTTTGAATGTGTTGCAGACAGTGGAGTTGTAAACGGGGAAACCCAACCAGAACCGAATTGTAGAAGTCGACATGTGACATGACCAGGGAAAGAAGAAGGGTAGTAAGAGCCTGTGGGGTGAGAAATGGGCGGATTGCTCGGATCTGGTGAAGGAAGAAGAAAGAAGTCTTGGTAATGTGAGAGATGTGAGCCTGAAAGGCAAGATCTGAGTCAAAAAGAACAACTAAATAACGGAAGGTGGAAACCAGGGGAATAGGTGTGCCAGAGAAGGAGGGAGTGACCAGAGGGGGAGGACTGCCATGAATGAACCAAATAGCAAGTGTTTTTGTTAAATTTAAGTGCAAACAATTTGTGGTAAGCCAATTAGCTACAGCAGAGAGGCAAGAGTTGAGGGGGGTGAGATCAGAGTGGAGGGGGGAGGTGTGGAAGAGAAGGACCAGATCATCAGCATAATAGAAAGCAGAAATACAAAATTGCTGAACCAAAAGTGCCAGTGATGCCAGGAATATATTGAAGAGAAGAGGTGCTAAGACAGACCCCTGAGGGACACCACAGGGCAGTGGAAAGGGGTCGGAAGAGACTAGTGGAGCAACTGAGGAAACTATTGTGCAGGAGCGAGAGGAAAGAAATGAATGAAACCAGTGATGAACCGTGCTCAGAGTCCAGCCTCATGAAGACGAGAAAGAAGAAGAGAGTGGTCAACTAGGTCAAATGCAGCCAAAAGATCTAAAGATACCACCACCGAGAAATCACCATGGTCGTGAGTCACGTGAAGTTCGTTAGGAAATCCCAAAAGAACAGTCTCCATGCTATGGCCCTGCTGAAAACCTGATTGACGGGGGTGAAGGAAATGAGTGGAGTCAAGGTGATGTGATAATTGTGCAAAGACCGTTTTCTCAAGTATTTTGGAAAGAAAGGAGAGATTGGAAACAGGGCGATAGTGGGCAGGAATCAGACGATCAAGTGAGGGTTTCTTGAGGATGGGGTGGATAAGGGCATGCTTCCAGGAATGGGGAATGACACCCATGGAGAGACTGGTATTGACCATAGTAAGAATGGAGGGGATGAGAGCAAGAGAGGGAGTGAGCAGCCAAGAGGAGGGGATAGGGTCAAGTGAACAAAAGGTCTTATTGGAGGAAGATATCAGTCCCATGAGTTTTCAGGTAGTGATGAGTGGAAGGAAGGCCAGACGTGCGAGAGATGAGAAGCAGGGGGGGTGGAGAGACAGGAGGAGGAGAGGAGATAGGTGAAGGACAGTGGGGGAGGGACATTCTAAGATCCAGAATCTTGGTACTAAAGAAAGCCGCAAGTTCAGGTAATTCTACTTCCATAGGCTTGGACAGTTCCTGCAGGGTAGCTGGCTGGGAGTACCTTTCATCTCTTATCTCTCCCTTACAACCCCCCTCGAGAACTCCGCTCTTCTATCAGACTGCTTCTATCTATGCCCTCTTCTTCTACTGCTAACTCCAGACTTCCTCCTTTCACCTTGCTGCACCTTACGCCTGGAGCAAACTACCTCTGTCGGTGCACCAGGCACCTTCTCTAGCCCTCTTCAAATCCAGGTTGAAAGCTCACCTCTTCGCTGCTGCTTTTGGATCTTGACTCACATGATCTCCTTTTCTTTCCGTTGTTTTACCCTGCCTACACCTTCTGTCCCTTGTTTTACCCCTGCTTAAACCTTCTTTTTACCCCTGCCTACACCATCCGTGTCTTGTCTTAACTAGATTTAAGTTCTGTGTTTTGTCTTGACTAGATTTTAAGTTCTGATATGTTTATGTTTATGGGGACTGTCTCTTATTCTGTGCAGCGCTGCATATGACTGGTAGCGCTATACAAATGCTCAGCAGTAGTAGTAGTAGTAGAGAGGCAAGCTCCAAGGCGGGTATTACTGGCCCTCTGGGTCTGCATAAAATACTGATTGTGTTCCCACAGAGGCACATAAGCCATACCCTCCTCCTTGATTGCCCAGGGAACCACCTATTCACCCCTTAGCCTTATGTGCTGTTTTTCCTGTAGGGAAGTTTTTCTAAGTCCCAGCCCAGATTCCTCAAACCCTTCCATCTAAGTGGTTGCCTGGGATGCCCCTCTCCAAGGGAATGATGTTTCTGTACCTTGCATGCCCTCACAGAGCTTGGAACAGCTTGCAGTAGGGCTTTCCTCCTTGAATAAACTTCAAGTAGGCCATACCTGCCACAATATATATTAGGGATGGGCATTAGTTTAAAGCAACATGGAAAATATTGATTTCATATTATTTTTAATCTGAATCCAGCATTAAAAAAATCCAGAATTCTGTTTTTCCACTCTATTGTTGTTTCAGGCTAGCTGGTTTCAAACCACTGAGTTAGAAAGTGGGTGTCTTGCAGAAAGAGCTATCACATCTCCATGGGAGTTGGCTCTAGCCAGCCTGCTCTTAGCTGTGTCTTGCGTTTCTGGTGATCTTTGTTCCTGTTTCCTGACTGGCCCAAAGTTTGTTTGATTGGTCTTGAGGTCTGTGCAAAACCCTTCCTGGATTTTCCCCTTGTAAATCAATCCTCATGCTCTAGATACTTTCTAATTGGACAAATAGGATTTGGTTTAAGCTTGATAAATGTCTGTAAAAGTACACTTAAACGTGGTTTTACAGAATTTCTGGCACAAGAACTTGGCAAAAGAAAGGTTTTTGGAGTAAGTCTATAGAGCAGGAGTCAATAGATTCACAAGACAGGTTGGCTATGGCCTGCTTCCATAAAGATATAATAGCTCTTTCTGCAAGATATCTATCTTCTAACTCAGTGGTCAGAAGTAATACAAGACACAGTTAAGAGCCAGCCCCTGTAGAAACCTAACAGTTATTCCTGCAAAGCGCCTGCCTTCTAAGCTAAAAGTCACTGATTTGAGGCTAGCCTTTGGCATGAGAGAAAAAAAGCCATTTAGGTTTTTTATTAGCCTGAAACCTCTAGTAACCTTTCAGATGTTTTCTGTTTGGGCAACAGGCACAGCCACCTCTTCAATTAATAAAACTGCCCTGAAATGAAAATGTATAAAAGCAAAACACAAAATTTATTAAAACAAAATAAACCTGCAATTGACACAGTTAACAAAACAATACAATTTTGTTTTGCTTGCACACCCCTAATATACGTATACATATATTTGTGGCAACCTGCAGAGATTTCAAGGGGGCATGCTCTTGACTTGGTTTGGTGGCCTTTCAAAGTATAGTATATAGTATATGTGTTTTACTTCTATTTGATAATCTATTATGCAACAAAAATGCTGACTTACATTTACAGATTCTGCCTGCCTAATATTCAAAGGCATTTACACAGTTTACAGACCTGTAAACCATGGAAATGCCCCTAAATGGAATATTTGGTGGCAAGAACATGATTGGTGTCACTGAAGATCCTTGAGTAATGCTGCTATACACCCCGATGCTAAGCAGTTAACATCAGGACCTGTTGGGGGCACTCCAGAGCAGAACGGAAGCAGAGCCAATCGCAAACTGGTCAGTGGTGATATTGAGCTGCTGCCCAGTTTGTGATCTGCAGTGAAAGCCAGGCACAGGAAACTTTCACCGCGTATCGCTAACCGGGCAACAGCTCAATATCGCTGCTGCCTGGTTAATGATTGGGCTTTGCAGCCACCCTGAATATTCAATACCAGGGCCGGATATGACCCCAGCATTGAATATCTGGGTTTAATGTTCAGCACCAGCAGCTAACTGCTTAATCTCGCTAGTTGCTGATGCTGAAAGGTTACTCACTATACAGCGGTACAAAGAAAAGAATAATCAGTTTATTGGGTGATGTTATCATGTCTTTATTAAAACAACATCCTGAATGAACCATACAAATATCATGGCATGTCAATTAATATAATCAGTGCTTCTGGCAATTCTGGATTACCGTTAGACTTTGCAAAAATAGTAGGGCTCTTTGTTGAAATACCTTCCTATTTTTCAAGCCCATGCAAATAGGCAAGTCTCTGGATGCTAACTGCCCATTTTCAGACATACTCCCATGGAAGAGTAATGTTAGTATGGTATATGCTCACTGGCACACTACAAAGCAAATACTAATGAAACGAAGAGCAGATGTTTACTCGTGACTCTTTGACTATTGGGTCTAGATTTATATTTGCTCCCAGCACCTGAAAAGTGCTCATTTTGGCCGAAAAACATCCAGAGTGTAGAGAAGAAAGCGCTCCATCATCCCAAGTACTCGGCACAATTTCAATGATAGAAGCAGAAGGATTTATAGCCTACTACTCTAACCATTAGACTACCCTAGATATCCAAGTTCTGGACTGCATTTCTAGGGATGATTATGTAGATGCCCCCGCAGACGTCCATATCAGGCATGTCCACGTTTGTGAAATCACGTCTGCACCTGGACATGCCTGCTTTTTTTTTTTTTCAGATGTTCTAGCTTGGACTTCCAAGGCTGCACTTGGGCGTCCCTTCTAAAATTCCCTTTAAGTGACTGAGAGAACCATTGCCTATGGAAAAGGCTGCACAAGATCAGGATTTTACACTAGTTCCAAGCACTGGGTAAGATTTTCCATTCCAGTGTTACCAGATACGTCACCCACTTGTGTTTGTTGATGGAGAAAATGTAAAACCAAGCTGTTTCTTGAGGTGGTTTTGAATTGTACTGACGTTTTTGGAGCTAAAACGTTTGCTCCATTCCTTACAATGAGGGAATTGTTGACACAAATAGCCAACACTCTGGTAGAGCTAGATTTTCTGTTTGGGTTTTTTTTGCTATACATATTGAGGTCGATATTCAGTGGGGTGGCCTCCACATAGAGAAAAAAACGATGACTTACTGCTTAGCATGACTGAAAATTCCTTTAAAGATATCTTTAATATCTAGAATCTAGAAATATCTAGAATCTAGAAATGCCCTCACACTGCAGTGTAGATAGATTATGTATATAGTTAACCCAGTTATCCAAGTTTGTACTCCTGTTCAATGTAAAATCTGACAGTTTGTCGTTATGGTCGTTGTTGTTATGATGTAAACCGCGCTGATTCTAAATAGCGCGGTATATAAGAAACTGTAATAAATAAATAAAATAAATAATAAATAAATAAATCTTTTTAAGTAGGATATATGGGTCCTAAATAAAGGGTAAGTCATTAGTTTAGCTTAGGATGACTCTTATTGAGGTCCTACTTAAAACAGTAAACTTAACTGGGTGGCAGCTGAATATCACCACTTTATGATTACATTTAAGTCATGCCCCAAAGCACCTCTAGTTCCTTTCTCTTTTATCTGCACAATGTTTGGCCAAAAAAGGCCAGATGAAAGTTATGCTTTGGCTAACTCTAAAATTTTCAACGATTTATGCATTTAACCACATGAATCATTTTGGGATATCGATCTCATTGTTTTCCCTTTGGAATTTCTACACATTGTAAATAAAAAAACTCTTAGGGTCATGTTTACTAAAGTGTGTTAGGCTTTTGCAGCTAATCTGGCAAAAATGTAGATAGCATGGCGTCAGCTGAAAAAGCCATCAGTAGATAACACACTGAAAATAAAGAGAGTGGGAGCGGACAGCAGCCTGGATGCAGCTAATGCACCCATTGAGGCAGTGTTAGCAGCGCCAGTGCTGTCTGAAAATCCGATAGTTACCGTGTGTTCTTGAGGCCCACGGTAACTGCACATTGCAGACACATCCACTCTCCACCCTAATCTCATTCACTCATGCAGAGAATGCGCTTTCTGCAGATAGTACAGGAAATGACTACATGATCTGCATTTTGCATGTGTTAGCTGTTAATGTGGCCAGACAGTGTGCGCTATCTGTCACATTAACAGCTAGTGTGGTTTAGTAAACATGCCCCATAAGTATTTTAACAAGTAGGATGCCCAGATTATAATGTAGATAACATTATTTACAAGATGTCATTCAGCTACGTGTGCATTAGGTACAAGGAGCTCTTTGACCTCAAGGAACGAGTCTGATCTCTGGAGACTAGAGTGGCAGACTTGGAGGATGTATGGAAGACAGAGAAGTACATAGACGAGACCTACAGGGACGAAGTACTGATGTCCCTCCTCTAATCTGGCAGCATCTCAGTTGCCATGGAGGAGAGAGATCACGTAGTAGACGAGGACTAACTCGACTAGGCCCCAAATGCAAATTGGATATAATCAGTGAGGTAGAAGAAACAGCTGCAGATAAGCAAATTTATACACCTATGACTTATCCAGGATATGCAGACTTGGAGCTGTCAGATTCAGAAACAGACAGCGGATCGGGATCAATTATATTGATTGGAATAGAACCAAAATCAGCTATACATGAAACCATACATGAAACAGTATTATAAAAATCTAGCTTGCTATAGGCCTAGAAAATACAGGTCTGAATTACATTTAAAACTATCCCTTTAAAGAGCATTTCTGCTTTTGCTAGGACATTGCATTTAGTAACTGAAGCTTGTGTGATTAGAAAATAGAGTTTATGTAACAATAGATATTAGGTCAGATTGTAGTTCCTTAAATTTATTTATTTATTTATTTATTTAGCATACATTTATAACCCGCAACTTCCAGAGTTCAGTTGCGGTTCACAATAAACAACAATCCACAAAGCAAAAGCTTAGTTTTACATTGAACATTTTGTAACAATAAAAGTTTTACGTTGAACATTTTGTAACAATAAAAGTAAATGTAAACATAATGAACTTATGCATAATAGCAAAATTGGCTGGTAAATTATATACAATAAACTATTACAAATAAATTAAATTATATACAATAAACTATATACAAATATATGTTGTGGGTACTTTAGAATTGAATCATGGTGTTTTTATAATAGTGTATTGTCTGTTAAGTTGTTGGGAATAGTATTAGTCATGATTTTTAACCTTTATCTGAGTGTATCAAGGGGTTATCTATGTTGCCGTAGTGCATGGAGAATAAGTAGGTTTTTAGTTTTTTACGGAGTTCCATAATTTCGGTTATTGTTCTTAGGTCCTCCGGAAGGGAATTCCAAATAGTTGGGGCAGCATGGGAAAAAGCTCTGTTGTTAGTTAATTTATTTGCTTTTATGAAATCATTAGGAGTTTTTAGTTTATTTGAGTATCCTTTTCTGTGTGTGGTTTTTTGAGATTCCATGCTAATTAGTTTGCTTAATGGGATTGGGGCCATGTTATTTAAAGCTTTATATGTAGTTATTGTGGTTTTATATATTATCCTACTTTGAACTGGCAACCAGTGTAGGGAAGCTAGTATTGGTGTTATGTGCTGAATTGAGTGTGCTTTCATGATAATTCTAGCTGCTGCGTTTTGTGCTAATTGGATTCGTTTTATGTTTTGTTTCGTTATACCTAAGAGAATTAGGTTGGCAAAATCAAAGTGCGGTGTTATTGTAGCCTGTATTATATTAATGAAGTCTAGTTGGTGTACTAATGGTCGTAGTTGTTTAAGGATTTTAAGTTTAAAGTATATTTTCTTTATGGTGTTTCTGATGTGAGTGTTCATCGTCAGATGAGTATCTAGGATAACACCTAGGTATCTTATTTCATTTTTTATTTTAATGTCGTGGTTTTGCAATGTTATGTGGGTTGGAGGGATATATGATTGATTTTTTGTTACAATTAGAACTTCTGTTTTTGCATGGTTAATGTGAAGGTTTTGGGCTTTTAGCCATGTTGTAATTTCATTGAAGCAATCAGATAGTAGTTTTATTGGTAAGTTAGGGATTGTAAATGGGATGTACAGCATAATATCATCTGCATATAGATGATAGTATACTCCGAATTTTTTAAAGATATCACAGATAGGTTTTATGTAAATATTAAACAGGAGGGCTGATAGTGCGGAGCCTTGTGGGAGACCAACTTCTTGTTTATATATGGTTGATGTTTGGTTACCAATTCTTACATTTTGTGTTCTATTATTTAGGTAAGAGGTAAACCATTTATGTACAGTGTCTTTTATTCCTATTTGATTTAGGTTATTAAGCATTATAGTGTGGTGAACACTATCAAATGCTGCCGAAATATCAATAAATAAGAGTATAAATGCTTGTTTATGATTATTGATCCCTTTGAGAAGTGTATCGGTTAAGACTGTTAAAAGTGTTTCAACTCCATGTTGAGGCCTAAATCCATATTGTTGGTCATCAAGCGGGTAGGATGAATCAAGGTATTCTTGTGTCTGAATTTGTACCACTTTTTCTATTATTTTAGCCAAAAAAGGGATACTTGAAATGGGTCTGTATGATTTTGGTGATGTTTTATCAAGCGTGTTATTTTTGAGAATTGGCCGGATTTGTGCGTGTTTGAGCGTAGAGGGGAGGTGTCCTTGAAGCAATGATAGGTTTACTATAGGGAGGATGTATGATAGAAGTATTGGGAGTGTACTTTTTATCCATGTTACTGGGCATGGATCAAGAAAGGATGTTGTGGTGTTGAGGTTAGTAATGATATTCTTTAGTGCGTCTTTTGATATGGGATGAAATTTTGACCATTCTTCTGAGCAGTGATGAACTGTATTTATGTTGTTTAGAGTCATTATAGGTTGCATAGATTTGTTTTGATAGTGGGTGGCTAAGTTTTGTACCGAAATTTCAGTGATTTCAGTGTTCGATGTTTGAGGATTATTAGTAAGGTTTCTAACAATTGAGAAAAGTTCACGTGGTCTATTATAAGATTTTGATAAGATTGCTGCAAAATAAGATTTTTTTATGTTATCTAATGTATCTTTGTATTTTGTGAGATGGTTGTTATATATTTCCTTGTTGATGGTTGATTTGGTTTTGCGCCATTTATGTTCTAGTTTTCGTAGTTCTTTTTTCATTTGTTTTAGCGTGTTGTTGAACCATGGAGTTCTGTTTATTTTTTAAATTAGAGGGCTTTTTGAATCGTTGATCAAGTTTGGCTGCATTGTTGATAGTTTCATGCCAGGTTATTACAGCTTCGTCTAGATTCATTGGGGATGATGAGAGGTGGGGTATTATTGTATCCAAGAATTCGGTTTCATTAAATTTTTTGAATTTTGTAGTGGGATTGCTTTGTGTGTTATTTTTATTGTTATTGGTGTAGAATGTGAAGTATGTTTTGATAATGTGATGATCAGACCAGGGTATTTGTATATATTCTATGGAGTCTGTGTTGAATAATTTGTAGAGAGTGCTTGGGAGGAGAATAAGGTCAAGGATGCCTCCTTTTATATGTGTTGCTGTATTAATTATTTGATGATAGTCCATGTCTGATATGGATTCTAGGAACAAGTTGGCTTCTGATGCTGGAAGTGATGGGAGATTGAAGTCGCCTAGCATGATTATGGGATTATGATCTGTAGATGAGCCTAGGAATTCAATTAGAGAATCTAGGCTATCTGTTTTTTGGTCAGGGGGTCTATATATTAGGCAAATTCTACAAATGTTGGTTTTTATAATTAAGGTGTCAATATTGTTGGGTATGGTAGATGGTATTGTTTTTGCATTTAATCCCTTTTTTGTCATAATAAATAGAACAGAGGGTGAAGTTGCTCATCCTGCAAGCGGATAGGCTAAAGTAGTTACTAGGTCAGGTTGTGCTGACGGATAACGGATATGGCTTAATAGAAAATCAGCAAAATACAATAAGTAACTAATTAGCTTCTACTAAAAAGTAAAATCACAGCGACACCTATTGAATTTAGTGAACATAGTCATGAGACATAACTTCTGCTTTTTATATAATAATGTTGTCTATGTTAGCAAAATTTATGTACACGTGGAATTTGGAAAGTACCAGATGTTAATTAAAGATTAACTGAATCAGCTGATATTTTCTAATAAAAAGCAAGAGCCTACAGGACCATCTTTGAAGAGGCGGAATGGATATGTCAAATTAGAATCCATGCGTTCTTCCCTATAGAGCTCAATAGTGATTGATTAATTAATTAATTGTGTCATGTCTTTCTTTCCTGTTGAATGGTACAGCGAAATATAAGAACCCAGGTATTTTGTGTGTGGGATTCCAGACCACAGAAGGGTAAGAGTCAACACACGTGACAGGAAGTGATCCTGTAGCTAGGACCTGTCTGCCAAGAGATGTAAAACTCTCTCACACCGAGGAGGTTTCTCCAGGGCCATGTGCCCATGAGGAAAGGGTTAGGACAGCTGTTATAGTTGGCAATTCGATCATTAGGCATGTAGATAGCTGGGTGGCTGGTGAACTTGAGGACCACCTGGTAATATGCCTGCCTGGTGTGAAAGTAGCAGACCTCACGCGGCACCTAGACAAGGTTTTAGATAGTTTTGGGGAGGAGTCTGCTGTCTTGGTACATGTTGGCACCAATGACATAGGAAAGTGTAGGAGAGAGGTTCTGGAGACCAAATTTAGGCTTTCAGGTAGGAAGTAGCATTCCAGGGTAGCATTCTCTGAAATGCTTCTCATTCTATGCACAGAATCCAAAAGGCAGGCAGAGTTCTGGAGTCTCAATGCGTTGATGAGACGACGGTGCAAAGAAGAGGGCATTGGATTTGTTAGAAACTGAGGAACATTCTGGGGAAAGGAGGGGCTCTTCCAAAGGGATGGGCTCCACCTTAACCAGGGCGAAGCCAGGCTGCTGGCTTTTAACCTTTAAAAATGAGATAGAGCAGCTCTTAAAGTAGATAAAAGGGGAAAGCTGACAGTCAACCAGGAGCCCATGGTTCAGAAAGATGTACCCTCAAAGGATACTGGCAAAACAGAAAAGTTAGAATATCCCGACAGAGAGATTCCAACAAAGATAAAAGTAACCCAGATGTCCTACAGTACATAGCCAAAAGTTTCCAAATTATACCCATCAACTGATAACCAGATATATATGAATAAAATACAACCTCTAAAATGCCTGTATGGAAATGCTAGAAGTCTGAAAAATAAGATGGGAGAGCTAGAATATATAGCACTAAATGAAAGGTTAGATGTGACTGGCATCTTAGAGATCTGGTGGAAGGAGGACAACCAATGGGACACTGTGATACCTGGAACAAACTATATCACAATGATAAGGTAGATCAAATTTGTGGAGGGATTGTGCTCTATGTTAAAGAGAACATTGAGTCACATTGGATTAATGTTTTGCAGAAAACAAAATTCACTGTAGAATCTCTATAGACAGAAATTCCATGTAAAAAGGGGAAGGCAATGGCAGTTTGAGTGTACTACCGACCACCTGGCCAGAATGAACAGATGGATGATGAAATCCTGAAAGAAATCAGGAAAACTAACAAAAATTGCAACACAGTAATAATGGGTGATTTCAATTACTCTGGTATCGACTGGGTCAATGTCACATCAGGACACGCTAGAGAGATAAAGTATCTAGATTAAATAAATGACTGCTTCTTGAAGCAGCTGGTTCATGAATATACAAGAGGGGAAGCTATTCTGGACCTAGTCCTTAGTAGAACACAGGATCTGATGCAAGAGATAAGGGTTTTGGGGCCACTTGGCCATAGTGATCATAGCATGATCACATTTGACCTGTTACTTGTAATGGTTACTTGTTCTTTGTAAACTGCGTTGATTTCCTGATGGAATGGTATATAAAACCATGTCCATAAATAAATGGAAGAAAGACAGCAAGAAAATCCACAGTGTTTATTTAATTTATTTATTTATTTATTTAAAGTCTCTTTTATACCGCGCTATTCAGCATCAGCGCGGTTTACAATAAACAGTGAACATACACATTTCCAATAGTACTTTGTGTTTACATATGAACAGGATATTCAACTTGGCTAACAGGGTAACTATGTACAACCACAATATATACAATATATACAATTTGTAGGCTGATCATGTGTTTGTATGGTTTTAGACAGTGGTGATTTGGGTGGTTTCGGCAAATGGTGTTACCTTTTAACTTTCAAAAGGCAGACTATGATGACATGAGGAAAATAGTTAAGAAAAAAATAAAAGGAGCAGCTGCAAAGGTTAAAGATTTACAACAAGCATGGGCGTTGTTTAAAAGTATTATATTGGACGCCAAGACCAGATGTATTCCACGCTTTAAGAAAAGTGGAAGAAAAGCCAAAAAATTGCCAGCATGGTTCAAAGGCATTTATTTATTTATTTATTAACAGCTTTTATATACCGCACTTTTGTCATCAGCGCGGTTTACATTTTAACAACTTTGTACTTAAGCATTAAACATATGTCAAGTTTACAAGTAACAGGAAATGAACATGGATAACAGAGATTAAGAATAATAGATATTCTCAACTATTTACAATATATTCACAAATGTTTGAATTCTGAAGATGGGGGTCTATGGGGAATTAATCTAGAACGGGTAATGAAGTTTCAGGGGCTTATTTGACTAGCTGTGATCGATGGTTTGTGTAGGGGGAGGGGGGGAGCCAGTGAATTGTGAGAAGTGTTGTAGGAAGAGGTGTGTTTTTAGAGATTTCCTGAATTGGGACAGGTCCTTTTGTGATCTGATACTAGGTGGTAGTGCGTTCCAGCATCTGGGTGCGAAGGATGAGAATGCTCTTGTTGTAGTTGTTTGAGTGAGCTTTGTAAGGTCTTTTGGGACTGCTAGCATGTTCTGTGTTACAGATCGTCTAGATCTGGTGTTCTGTGTGTGATGGAGGAGGTCAGATAGCGAGGATGATGAGATTTGATGGAATGCTTTGAAGGTCAAAATGAGGGCTTTGTATAAAATCCTGCATGATAGCGGGAGCCAGTGAAGATCGAATAGGATGGGGGTAATATGGTGGCTCCTTGAGGCTCCATGAAGAACCCTGGCCGCTGTATTCATGGCCAATTGAAGTGGATTCAGCGTGCTCTTGGGTAGGCCGTGTAGTACGATATTTGCATAATCAAAGTGAGGAGTGACTAGTGCCTGGAAGGTTGTGTGGAAGTCATTTGGTTCGAGCATAGGTCTGAGGTGCCGGAGTGTCCTAATTTTATAGTAGATGGCTTTTACAGTATTTTTTATATGTTCTTTGAATTCAAGCCGCTGGTCGAGTATAACGCCCAGGTAACGTATTGAGGTTTTGAGAGGTAGATCGGCATCTCTTGTTCTTAGAGTTGGTGGAGGAGAGAAGTCTTTGTTCCTTGTGATGATCAGGACTTCAGTTTTTTTGAAATTGATTCTGAGATTTTGTGAGAGCAGCCAGTCTGAGATTGAGTTGAAGCAGGTGATTAATGTAGTGTAGTCTGGTTTTAACACGTTGATTGGGGTGAATAAGAGCACATCATCCGCATAGATGAGACATGATGTTCCGAATGAGCGGGCGATGTTGCAGATGGGCTGCATATAGATGTTAAATAGCAGGGCTGAGAGAGAGGAACCCTGAGGTACTCCTTGTTTCTGGTGAAAAGGCTGAGATGTAGTATTACCAATCCGTACCTGTTGCCAGCGATCTTCTAGGTAAGATCTGCACCAGTTCCATGCCATTCCTTGAATCCCTTTTTCGTGGAGACGAGCAAGCAGTTGGTCATGGTCAACAGAGTCAAAAGCTGCTGCTATGTCTAGGAAGATCATTGCAACCCCATTTCTGATGTTGTCCGTTGTATTAATGAGTGTGTTCAATAGGGAGGTTAGGAGGGTTTCTACTCCGTGGTCTTCTCTGAAGCCATGCTGGTTTGGATCTAGTGGAGCTTCGGAATCAATGTGTTGTTGGATTTGTCTCAGTATGACTTTTTCTAGGATCTTGGCTAATAAAGGAATACTTGAAATTGGGCGGTAGGAGTCTTCCTTTTTAGGATCCAGTTTGTTATTTTTCAGTAGGGGACGGATGGAGGTCTGCTTGAGGGCTGTTGGAAATATCCCGGAAGTAAGGGACTGGTCAGCTAAGGCTGATATGTATGGGCTAAGTTCAGTTCTTAGTGTTTTGATCCAGTGTGCTGGACATGGATCATTCGGGGCGGTGGTGGCGTTGCTGGATGTTATGATTTCTTCGATAAACTTTGGAGTTGGGGATGAGAAATTATTGAGTATGAATTGGACGTTGGAAGGTTGTGTGGTTGCACTCGTGGTTGAAGTTGTGATCTTGATCGCCTTGGATTGGATGTAGTCAGCATATAGTTGTGGGTGTATATGTTCCTGTTGAGGGGAGGAAGGCTCATTGGTTAGGGATTTTACTAGTTGGAAGAGATCTCTTGGTTTGTTAAGGGAACGGCTAAGGATCCTTGCATGGTGTTCTTTTCTCTTCTCCCAGATTAGCTGACGATGGGATTTCAAGTAGGCTAAGTAAATGGATTGGTCGTGCGGAGTCAGAGAGTGTCTCCATTTCTTCTCTAGTCTCCTTACATGTTGTAGGGAGGTTCGTAACTCGGAGGAGAACCATGGTGCATTCTTTTTCTTGGTAATAGCGGAGTTGATAAAGGATTTATCGTCTGTGGTGGTAGGCTGAGCTGATAGTCCAAGGGCGCTGTTCCAGTTTGATACAGTATCATCAATGTTGTCTGGTATTATAGAGAGTTTTGGGATGGTTTGGGAGGTGATTGTGTCTATGTTGAATGGTTTGAATCGTGTTGGTTTTGAAGGTGGGTAAACATCTGATGGTTTGTTTGGAGCTTTAATGGATGGTATGAAGAATGTAATAAGGTTATGATCGGACCAGGGGATGGGGGTTGATAGAGGCTCGGGTTGATTTTGCAGATCAAAGGATGATGATGGGGCGAAGATGAGATCAAGGAAATTTCCTTGCTTATGAGTGGGAATTTTCACAATTTGATCATATTGTAAGTTGATCATGGCATCAAGGAAGGAGTTGGATACTGTAGGAAGTGTGGAAGCAAGATTAAAGTCTCAGAGGATCCAGTTAGGTTTGTTTATATCTAGCGGGTTGATAGCAAGATCAATTATGGTTGAGAGGTCGTCAGCTGGAGCATTTGGGGCTCTGTAGATGAGGTTTATGGTGTTGATATTATTGGAGATAGAGTATTTGTATGATTTGTGGCATTAGTAGAAATGACGTGGTATTTCAGATCAGTTCTTGCTATTATGCAGACTCCTCCTCCTTTTCTGTTTTCCCTGTTACAGGTATAGATGGAGTAGTTAGGTGGGGTAAGTTGGTTCATTAGGACGTTATCAGTATTAGAAAACCATGTTTCTGTGACAAGAAGGATATCTAGCGTAAGGTTTGATATAAGGTCAGTGATGGCAGGCCATTTGTTGCGGGCTGATCGTGCGTTAATGAGAGCGCACTTGAGATTCTGTGGGGTAGTTCTTAGGTTAGATCTCTTATTGTTTGTTGTCTCAAGAGGTACATAAAGAAGGTAGTTGTGTCTATTGTAGTATGTACTATGTGGGTATTGCTGTTGATTTTGGTAGGGTTTCCTATTCCTGGTTTGGTGTATAGGAATGGTCAGAGAAGCTATTGTGGCAAAAAAAGCATCCTTCAGGAAATGAAAAAAGGAGCCTAATGTCGAACACCGGAAACAACATAAGCATTGGCAAGTTAGATGCAAGGCATTGATAAGGCAGGCAAAGAGAGAATTTGAAAAAAAGCTTGCTGTGGAAGCAAAAATGCATAATGAAAACTTTTTCAAGTACATTTGTAGCAAAAGACCTGTGAGAGTTAGTTGGACCACTGGATGATAGAGGGATAAAAGGGGTGCTAAGGGTGGACAAGGCCATGGCAGAGAGACTGACTGCATTTTTTGCCTCAGTCTTTACTAAAGAAGATGTAGGGAAGTTATCCATGCCTGAAATGGTATATAAAGGTGAAGTAGTGGAAGAATTGAAAGAAATATTGATAAACCGGGAGGATGTATTACAACTGTTTGATAAATGAAGAGTATCAAATCACCTGGACCAGATAGTATACATCTAAGGGGTATGTTTACTAATCAGCGGTAGCGGCTTCCGTGCGATATCGGATCCACAGCCCCATTGAATTCAATTACCCCGGTATCGACTGGGTCAATGTCACAGCAGGACATCCTAGAGAGATAAAGTTTCTAGATGAAATAAATGACTGCTGAATTCAATGGGGCCGCAGCTCCGATATCGCACAGAAGCCACTACTGCCAATTAGTAACATACCCCTAAGAGTGTTGAAAGAACTGAAATATGAGATTGCAGGCTTACTATTACTAATCTGTGAATTATCATTAAAATCATCTGTAGTACCTGAGTATTAGAGAGTGGCCAATGTAATTCCAGTTTTTAAAAAGGGTTCCGGGGTGATCTGGGAAACAACAGACCAGTGAGCCTGATGTCAGTACCAGGCAAAATGGTAGAAACCATTATAAAGAATAAAATTATTGAACATGTAGATAGCCATGGTTTAATGGGAGAAAGCCAACATGGATTTAGCCAAGAAAAGTCTTGTCTTACTATTCTGTTATGTTTTTTTGAAGGTGTGAATAAACAGGTAAGCAAAGGCGAGCCAGTTGATATAGTGTATCTGTATTTTCAGAAAGCCTTTGACAAGGTCCCTCATGAGAGACTCTTAGTGAAATTAAAAAGTCATAGGCTTGGAAGTAGTGTACTATTGTGGATCAGGAACTGGTTAAACGATAGAAAGCTGAGAGTAGGGCTAAATGGCCAATTTTCTCAACAGAGAAAGGTAAATAGTGGAATACCCCAGGGATCTGTGCTGGGCCTGCTGCTTTTTAACATATTCATAAATGACCTGGAAATAGGAATAATAAGGTAATTAAATTTGCAGATGACACAAAATTATTCAACAATGTTAAAACACAAGAGGATTGTGAAAGGTTGCAAGAGGACCTTGAAAAATTGGAAGATTAGATGTCCAAATGGTAGATGAAATTTAATGTGGACAAGTGCAAAGTTATGTACCTAGGAAAGAAAACCCAAACTATGGTTAGCCGATGCAAGGTACCACCTTAGAAACCACTATCTAGGAAAAAGATTTAGGCGTCATCGTGGATAATATGTTGAAATCCTCCGCCCAGTGTGCAGCAGTGGCCAAGAAAGCAAATAGAATGCTAGTAATCATAAGGAAAGGAATGGAGAATAAAACAAAGGATATTATAATGCCTCTGTATCGTTCCATGGTGCGACTGCACCTTAAATATTGTGTGCAATTCTGGTCGCCATATCTTAAAAAGGATAGAGCAGAATTAGAAAAGATACAAAGAAGAGCGACAAAAATGGTAAAGGGAATGGATGGATACTCCTGTGAGGAAAGACTTATTTATTTAGACAGTTTTGTATACTGCCTTATCCTTCAATCAAAGCAGTCACAACACAATTGGGGGATACATTTAACATGCAGGGATATGAGACACATACACTAATACTTACATGGAACATGGGCAATGGAGGGTTAAGTGGCTTGCCCAAGACCACAAGGAGCATCTGTGGGACTAGAAACCCCAGTCCTTCTGGCCCAAGGTTGCTGTCCTCTAGTGGGATTTGAACCCCTGACCTTCTGGCCTGATGTACCTTGCCCCAACCACTAGGCTACTCCACCCTCCCCAACTTAAAAGGTTGGGGCTCTTCATCTTGGAAAAGAGACTGCTCAGGTGGGCTTTGATAGAGGTCTATAAATTAATGAATTGAGTGGTATGGGTTAATGTAGATCGATTGTTTACACCATCAAAAAGTAGAAAGACTAGAGGACACTCAATGAAGCTACAATGCAACCCATTTGAAACAAATAAGAGAAATTATTATTTTACTAAACGCATAATCAAATTCTGGAACGCTTTACCGGAGGATGTAGTTAAAGCTGTTAGTGTAGCTGGGCTTAAAAAAAGGTTTGGACAAGTTCCTGGAGGAAAGGTCCATAAACTATTATTGAAGAGGACCTGGGAAATCCACTGCTTGCCCGGGACAAGCATTAAGGAACCTGTGTACCTCTTTGAGAACTTGCCAGGTGCTTGTGGCCTGGATTGTCCACTATTGAAAACAGGATACTTGGCTTGATAGACCTTGGTCTGACCCAGTAAGGCATTTCTTCTGTTCTTATACCTTAAAAGTACAAGGACAAAAGTTTTTTTCAGCAGTAGTGCTGAAATTCATGGACTACATTCATATCATCAAAATACTTTTGAGCAGCTGTGTTCAACAAGGCTAAGTATATGTGTTTATGTATTCTTTTCCCTTCTTGAATGTGTAATTCAGTTGTCGTTTGTGAAGTTGTTAAAGGGACTGGCTCAGTCATTCTCTGCTAACTTAGAACCATCTGGTGCCCTCCTATAATCAAGGTAAAATGTTCCCTGTAGTCCATAAATGATTAATTAATCCCCTGCCTTTCCATATGATTTTCATTTTAAGTACTCCTCTAATGGCAGTTATGTCTGTGTTTGATGCTATATTTATACCTGTTATTATTGTATGGGTGATCATGGAGCATTTATAAATCTGAGATTTTCTGACTGCTTTAGCTGTAAGCAGGGCCAATTTAAAGGGTGAGCCAATGAGGCACTGGCTCGGGTTACTAAAGTTTAAGGGTGCTAGAAACCCCTACTACGCCCTAAACTCTTCATTGCAGGCTAACAAACCTTTACTGCTGCTGCTTAGCCAGAACAATGGAAGTTGATTCCTTCACTCCTGATCGCTCTGTCTTTTGTCAGCCGCCCACTACAGCATATGTGAAATGTGAGGACAGATTTCCTGTTTCTCCGGGACCAAGCAGGAAGTCAGTCCTCACATATGGGTGACATCGGCGCCGACGGAGCCCCCATGCGTAGCATTTCCCCAGCTTTCAAAGAAAGCCTTTGGGAATGCAGCGCGCATGCGCGGTCCCCTTCCCGCCCAAGGGTGCCATCTTGTTCAGTCTTCTTGTTTCCGCGGAGCCCAAAGCAAGTATGTCGTAGTCACCCGTGAAAAAGTAGATTTTTTCGGTGTGGATCTGTGGTTTTTTCTCGGTTCGACACCGGTTCCCTTTCCCGCCTGGGCCCGGTACACCGGTATCGAACCCGGATCTCTTTTTCCATTTTTTGTCCTTAGAGACTAGCGTTCCCGCCATTTTTTTCTTTTTTTCCTGGCAGCCCAGTCTTTTGACCTTGCAGGGGCTCTTTTTCCCCCGATGGCTGCCAGCGGGTTTAAAAAGTGTGATCAGTGTAAGAAACTGATGTCTCTCACCGACACACACGACTGCTGCCTCCGGCGCCTCAGGCCCGACCATGACCCGCTGGTCTGTGTCCCGTGTGGCAAAATGTCTTCCAAGGCATTGAGGAGCCGGCAGCACCAACATGACAGGATCTTCTCTGATTCCGCGTCCGGCCGAGTCTGGACTTCGTCAGAGGCCTTGACGTCTCCTTCAGGAGTTGGCAAGTCTTCTAAAGGAGCAGGCGGTGGAACCGGTGCCCCACCACCTGAGAGGGCGAGGCTTCTTTTCCAGGTACTTTCTAGTACCAAAAAGGACAGGAGGCCTCAGGCCCATCCTTTACTTGAGAAATCTCAACAAGTTCCTGGTGAAGGAAAAGTTCAAGATGCTTACCCTTGGAATACTGCTGTCCTACCTCCAGCAGGGAGATTGGCTATGCTCTTTAGATCTAAAGGATGCTTATACTCACATCCTCATTCATCCAGACCACAGACAATATCTCAAATTTGTAGTGGGAGGAAATCATTTTCAGTACAGGGTACTTCCATTTGGCCTAACCTCCGCACCCAGGGTTTTCACCAAATGCCTGGCGATGGTGGCGGCCTATCTCAGAAACCAGGGCATCTTTGTCTTTCCATACCTGGACGACTGGCTCATCAGGGGTCAGTCTCCACAGGAGGCCGGACAAGCCACTCTTTGCACTGTCTCCCTTCTACAGCATCTGGGGTTTGTCATAAACTTCGCAAAGTCCACTTTGCACCCCTCACAGAACACAGAGTTCATCTGAGCAAAGCTGGATACCCTTCAGGCAAAGGCTTATCTGCCTGTGGAAAGGGCCCACAGACTGATGGACTTGGCCAGACAGTTTCACAGCAATTCTCTGGTTTCCGCCAGGCAATTCCTGAGGCTATTAGGCCACATGGCATCCACAGTCCATGTTACTCCAAATGCACGTCTGCACATGAGGCCTGCTCAGTGGGGCCTCAGAACTCAGTGGCTGCAAGCCACAGGACACTTGGGAGACAAAGTAAGGGTGTCCAAACTGCTGGTGGCCTCCCTGCAATGGTGGCTGCATCTCCCAAATCTAGTGCAAGGAGTGCCTTTTCAGCCACCTCCACAAACACAGGTACTGACAACGGATGCTTCTCTTCAGGGTTGGGGTGCACATTGCTAGAGCGTGTGCACTCAAGGCCTCTGGTCCCCTTGGGAGTCTGCACAGCAGATCAACCTCTTGGAATTGAGAGCTATCCATTTGGCTCTCCAAACTTTCTCTCATGCCCTCTCTTACCAGTCTGTTCTGGTTCAGACAGACAACCAAGTTGCAATGTTCTATGTGAATAAGCAAGGAGGCACAGGGTCCCAACTTCTGTGTCAGGAGGCTCAGGCCCTGTGCTCATGGGCAGTCAAACATGGCATGCTTCTCAAGGCAGTTTATCTGCCCGGCCAGGAGAATTACCTGGTGGACCGGTTGAGCAGGATTCTGCAGCCACACGAATGGCAGTTGAATCCTCTGGTGGTTCAGAAGATCTTCCTGAAGTGGGGTCTTCCAACCATCGATCTCTTTGCCAGTCCTCTCAACCATCATCTACCCAGGTTCTGCTCCAGACAACTGCATCCTCTGAGAATAGCAGCAGATGCGTTTCTAATCTCTTGGTCGACAAGTCTACTATATGCATTTCCTCCCACGCCTTTAGTGGCCCAGACTCTTTTCAAGGTGCTTCGGAACAAGGCCTCGGTAATCCTGGTAGCCCCCAGGTGGCCAAGGCAATCGTGGTTTCCACTCCTTCTGCAGCTGGCCGTGGACACTCCAATCCTTCTGGGGGTGCAACCCAATCTCCTATCTCAGGATCAGGGATCTCTCTTGCACTCCAACCTCCAGTCCCTCCATTTGATGGCCTGGATGATGAAAGGGTAGTTCTAGCTCCCTTACTGCTACCTAGGGAAGTGGAGGAGGTGGTCTTGGCCTCTAGGAGGCATTCCACTAGAAAATCTTATGCCCTCAAGTGGCGTAGGTTCTCCACCTGGTGTGCTCAGCGCAAGGAGGATCCTTTTTTATGCCTGGTGCCAGTGGTGCTACAATATTTGCTTCACCTGTCCTACCAGGGCCTTAAATCCAACTCTGTTCAGGTCCACCTCAGTGCTCTGTCAGCGCACCACTCACTGGTGGATGGACAGTCTCTGTCAGGCCACCCTTTAGTGACCCGCTTCCTCAGAGGCCTCCTTTTGCTCAAGCCTCCGAGTCGTCCACCTGCACCTGAGTGGGTTTTGAAGGTGGTCTTGCAAAAACTTACTTGCCCACCATTTGAGCCTATGGCTACTTGTCCTTTACGCTTTCTTTCCTGGAAGGCGTTGTTTTTGGTAGCTCTTACCTCCGCCAGATGAGTCAGTGAGCTACAAGCTCTGGTCTCAGAGGCACCATACACAAGGTTCTATAGGAACAGGGTAGTCTTACGGACTCACCCAAAGTTCCTTCCAAAAGTTGTCTCCTCCTTCCATCTCAATCAGGAGGTGGTTCTTCTGACTTTCTTTCCCAGGCCGCATGCCAGCCGGGCTGAGATGGTCTTGCATACCCTGGACTGTAGGAGGGCGTTGTCTTTCTACATTGACCATACACAGGGGCATCGAAGGGCTGTTCAGCTCTTCGTATTGTTTGACAATAATAAGCTGGGGTTACCTGTCTCCAAGCGTACCCTGTCCATTTGGGTAGCAGACTGTATCGCCTGGGCGTACAGGGCAGCCGGCCTCTCCTTGCAGGGTTGAGTCACGGCCCACCGCGTCAGGGCGAAGGCTGCGTCAGTAGCTCATCTCCGCTCTGTTCAGTTGGCAGACATCTGCCGGGCCACTACTTGGTCTTCAAGCCAGACTTTTGCAGCCCATTACTGCCTCGAGAGGGAGTCCCGCAGGGACAGTGCTTTCGGACAGGCGGTACTCCGTAATCTCTTTGAGGTTTAGGCAACTCCTACCCTCCGACCCTGGTGTTGGGCTACCGTACGGGAGCGTTCTCAGAGAAGATTCTATCTCACATGCTGAGGCTCTAGAGGGAGCTCATTATTCAGCTTTGGACCCCCGGTAGCCTGAAGCTGGGGAGTCCCATATGTGAGGACTGACTTCCTGCTTTGTCCTGGAGAAAGAGTAGTTACTCACCTGTAACAGGTGTTCTCCAGGAGCAGCAGGAATCAGTCCTCACAACCCTCCCTCCTCCCCTGGGAGTTGCAGTCATATCATTCATTTTTGTTTTTTGCTGTCTTTTAGCTATGTCATCAGACTGAGCAAGATGGCACCCTTGGGCGGGAAGGGGACTGCGCATGCGTGCTGCATTCCCAAAGGCTTTCTTTGAAAGCTGGGGAAATGCTCCGCATGGGGGTTCCGTCGGCGCTGACATCACCCATATGTGAGGACTGATTCCTGCTGCTCCTGGAGAACACCTGTTACAGGTGAGTAACTACTCTTTCTTGCAAGTTACGAGAAGTGCCTGCCCTCGCCTTTCAAACATGTTTGCAATGTCGGTGGCAGCGGGTGGCTGAAGAAAGACAGAGCAGTGAGCAGCAAAGGGACAGACTCCCAGGGTCACTGCTGAGGAAATGAGAAGATGTGTAGAGGAAAGGCAGGGAGATGCTGGCGAGGGCAAAAGAAAGAAGGGAGCGACCTTGGCACATGTTAGGGAAGATGGAAGGAAAAGAAGGACAGATACTGTAGGGAGGAGGAAAAGCAAGCACAGATACAAGGAAAGTTAGAGAGGGATGGGAGGGGAATGGAAGCTGGGGAGGGAAGTAAGGAAGTGGACGCAGGGGAAGGAGGAGAAGGGGGGAAGGGAAAGGAGGCAGGATGGAAGATACTGGGCACATGAGAATGGGGGAGCAGGGACTCAAACTCAGGTGGGCATTTGGGATTGGGGGATAGAGCAGAAGAACACAGACTCAAAGACTGACTGGGCATTAGAAATATGAGTGGGAGCTCAAGCCTTGTTATTTATTTATTTAGCTGTATTTATATCCCGCTTTTCGCCGGGTCAAAGTGGTGGAACATACAGTTCTCAATTACAAGGGTTTGGGGCCGTCACCAGGTGGCCAACAATAATGATTTTTAACAATTAATTGGGACATAGACATAGACATTGTGTTATGGTTGCATAGGACATATGTTCAGGGGGATGAAATATGGTGGTTGGGAGGGAGTCAGTGGTGGGTGGTTGTTTCTGGTCCGAGGAATTCTTGGAATAGTGCAGTTTTAAGTTGTTTCCTGAAAGATAAGGGGTCTGTGTTGCTTCTGATGTGATTTGGTAGAGAGTTCCAGAGGGATGGTGCATATAGTTTGAAGGCTCTGTTTTTTATTTATTTAACATTTCTTATATACCACCTTTCATGATATCAAGGCAATTTACATTGAACAAACTGAAATTACATTGAACAGGGCATTATAACTTGGAGATAACTATTTTACAGGGAACATGGGCTATGGAGGGTTAAGTGGCTTGCCCAAGACTACAAGGAGCACCTTCTGGCCCAAGGTTGCTGTCCTCTAGTAGGATTTGAACCCCTGACCTTCCGGCCTGAAGTACCTTGCCCTAACCACTAGGCCACTCCTCCCTCTGTTGCAGGTCCGTTGATTGTATTTTGTTATTTTGTGTGGGATGGTGAGGGAGTTGTTGGTGGTTTGTCTGGTTGTTCTGTTGTAGGTTGGTTGAGGCAGTAGAGTGCGGAGCTGAGAAGATTGAGTTTGGTAGAGAGCTTTGTGGGTGAGTAGGGCGGATTTGTATTTGATTCTTGCTTCTAGGGGGAGTATGTGTAGCTCCCTCAGGATTGGGGTGATGTGGTCCTGTTTTTTTGCATTCTTGATAATTCTTACTGTGGTGTTTAAGGCAGTTCGAAGTGGGTTGGTATGAATGGCTGGAAGTCCATGGTATATTATATTGCAGTAGTCCAGGTGGGGGAGTGTCAAGGCTTGCATCACTGTTCTGAAGTCCTGTGGGTCAAGGAGAGGTCTGAGGCGTTGTACTGTTTTAGCTTTGTGGTAGATTATTGCGGTGGTTTTTTTGATCTGTTGATTGAGTGTGAGTGCTTGGTCTATGATGACTCCTAGGTATCTTATTTGTGGCTGTATTTGTATTTTTGTGGTTCCAATGTCGAGGTGTGTAGGTGGTGTGAAGTCTGGGTCCTTTGTTACTATGAGGGCTTCAGTTTTCTTTATGTTGATGGATAGGTTGTTCTTTTGTAGCCAGCTGGATACCTCGGTGAAGCATTCTGATAAGTGTTTATTGGTTGGGTTGGATGTTGTGATTGGAGTATAAAGCATTATGTCGTCCACATAGATATGGTAGTTAATGTTGTATGTGCGTATGATTGAGCAGAGTGGTTGCAGGTAGATGTTAAAGAGCATGGCAGATAATGTGGATCCTTGGGGTACTCCTTGGTGTTGCAGGAAAGGGGGGGAGGTTGATATATTTGTGCGGATCAATTGTTGTCTATTGGTCAGGTAGGAACGGAACCATTGGAGTACATTATCTTTGATGCCGATTGCTTGCAGTCTGTGTATGAGGATGCTGTGGGAGATGGTGTCGAAGGCACCTGATATGTCTAGGAAGATCATGGCATATCCAGAGCGCTTGGCTTGAGTTCCCATGACAAGGGTGTTCATTAGCGACGCCATGAGGGTCTCGACTCTGTGGAGTGGACGAAAGCCATGTTGTTGTGGGTCCAATATGTTGTTAGCATCTAAATGTTCTTGGAGCTGTCTCTGGACTACTTTCTCAATGAGTTTGGCGGTAAACGGGAGGCTTGCTATGGGTCTGTAGGAGGTGGGTTCGAGGGGATCCAGGTTGTGTTTTTTTAGGGTTGGTCAGATGACTGAGGTTTTAAGGAGATCTGGCATGCGTCCTTGGCTGAGTTATTCGTTAACAATGTGGGTTAATGGTATGCTCAGGTCATCTTTTGTTTTCTTTATCCATTCTGTAGGACAGGGATCTAGTGGGGAGGTGGTGGTATTTAGTCGAGAGATGGTGGATGATACTTCCTCTTTTGTGACTGTTTCAAATGTGTTCCAGTCTCTGTCTGTGGTGGGGTGGTTTGCTGTTGTTGTCTCTGCGTTCAGTTGTGGATTCTGTGGTTGTTGACGCTGCTTGTAATGTCGTGCTAGTAGTTCAGGTGGGATGTTTGGTAGTTTGTCAGAGTGGTTGGGCGCTTTTGTCAGTTGTTTGACAATATTGAAGAGTTCTCGTGGTTTGTTTATTGACGTGTTTAGGGCAGGGCGGGAGAGTGTGAACTTGGGGATTGAGATTCTGAAGAAAGAATAAGAGGGGGAGAATGGGAGGACTAAGGAGGTAAGAGTAGGACATGGAAAGTTGGCATGTAGGTGAAAGATGAATGCAGTGAAATTAGACAAGAGGGGAAAGAAAGAGGCAAACATTTAGACATGGATAGATAAAAAGGCAAAAGAGAGAGAGAGAAAAGATAAAAAAGAAGGATTAATCTCAAAGATAAATGTAGGTGAAGAAGGGACGAAAACAGGAAGAGTGAAGAGACAGAGAATGGAAATGCAATGTGTGCCTTTGGGTGAATACTGACTCCTGGCAACCCAGCAGCTCCTGGGTTTTTTTTGGCAGTGTGACTGGAAGTAGATTGCCCTTTCTTCCAAGGCAATGGAGGGTTGAGTGGCTTGCCCAGGGCCACAAGGAGTGCTAGTGGGAATTGAATGCTAGTTTCCTGTTTCCAAGCCAGTGCTCTAACCATTGGGCTACTCCTCCACTCCCCCCCCCCCTATAAAATGACTGAAGAGAAGATCAACAAAAGGAACTGGTAACATGAGATCGGCACCAAGTGAATTATAAATATAGAATGATCAGACAACAAAGATGCAGAAAACATATTTTCAGTGTTCAGAGAATTGCTTGTGCTTTGCCTTTGAGGGATTCTGTTAACATGCAGTTTGTTCTCTCATCTCTCACTACACCCCTCTTCACCAATCACATTTATCTAATACCAATGCCAGAGTGGAGGAGCTAGCCTAGTGGTTGGGGCAAGGTACTTCAGGCTGGAAGGTCAGGGGTTCAAATCCCACTAGAGGACAGGAACCTTGGGCCGGAAGGACTGGGGTTTCTAGTCCCACAGGTGTTCCTTGTGGTCTTGGGCAAGCCACTTAACCCTCCATGGCCCATGTTCCCTGTAAAATAGTTATCTCCAAGTTATAATGCCCTGTTCAATGTAATTTCAGTTTGTTCAATGTAAACCAAACTGATGCAGAATAGCGCGGTATATAAGAGAATGTAAATAAATTCTCTTCTACTGCTAATTCCTGACTCTCTTCGTTCCTCCTTGCTGTGCCATATGCTTGGAATAATGATTTTTCAGTTTTAATCATTTCTCTTTAAGAATTGCCCTAGTCCCCAGTTTGTTCTGTTGTCTGTCTTGAACAGATTGGAAGCTCTGTGAAGCAGGGACTGTCTCCTGTGTGCATGTGTACAGCCCTGCATATGCCTAATAGAGCTACAGCGATGATTAGCAGTAGTAGTAGCAGTTTCATAAATGGAGGTGTATTGGTGTTCAGTAAATATCTACGGTGCACACTTTTCATAGGTAGGGTTGGTGCATTTTGAGTTCTTGAAGTTGATGCTAGTTTGGTGTAATAAGCTTAGGAATGGCATTGTGTAGCATTTTGTGTTACTTCACAAAGGGGCCCTTTTATTAAAATGCACTAAGAGGCCAATACATGTTTTAGTGGGCACTAACTGTTAGTATGGGGCTGCAGTAACTTACCACGTAGCAGGGGCAGTGGAACATATTTTTGGTTGGAAGGGCCAGACAAACCAATCTCTAGTCCCACTTTCAAGTTTTCCATTTACTGAAACTGTGTTGTGCAAAATATTGGTGGGGCCATCGCCCCTTGGCCTATCCCATTCCTCCGCCTATGCCACACAGGCATGACATTTACCACACGCTAATTCCCGCAGTAAATGTACATCATGCAGTGGAGTGGGAAATGGTCAGATATGGGATAGAGAACTTTGATTGCTGAATCTGTCAAAGCTGCTATTAGAATGGGTGCATTTCATGTCCCCTCCAATGCATGTGCATTAGTTGCAAATTCACGTTAGGGTGCTTTTCTGTTTGGTAACTGCCAGGAACATGCTGGGCATGCCTACCAGTTAAAACACGACTTCGTTTCTACCCAAAAAACTGCGATACATGCAAAAACTTACTGCATCATCTTAAAAGGGGCCAAAGGCATCTTTCCGTGGAGAGAGCTGTTCAGTTCAGTTAGAATTTTTTTGCATGATGATTTGTAATGGGAAGCATCCCATCTCCACTTTAGGGAATACAAAGTGTGTGTTACAGAACTAGAGGTATAGAGTTCATATTTATTTATTTAACAGGGTTTTTTATACTGCTTTATCATTTCAATCAAAGTGGTTTACATTGTAACTTAAACTTGTACATTAAACAGGGACATTGATAACTTGGATTTTTCTGAGCAATTTTTCCGAGAATATTGATGCCCTGTCCAGTTCTGTTTAGAATCTAGACTTTACAGTCATATAGAAAAGGCTGAAACTGTTTGGGACTGATATAGAACCAGAAGTGAGCAATCAAAAAAGAGAGTTCAGTGGCCAATTGGAGTTGGCTTTGCATTTCTATTTAAGGAGCTGGTTAATACCCCATTTTGTGTGCTCTCTTTTTACTGGCTGTGGCTGGAGCTATCCGGAAGCTGCGGCTGGACTCTCTGGGGCAATGACAGAAGATGAATGAAATAATTAACTTTATTTGATATACAGCCTCTTGCCAGCAGCATAATGTTAGTCCCCAAAGGCAGTAACATTTTTAAAAAATAAAGTAATAAAACATAAAGCAAAATTGCAAAGAATAAAAAAACTGCCCTAAGTGTCTGTGAATTTGCTGTCTGGTTAGTGGCTGAACAATGCTGTTAACTAAATTGCAAATCCAGTTGATGGTGAAACCAGAAATTTGGCACCAGACACCGGATAGGCTCAGCGCTGAATATTTGGTATCACTTTCTGCTGCAGCAGTCAAGTGCTTTACAACACGCGGATTGCCATGGCTGAAAAACAGGCCCCATGTTTTTAGTAGCTAACGGAATTTAAAATAAGTCAACTCCTCGCTATGCTCTTGTGAAAGATGATTCCATAGGTAAAGGCCCTGATACTGAAATAAAGTAATCCCTTCGAAGAAGATCAAGAGGGATGGTGAAGAGTTATCACATGCAAGACAGAGGAAGGCCGACTACAACAGCACCAGAACCTCAGAAGGGAAGAGACAGGGCCGGCCCGTCCATTGAGCGAGAATATTTTTTGCACAGGGCCCCGCGTTTCAGGGGGCCCCGCGCAAAAAACATTCTGATCCTAAAGTAAAATTTAAAAAAAAAAAAAAAAAGCTGTCTTCTCCCGCTGCCGGGGCCGCCGCGGCAGTATCGAGTGTGCCGCGGGCCCCCCCCCCCCTGCCCAGCAGAGCCTGCCCTCCCCCGTATCACCTCTCTCTTCGTTGCTGCAGTCAGACGCGCTGGCTTTCAGAGCGCGAGGGGAGAGTTTCTCCCTCGCGGCTCTGTTAAGCCCACGGGGGCTGATGGGAAGTTCCCATCAGCCCCCGCGGGCTTAATAGAGCCGCGAAAGGGAAAATAGTCCCTTCGCGCTCTGAAAGCCGGCGCGTGTTACTGCAGCTATGAAGAGAGAGGTGATACGGGGGAGGGCAGGCTCTGCTGGGCAGGGGGGGCCCCGCAGCACACTCGATACTGCCGCGGCGGCCCCGGCAGTGGGAGAAGACAGCTTTTTTTAAAAAACTTTTCTCTGGGCTGGGCTGGGCTGGGCTTGGCTGGGGGGGGGGATTAGGAGTGGTGATGGGCTATGGGGGGTAGGAGTGGTGATGGGCTATGGGGGGGTTATGGGGGGTTAGGAGTGGTGATGGGCTATGGGGGAGCTAAGTCTTTATATGGGCTGATGGGATTAGGACTGGAAGTGGTTTGATGGGGGGTTAGGACTGGTAATGGGCTATGGGGGGGCTTAAACTAAACATTGGGTGATGGGGGATTAGGACTGGAAATGGGCTGGTGGGATTAGGACTGGGAGTGGGCTGATGGGGAGGTTAGGACTGGTAATGGGGTATGGGGGGCTTAAACTGAAAATTGGGTGATGGGGATTAGGACTGGGAGTGGGCTATGGGGGGCTAGGACTGGTAATGGGTTGGGGGGGTTGCTAGGACTGGAAATGGGCTGGGGGGATTAAGACTGGAGGTGGGCTGATGGGGTTTAGGACTGGTAATGGGCTGTGGGCTGTTGGGGGGTTAGGACTGGTAATGGGCTATGGGGGGGCTAGGACTGGGAATGGGCTGATGGGGGGTTAACACTGGAGGTGGGCTGATGGGGTTAAGACTGGTAATGGGCTATGGGGGGGGTTAGGACTGATAATGGGCTATGGGGGGCTAGGACAGGAAATGGGCTGATGGGGAGGGGTTAGGACTTGAGGTGGGCTGATGGGGTTAGGACTGGTAATGGGCTGTGGGCTGATGGGGGGGTTAGGACTGGCAATGGGCTATGGGGGGCTGACTGGAAGTGGGCTGATGGGGGGTTAGGACTGGAAGTGGGTTGATGGGGGGGCTAGGACTGGTATTGGGTTGGGGGGTTGCTAGGACTGGAAATGGGCTGATGGGGGGCTAGGACTGGAAATGGGCTGATGCAGGGACTAGAAGGGAATGGATACTGGGTGAGGCTGGAACTAGAAGCGAGCTTGTGTTTGGTGAGTATTAGAATGGGATGGGGCTGGGAGATTAAAATGGAGAGGGGAAAAATATTTTGTGTGGGAGGGATAAAAAATCTACAATTGGCCGGGTATTGGGAGAGTAAGTGGGGATTGAGGATGGAGGGGTAAAATTTGAGTGGATGAAATAGGAATGAGGAAAGAGCAAAAGGAGAAAGATTAGTATGTTAAAGCAGATGTAGAGAGAGAGAATGGAAAAAAAACTAGAAGAGAGAAGAAAGGACAAATGGACAGCAGATGATGGAGACTTAGCAGAAAACATGAAGAAACCAGAAGAAAGTGGCTGGAGCAATTGCAACTGAAAAAAAATGCACAAAAGGTAGAAAGATATCTCTTATTTTGAATTTATTACCTGGAATATGAAAGCTCTGGGAAATGTGCATCATTAACGTCTGCGCTTTGTTTGGTACAAGAGGAAATTAATTTATAGTTTTATTTCTACAGTGTTGTTGTACATTCCAAGTTTGGCTTTTGGGGTTCCCAGTTTAATTATTGCCTTCCTGTTTCTAAATTGTGATTCCTTGTTTGGTGATGGTCTATGTTCTGCATGTGTAACTGAGCTGAGGTATTCTGTTTATGTAATTCCTATTAGACATTGCCACTTGTTCTCTTTCCCCAGTAGGTCATGTATTGTTCTCTGAAATGTATTGGTTTTAATATTTGCAGTGTTGCCTTTTGATAGGTAGGGTATGGTGCTTTGTGAGTCCTGGTAGTGCTGTTACGATACGGCGGGTTTGCTATGGGTTCTAAATGGGCAGTGTTTGTAGTAGTTCCTAATGTGCCTGGCGGTTGGCACTGGATTATAGTAATGTAAAAATCTTTTAGTCTGTCTTTATCCATACACTCATTAAGAGACATGTTTACTAAAAGTTAGTGTATGTTAGCATTATGCAAATATTTATGCAAATAAGGCCACTTATGCAAATGAGGCTCCGCACCGAGTCTCCGCACATGGCCCCGCACCCCCCTTGGGCCGCCCCTGGGAAGAGATGCTCTGGGATCTAAGTGTATGGAATACTTTACATCCAAAAAACAGATAAACAATGGCTTTTGTTATAATACTGTGTGGCTCACCCTCGCAAGATTAGCCTCAAGTTGTGGCACAAAATCAAAGTTGGCTCAGAGCCATAACCCTTTGAGACAGCTTTGGCTGCAAGATATATGTGTTTTTCCTGGAAATATGTCTTTTAACCATATGAACAACTTTGATTCCAGTATATAGATTTTAGATCCGAGAATGGACCTGTAGGGGCTGATTCACTGAGGGTCTGATTCTGAGTCGCAGCTTGTGGGGCTGCATGTCCTGGTGGGACGTGCAGCTCTGCAAGCCGTCCTGCCCCGATTCTCCATCCGGCTCTCTCCACACAGCTAGAGCAGTAAGATGGGGAGAGCCAATGGGGGGTGGGAGGAGGCAGGGACTGGGCAGAGCGGGGGCGGGTCAAGGCAGCAGGAAATACAGGGCCGATTCCGGTCACAGCCCTGTACGTCCTGCAGGGTCAAAGGTGACATGCTGATTATTCCACCTCGAAGGTGGAATAATCAGACCCAGCGATCAGGGCCGCAGACCCCCCCCCCCCCCCCGAGCCTGATCCAGGTGCAGGGGGTCCCTGCCACCTCATCCAGGCCCCAGCAGCGGGGAAGAGGGGGGGTCTGAGCCCCGGGACCCAGGTGAGCCTGCAAGGATGACTTCCCTGCAAGCATGTAGGGGCACGCAGGGCCATCCTCGGGCCTGATTCTGTATGCTGCAAGAATATTTAGTTCCCGCGGTACAGAATCAGGCCCTAACGGGCCCATCCTGCTTGGGGCCATCTGGATGGCCCGGACGTGCCCCTTTCAGAATCGGGCTCCACAGCATTTTTAAGTAAATCAGTCTCATTGTAGTAATCTGTAGTAATGGTAGTTGGGGGGAGGGAGGGGGTGTTACCTAAATTCTCATCTATTTTTAATTTATGGTAACTATAAATATGTCAATGATTTTTCTACTCTGAGATAAATTAATTTCCTGATAACTCTTCATAAACACTGATTTTTCTGTTCTCTAGTTTTGTAACTGGTGGGCTTTGCCTTCAATACCTCTATAAGTACCTCATTCTCAGGTGAAGATAGGGCAAAAAATGTTTGTTTTCAGTTTGATTTTTTCCCAATTTTTGGATGTTCCTTACAAGTTTTTTCAGACATTCATTTTAATAAAAAGTTTTAAGTGTTCATTAGAACCCTTTTAGCACACATTATGTTAATTCATAGGTTAATATGCATTAAATCAATTTAACCTATACTAAGGGTTCCTTTTACTAAATGGGGCTAGCTGGCAGGGCGTGTCTGGTGGATAGTTCTTGCACTATGCAACCCATATTAGGGATGTGAGTGGGCAGATTAGGGGCAGAAAGTGGGCCTGGTGAGCTCTACGCGGATAGTGCAGGGTGCATACCCCACGCTAACTGTGCTCCTAAGTGCTCTCGTGCTAATGTGACACAGATTAGGGTACAGGGCTCCACATTAAATGTGGGAAAGTGCTGTTTACATTCCTGACAGTTAACGCGCTTGTTTGGGAGGTATTAACGCATTCACTGAAACGTCTTAGAACCCTTTAGTAAAAGACCCCCTACATTCTCTAAGGCACACCAACGAAATGCATGCACACAAAGAATGCACATGCCAAATATGTCTATTGTGAATCTGGCATTATTCTGAGTACGAAGGGAGCCATGACAATCAGAAAAGGAATCTTGCAGCCATTCCTTTCCTTCTGCCTGATACCCATAGACTAACAAAAATGTCACCTTTCAAGCAGGAGAACATGCTCCCTTGTTATTTATGTTTCGGTCTGGCAGTATTCTCTTACTCCTTCAGGCATACAGGTCGATCAGAATCACCCTATATTGGGCTAGGACACGATGAACCTTTATTCCCAAGTCCCTGGGTTTTTACAAACCCTCCTAGAACAGCCATTCCAGTCTTGGTCCTTGGCCAAGGGTCACAGACCATGGCTACCGCTGGAACCTGCTACCCATGAACATTAAATATGGACACTAATGGAGTAATTTCATAACAGGCGCCCATGTGAAATATCTAAAGGTGCCTATTTTATAAAGACAACAAAGGTGCCTAGCAGGGTGTGTCAGTTTTGGAGATGTCGTGATTTTAAAAAGCACTAGTGAAAAAAATGGTACAATTTCATATGGCAAATCAACAACTAGCTTTAAATTTTGTGTAATATGTTATTTAACCTACCTGTATGCAAATTACGCAAAAATACACAAATTACTGTTGGAAATAGGACCTGTGTCACATAGAAGATGGCTTACAGCAGCATTAAGGTTCATGAGAATATGGATTTCCAAGCATAATCCGAAAGGAAAGAATCTGGAAAACAAGAATGATTGTAGAGTTCTGTGTTGGGGTTTACATGGTGAACTGATTCAACATAAAAAGAAATAGCAATTGGACACAAGGAGCCAGGCATCTCCTTTTCCATCTGCAATTGTTGAAAGAACAGTGTGAAGAGGTATGGAAGATAGTCTTGGCCTACAGCGAGACTGTCAGATTGGTATGGTTACAGTGAATCTGTTCTGCAAGCTGTGTTGTGCAGTGAAGAGGAACAGGAGAGAGGAGATGCAGTGGAGAAGATATTGAAAGAGATGAGAAGACTCAGCTTGGAGACAGCAGTGTAGCAGCAATTTTCAATGCTACCCGCTTAGCCTCTGTACCTTAAAGATAGGCGAGGAAAACCCCGTCTAAAGGCCTTCGAAAATCGGGCCCTAGGTGCTTTTATGAAATAAGTTTGTACAATGAGCCCGAGCAGCACATAAAGTTTCTTGCTCAAATTTATATCTTTTCTGAAGGTGAAAATGTGTGTATACACTCTATGGGGATAATTTTACGAACAGCCACCTAGTTTTAGGCAGTGTGAAGGAATGTAAATATCAATATCTTAATCAACTACATGTATAGTATGAGTGGCCACAAATGCATATAAATTAGCGTGAAAGTGCACGCTTTGTTGCATGGCACATACTTTCTCTGTGGCTGAGCGGAGTTTGGGCAGAGACTGGGCTGTACCAGCCAGTATGCGCATTAATTATAAAATACTATCTGCATACTTGCAAACATGGCCATAGTCATTTCCCCCAGCTCTAGGTCTAGTATAAGTGATTTCTCCTTAATTTAAGGTGCGTTCTCTGCCACTTATGCTCGTACTTGACTTTATAAAATAGAAGTAAAGTAGGCACAGGAAAATGCATATTAATTAGATGTGACTTTATAAAATTACCCGGTGTGGAGGGTAAATTTATAAGGAAGCGCCTACTTAGGTGCTATCTTATAAAGAAAAGTAGGAGCCTACTTTATAAAATGTTAGAGTAAGTGATCAAATAGGCTCGTTATACCAGTCACAGAGCGGGTGTCAATGCCCACACCTAGATTTCAAAAGAATGCCTGTAAATTATAGTGTTTTGTAATTAGGCACCTAACTTTGAGTCCTGCCAATTCTCTGCTTAAACTCCACTCCTTATGCATACCCATGTGTGCTTACAGACTAGGGCGCAGGGCGAGCATGCCCATTTATATTCAGAAGTGGCCAATTACACACATAGATGACTAAAATGCCCCCATTTGCAGCTCCTTATAAAATCACCCTTTATATAGGTATGCTCTGCATGGCCATAGGTATTTTAGAAAATATGCATGTCCATCGCAATTCTGCCCTAACTATACTTCAGGAATGCCTATGTCAGCGATGGCGAACCTATGGCACGCGTGCCAGCTGTGGCACGCGAAGGCCTTGCAGCTGGCACGCGGGAAGGTCGCACATTAAAAAAAAAAAAAAGCTGCCCGCTGCCGCCGCGGCGGCATGGAGTGTCCCGCGGGGCTCCCTCTGCCCGGCGGGACTCTCCCGGCGCTGCTCAGCCCCTCTCTGCCGGCTTGCAGAGACGCGAAGGGAGAGTCTCCCTCGCGTCTCTGTTAAGCCCGCAGGAGCTGATGGGAAATTTCCCATCTGCCCCTGCGGGCTTAAGAGAGACGCGAGGGAGACTCTCTCTCCCTTCGCGTCTCTGCAAGCCGGCAGAGAGGGGCTGAGCAGCGCTGGGAGAGTCCCGCCGGGCAGAGGGAGCCCCGCGGGCCACTCCATGCCGCCGCGGCGGCAGTGGGCAGCTTTTTTTTTTTTTTATTGCCAGGAGCCGAGGGAGGGGGGTTAAGCCTGGCAATGGGCAAGGGTGGGAGAGCGGGGGGTTAAGACTGGCAATGGGCTAGGGAGGGAGAGAGGGGAGTTAAGACTGGCAATGGGCTAGGGAGGGAGGGAGGGAGGGGGGTTAAGACTGGCAATGGGCTAGGGAGGGAGGGAGGTTAAGACTGGCAATGGGCTAGGGAGGGAGGGGGGTTGAGACTGGCAATGGGCTAGGGAGGGAGGGAGGGAGGGGGTTGAGACTGGCAATGGTCAAGGGAGGGAGGGGGTATGATAAAGGCAATGTGATAGGGAGGGAGGGAGGGAGTTGAGACTGGCAATGGGCTAGGGAGGGAGGGAGGGAGGTTAAGACTGGCAATGGGCTAGGGAGGGAGGGAGGTTAAGACTGGCAATGGGCTAGGGAGGGGGGGAGGGGGGTTGAGACTGGCAATGGGCTAGGGAGGGAGGGGGGTATCGACTGGCAATGGCGTAGGGACTGAGGGAGGGAGGAGGGTTGAGACTGGCAATGGGCTAGGGAGGGGGGTTAAGACTGGCAGTGGGCTAGGGAGGGAGGGGTTAAGACGCAGTGGTCTATGGGGGGGAGTTAAGACTAGCAATGGGCTGTGGGCTGATGAGGGCTGGCAATGGGCTATGAGCTGATGAGGGCTGTCTGGAAATGGGGTGATGGGGGGGTTAGGACTGGTAATGGGCTATGGGGGGGTTAAGACTGGTAGTGGGCTGATGGGGGGGGGTTAGGACTGGTAATGGGCTATGGGGGGGTTAAGACTGGTAGTGGGCTGATGGGGGTGTAGGACTGATAATGGGTTATGGGGGGGGCTAGGACAGGAAATGGGCTGATGGGGAGGGGTTAGGACTTGAGGTGGGCTGATGTGGTTAGGACTGGTAATGGGCTGTGGGCTGATGGGGGGGTTTAGGACTGGCAATGGGCTATGGGGGGCTGACTGGAAATGGGCTGATGGGGGGTTAGGACTGGTAAAGGGTTATAGGGGGGGGCTTAAACTGAAAATGGGGTGATGGGGGTTAGGACTGGAAGTTGATTGACGGGGGGCTAGGACTGGTAATGGGTTGGGGTGTTGCTAGGACTGGAAATGGGCTGAGTGGAAGGGGAGACTTGAACTGCAAATAGCTGATGGGGAGGGGGCTTGGAATGGAAATGGGCTGTGAGGGAAGGGAGCTAGGACTGAAAATGGGCTGATGGAAAAGCTAGGATAGGACTGGAAATGGGCTGTTGGGGGGAGCTAAGATTGGAAATGGGCTGTGGTGGGGGCTTGAATTGAAATGGACTCATGGAGGGCTAGAACTGGAAGTAGGCTCATGGGGGGGCTTGGACTGGAATTGGGCTGAGTGGAGGAGAGCTATGATTTGACATGGGATGATGGTGGGGCTAGGAAATGAGTAGAAATGGGCTGATGGGGGGCTAGGATTGAAATGAGCTGATGAAGGGACTTGGACTGGAAATGGGCTGATGCAGGGACTAGAAGGGAATGGATGCTGGATGAGACTGGAACTAGAAGGGAGCTGATGTTGGGGGAGGATTAGAATGGGATGGGGCTGGGAGAGTAAAATGGAGAGGGGAAAAATATTTTGTGTAGGAGGGATGATAAATCTACAATTGGCCAGGTATTGGGAGAGTAATTGGGGATTGAGGATGGAGGGGTAAAATTTGTGTGGATGAAATAGGAATGAGGAAAGAGCAAAAGGAGAAAGATTAGTATGTTAAAGCAGATGTAGAGAGAGAGAGAGAATGGAAAAAAAACTAGAAGAGAGAAGAAAGGACAAATGGACAGCAGACGATGGAGAGTTAGCAGAAAACATGAAGAAACCAGAAGAAGGTGGCTGGACCAATTGCAACTGAAAAAAAAATGCACAAAAGGTAGAAAGATATCTCTTTATTTTGAATTTATTAACTGGAATATGTCAGCTCTGGGAAATGTGCATCATTAACATCTGCGCTTTGTTTGGTACAAGAGGAAATTCCTATTTGACGTTGCCACTTGTTCTCTTTCCCCAGTATTCTCTGAAATGTATTGGTTTAATATTTGCAGTGTTGCCTTTTGATAGGTAGGGTATGGTGCTTTGTGAGTCCTGGTAATGCTGTCAGGATACGGCGGGTTTGCTATGGGTTCTAAATGGGCAGCGTTTGTAGTAGTTCCTAATGTGCCTGGCGGTTGGCACTGGATTATAGTAATGTAGAAATCTTTTAGTCTTTCTTTATCCATACACTCATTAAGAGACATGTTTACTAAAAGTTAGTGTATGGTAACATTATGCAAATATTTATGCAAATAAGACCACTTATGCAAATGACGTGCTGGCACTTTGAGGAAATTCTTTGGTTTTGTGCGGCAGTTTGGGCACTCGGGCTCAAAAAGGTTAGCCATCACTGGCCTATGTACAGATCACGTACTATAAATTTAAGCTCGGTCTTGTGGTGAACCTGCTTTTTACATGTGTATGCCCATGTACAATTTTAGAACATCCATTTTCTGCAGACAAAATCACCCTTGTGTATCACCAGTGACCGCTGAGACTCCCTATCCTAAGGGATGAGAAGGGTGCCTCCCCAGTCCAGGATAGCCCAGAGAATAGAAAACCAGACCCAGGAACTGAGTCTTGCTTTTCTGCATGCAGCCGTGAAGAAATCTGGAGTGTTTGAATGTTATTATACCTTTTTAAAGGTCCAGTAAAAACAATGTCAGCTTTTGAGACTACATGAGTCTCCAGAGGGCTTGCGAACAAAGGAACCTCTGTGGTCTCAGAAGCTCATGCAATACAATATCTTTGTTGATTCAATCTAAGGTATTACAACTTCTAAAAATTGCCTTTTATGCATCCCATGGTTATAAATGTAAATGAGGAATGAGCATAGCAATGCAATTGAGCATGAAGGATTATAATACGTGAGTCACAGAAGGAAAGGACATTTTCTTTCCTAGGAAATACTGAATGTCTAGGTAAATTCCTAAGATAAAAAGTTCAATAATATTTACAGCTCAAAATTATATTGCCATAATTTCATGTATATCATATACTTAAAGAAAATTAGTTGAAAATGTGAGGTGCACATTATATATGGTAACAAAAATGAAATTATTTTTCTAGAACTATAAAGATAAGCACTTGTGAACATTTGGTGAATGGCAATGAATACGAACATCTTTCTATGAATTTTCTTTTAGACTTTGCGCTATTTGTAAAGTATCAATGAAAATGAATTTTTGTTTTTTGTAGAGGTACAATGAAATATTAGAAAAAAATAAGTGGTTTTAGGTAAAACCTTCAAATTCAGAGTTCAAGTTATAGTTCTCAAATCGTTCTCACTTTCCTCTCCTCTAGGATCACTGCATCTCTGTAAATAGCAGCTTTATGGATATTATCCTTATCCCCCTCGTCCTCGTTGTTCACCTTGGCTCCATCATCATCATCATCATCCCAAAGGATGTCAGCTTCTGATCTACTCACAGCATTTATCAGGCAACACAAAGCCGACCTTGATCATGGAGAGATCAGGTGCATTCTAGACTTCTCTGATGCACAGAGCAATCCATTTAAACAGGGGTCCTCAACCCAATCCTTGGGACACACCCAGTCAGTCTGATTTATAGGATATCCTACTCAGTCGGTCACTTTAGGACCCATCCAAAGGGCACTCAGTTTATTTTTAAGTTGCTTATGCAGAATTGTGTCAAAGGCTTTGCTGAAATCACTTTGCACTTTTCTGTATTATGTTACATCAGCTGTTTAGGTGTCCAGTCTCCTAATCTCAAAATATCCTTCTGCAATTTTAATGACTTTTAATTTATTTGTATCATCTGCAGATTTGATCACCTCACTCACTGCTTCTTTTTCCAGATCATTTGTGAATATGTTAAGCAGTACAGGCCCTAATATAGTTCCATAGGGCACTCTACTATTGACCTTTTTTCACCTGAAAAACCAGCCATTTTCTTCTACTCTTTGCTTCCTATCTTTTTACCTTTTGGCAATCCATAATAAGCCATTGCCTTCTATTCAATTACTTTTTAAATGCCTGAGGAGTCTCTCATGAGAGGCATTTTCGAAGCTTTCTGAAAATCCACATACACTCTGAGGGTAATTTGATAACAGGACACCATGGGTAGTTACCTACATAAAGCCTAAGTAGGCGCCTATTTGCATATGTGGCAGAGAATGTGCCTTGAACGTGGATGTGCAAGCGAAAACATGTAAATGTGTGCATGCGCTTTAAACACGTATGCATGTAGTATGTACAAACTCCATCTGCACTTCAGCAGACTGCACCCCCAGATATGCCTGCCAGCAAAATACACACATTCATGCCAACGTATGTATTTTTACAAGAGTTAATGGTTTATACGAGGTCATTTACACATGACTTACTTTACTTAGCATGTTGAGATGGAAATTGAAACCATCCAGGTTGAGATATACACAATTCCCCTAGTATTTTACAAAAAAGTTACACAGAATGCAGAGCCTTTTGTAAAATACCTACAAAGATGTGCAGGACCGCATCTGTATTTGCTGGTACATCAAATGGGAACAGGGATTTAAAAGGCTGCACGTGGGAAAAAGAGCATCCCACTTTCCCCAAATTTCTGCATCTGCAGATTTTTTAAGTAGTTGCTCTTGACAGCATCAATTCTCCCCATCCCTGCATGTCCCCCTTGAGAAAAACAAACCTTCCCACTACCCTTGCACCCCCTGACATCATCATTACCCCTGCCCCACATAATAAACAACCTTCCCCCTCCCCCTATTACCCTCCACACAGCACAATATCACCTCCTGCCTTGAATCCCCCCAGAGCATACCACCTACCATCCCACTTGCCCTAATCCCCCCTTCAAAGCAGCATGACAAACCCCCAAACTCCCCAACATCATCAATAGTATCCGTGGACATCTTCTAAAAGCATCAACAGCCTCCCCCTTTTCCTGTACTCTCCTGATAGTATGCCTAGCCTCCCCTATTCCCAGGGCCCCAGCCCCCACAAATCTTACCTGAGCTTTTCATAAGAACATAAGATATGCCATACTGGGTCAGACCAAGGTCCATCAAGCCCAGTATCCTACTTCCAACAGTGGCCAATCTAGGTCATAAGTACCCAGCAGTCTCCCCAAAAGACACAGGTTCCTCAATGCTTGTATTGGGTCAAGCAGTGATATCCTGGTCCCTTTTAATAATGGTTTATGGACCTTTCTTCCAGGAACTTGTCCAAACCTTTTTTAAACTCAGCTACACTAGCAGCTTTTACTACAACCTCTGGTAACAAATTCCAGAGTTTGATTACACGTTGAGTGAAAAAATATTTTCTTTTATTAGTCTTAAATAGGTTACCCTTTAGCTTCATTGCATGTCCCTTAGTCTTTTTATATTCTGACAACGTAAACAATTGATCTACATTTACCCTTCCACTCCATTCATTAATTTATAGACCTCTATCATATCTCCCGTCAGCCGTCTCTTTTCCAGGTTGAAGAGCCCCAACCTTCTTAGCCTCTCTTCATAGGAGTATTCTTCCATCCCCTTTACCATTTTGGTGGCTCTTCTCTGCACCTTTTCTAATAATGCTATATCCTTTTTAAGATACGGCGACCAGAACTGCACACAATATTCGAAGTGCGGTCGTACCATGGAACGATACAGAGGTATTATAATATCCTTTGTTTTATTTTCCATTCCTTTCCTTATGGTACCTAGCATTTTATTTGCTCTCTTGGCCACTGCTGCACACTGGGCGAAGGGTTTTAACATGTTATCCATGATGACACCTAAATCTTTTTCCTGGGTAGTACTTTCCAATGTGGAACCTTGCATTGTGTAACCATAGTTTGGGTTGTTCTTTCCTAGGTGCATAACTTTGCACTTGTCCACATTAAATTTCATCTGCCATTTGGATGCCCATTCTTCCAATTTATCAAGATCTTCTTGCAATTTTCCACAATCCTCTTGGGTTTTACAACTTTAAATAGTTTTGTGTCATCTGCAAATCTGATAACCTCACTCGTTATTCCCTTTTCCAGGTCATTTATGAATATGTCAAAAAGCAGCGGACCCAGCACAGATCCCTGGGGTACACTACTATTCACCTTTCTCCAATGGGAAAATTGGCCATTTAGCCCTACCCTCTGCTTTCTATCTTTTAACCAGTTCCTAATCCACAGTAGTACACTGCCTCCTATCCCATGACTCTTTAGTTTTGCCAAATGTCTCTGATGAGGGACCTTGTCAAAGGCTTTCTGAAAGTCCAGATACACTATATCAACCGACTCACCTTTGTCCACCTGTTTATTCACACCTTCAAAAAACATAACAGGTTAGTAAGACAAGATCTTCCTTGTCTAAAGCCATGTTGACTGTCTCCCATTAAGCCATGACTATCTACATGATGAGTAATTTTGTTCTTTATAACAGTTTCTACCATTTTTCCCGGTACTGACATCAGGGTCACCAGTCTGTAGTTTCCCAGATCACCCCTGGTGTGCCCCAGGGATCTGCCCTTGGTTCGATTTTTATTTATTATTATTTATTTATTACAGGCTCTTATATACCGCTCTATTCAGAATCAGCGCGGTTCACAATATAACAACATACCATAACAACAAACTGTTAGGTTTTACAGAGAACAAGGTCAGAGAACTTGGATAAAACATGGGACGTCATTACTGCAACTATTTACAAGAGTATTTACAAGAGTATTTTTAACATCTTTGTTAGTGATATAGCGGAAGGGCTGTCGGGTAAGGTTTGCCTCTTTGCTGATGATACCAAAATCTGCAATAGAGTAGACACCCAGGAAGGTATAGATAACATGAGGAGGGATGTAGCTAAGCTTGAAGAATGGTCTAGAATTTGGCAGCTGGGATTTAATGTTAAAAAATGTAAGGTCATGCATTTGGGCTGCAGCAATCCAAGGGAGCAATACAGTATAGGAGGTGAAGTACTTTTGTCCACTAAAGAAGAGCGGGACCTAGGCGTGGTTGTGTTTGGTGATCTTAAAGTAGCTAAACAGGTAGAAAAGGCAACAGCAAAAGCTAGAAGGATGTTTGGGTGCATACGGAGAGGAATGGCTAGCAGAAAAAAGGAGGTGATAATGCCTCTGTATAAGTCTTTGGTGCGACCTCATTTGGAGTATAGTGTGCAATTCTGGAGACCGCACCTTCAAAAGGATGTGAACAGGATGGAGTCGGTGCAGAGGGTGGCTACTAAAATGATTAGTGGGCTTCATTATAAAACATATGAGGACAGACTTAAGGATCTTAATATGTACACCTTAGAGGAAAGGCGGGATAGAGGTGATATGATTGAGATGTTTAAATACCTCCGTGGCATAAATGTTCAGGGAAAGAGCCTCTTTCAATTGAAAGCAAGTTCTGCTACGAGGGGACATGGGATGAGGGTGAAGGGAGATAGATTCAGGAGTGATATGCGGAAATATTTCTTTACGGAAAGAGTAGTGGATCCGTGGAATAGTCTCCCAGTAGAGGTGGTAGAGATGAGGACAGTAACTGAATTCAAAAAAGCATGGGACCAACACAGATGATCTCTAAAGGTAAAAAGTGGACTGTTGTAGTTGTTGATATGGAAGGACAGACTAGATAGGCCATGTGGTCTTTTTCTGTCATCATGTTTCTATGTTTCTATGTTTTTAAATATTTCCGTGGTGGTCTGGTGGGGAGCAGGAGTGATCCCCAGTTTCTCCTGCTCTGTCCAGAACCTATATTCAAAATAGCACCAGTCAATCTCTAGCAGTAAATCTCATAGTATCACCACTTGGAGTCTGGCTGCCAAATGAGGTAGAGGATAGCTAGGCATGTTGTCAGAGGAGAGGAAATGTTGTTGATGCTGTTGGAGAGGTCTGAGAGAAGGGGGTTGCTGTTGATATATTAGGGAGGTCTGGCAGGTGGGAGGGATACTGTTGATGCTATTGGAGGGGTCCTGAATGTTGCCTTGTTGCTATGGGGGAGGAGCAGGGGTACTTGTGCATGCCTTGGGCAAGTGTAAAATGGGAAGTCCATGTCTATTTCTTGCCATGCCCTAACCATGCCCTCACCAGGCCTCTTTGAAATCCCAGCATCCCACGGGGTTCTACTTGTGCAAATAATGGCTTTTCAGAATCATTATTTGTTCATGCATGCAGTCTATACATGTCTAGATGCTTCCTAAAAGACCCCCTCTATCAGTCAACTCACCTTTGTCCTTATGTTTGCTTACACCTTCAAAAACATCGAATAAATTTCTAAGATAAGGTTTCCATTTGCTAAATCCATGTTGACTGATCCCTTTTTAGCCGTATCTATTTGCTCAGTTGTTTTGTTTGTTAGCATAGAGAGTCATTTTAAAAGGTTTAGTCATGATTTGGATGTCTGAAGATGTGCACACGGACGGCACAATCATGGCGATGTCTCTGTAGCCATTCCACAGTGCAGGGATGTCCAAATAGGCAAGGGGGTGTGGTGGAGGCGTGTCTGGGAGGAGCAATGGACTTACATGTCCCAGTTCAACCTCTGAAACGTCAGAGACGTCTGCAGGCACATCCATGTTTATACCTGCTCCAGGCATGAATAGGCGTCAGGAAAGTGCTTGTTTCCACCTTAAAACATCCAGAGACTGTAGAGAAGATGAAAAATGAAGTGACTAGCCTTAGACCACAAAGACCCACACTGGAATTTGAACCCTGGCAACTCTACTCTAACCATTATGCTATCAGACATCTAAGTTCTGAAATACTATCCTGGGGATGTCTATAAAGATGTCTGATAGACACCCATATCGGGCACATCTATGTTTCCAAAATCATGCCTGAACTTACACGTGTCAACTTTTCTTTCAGACCTTCTGGCTTTGACATCCCATATTACACTTGGACATCCCATTGTGAAATGTGCCTCATAATTTCTACTAGGGGTGCGCAAGGTTAAAAACATGTTTGCTTCATATTTGTTGAAAATACATTTTTCCTGATTTTCAGGCATTTTTCATGTTCATTTCAGACAGCAGTTCTTTAGGACAGCATTGTCTGCATGCTAAAATATTTCTAAGTGTGGAAATCAGTCTTATGCATGTTAATTTGTAAGTACATATGCATATAAGCAATTTATGTAAATTTTTAGGCACTGAAATGATCCAAATGTGTGCTTGTGAACGCACATTTCTAGTTTCTACTATTTTGCTCAAAACCAATGTTAGGCTCACCAGTCAGTAGCTCAATTTAAAAACTGGTGCTATATTGGCTACTCTCCAGTCCTCAGGTACCAGGGCTGTTTTAAATAGTAGGTTACAAATTCCTAATAAAAGGTTTGCAATTTTGTTTTTTAAGTTCTTTTAAAATGGTGGACTGAATGTTGTCTGGTTCTGGTGGTAAGTTACTCTTTAGTTTATCAGCTCAATTACATCTTCTAGAATTACAGTAATTTGCTTTAGTTGCTCTGAATCATCACTATCAAAGAATGTTTTCGTTGCGAGTATGATCCCAACATTCTCTGGTAAAGGCCAAGGCAAAAAATATATGTAGGGGTCGCTTACCACATGTTCAGAGCAAAACCCAATACGTGGTAAATGCAAAGCCTATGCGTTGTCAGAGGTGTGGCCAGCAGGCCCCCTATAGTTAACACACAGGAAAGTTCCTTACTATGTGTTAAGTTAATTTCCAATTAGTACGAGTGCATTTAATGCCTCCTCTTGAGCTGCATTAACTACCCCTGCGTTAACTGCAAAATTGATAATGTGAGATAAGTACCATGAGCAAACTGAAATACACAGTCCACAGCCCCTCTCCCCATAATCCACCCAGTCCCTACCCCATCACATGTTAATCAGTTAACATAGAAACCAACAGCAGATAAAGACCACACAGCCTAGCCCGCCTGCCCATTCATGAGAACCATTAAGCTCTACAGTCCCTTCCTCTCCATCAGAGATCCTCTGTATTTGTCCCATGCATTAAAACATGCATTAAATGCATTTTAGGAAAAGGCCCCCTGAGGTTTTCTGCTGTTACCTTGACCTTTTATTCCTTGGTCATCTAGCAGAACTCTCATGTCTCCTTCAGGGGCTTTTTGTTTCAAATGTATTGGAAAAAGGTTTTATTACATATTGCATCTTCAGCAAGCTTCTTTTCAAATGTATTTAAAGATATTTATATCCTGCCAATCTCTAGTGGTGTTGGATAGAAATCCAAACAACACATGAAATAATAATATACTGTAAAACATAAACACATTTGGGTTTGCTTTCCATTTTTTTAAAGATGTATTTTTGGCCTTGCCCCTTTCACCCGGTCATTAAATCACACCGGCAGTCAGTTGATCTTTTTTAATACATGAAATATATGTTATCTGATCTTCCAAACTGGTCTTTTTAAATAATGTCCATACCTCATGCAAACTTTTGAACCTGACAATCACTCCTTTTAGCATTTTTCTAATTTCCTTATTTTATCATAGTTTCCTTTTTAAAGTTAAGTGGCTCTGTAGTAATTTTACCTTGTATTAGTCCTTGAGTGATTATGTCAAATTTAATTGCATTATGATCATTGTTGCAAAATGGATCCATCACCTTTATCCCTTGCACCACAAGCTGTGTTCTACTGAGAACTAGATCCAAAGTAGCTCCCCCTTTGTTGGTTATATGACAGCTGCTGTATGAATCAGCCATTTATGGCATTTAAGAATTGTACCTATCTAATGTCTCAATGTGGCAAATATCCAATCAATACTGGGGTAATTGGAATTTCCCAGTATTATTGTGTTGCTGATGTAATCAGCCTTCCTAATCTCTGTTAGTATTCTATAGTCTGTTTTCTCATCTTGGCCAGACGGATAAATCTTAAATTCAGTTACTCAAGTTAAGCGCCTAGTGTCAGAAATTAATGCTGAGCACCTAACTTACTCTCCCCTCCTATTTTATGGAAACAAAATTTAGGTGCCTAAATTTAGGACTCAGTCCTAACCAGTTGTCAAAGAGGAAAATGTAAGAGCTTCCCTCTCAAGGTTAGACCTCTAGGCTCTTCGAAAACTAACCTCATAATTTAAATGAAAGAAATTAAAAATGCAACAGGTGTCAAGCCTTCATTGTCAATATAACAAGAGCTGTAAGGATGCTTAGCTTGTTTTCTAAGTCATCAGAAAAAACGGAGGTACAAAGCAAGGATTTGTTCTAGAATGAGAAGATGCATACCAGAGGACTTGTGGTTTGGGATTTGGTTAGGCTCAGAACAAGGGCTCCTGAAATGAGGGTACCTAATATATTTAGTAATTAGAATTTTGACATGAGTTGTGAGGTATATATTATACATATGCACATACTGTAGTTGAAAAACGAAAGTAAAAGAAATAGGAGACTACTGAGCAGACAAAAAAGACCAAAACATTAATAACTATTTTGTTGAAATCTCTTTCTGTTCAGTGACATAAAGGCTAATAATGTAGGTAATAAAAAAACTCACATCAGTGGATTTACCGGCCAGTGATTAAGCACGCTAGGGAAACAGTGTATTTTACTTGTGCAAATTAGCTGAGAGCCAGATGCTCTTTTATTCTGCTACTATTGATCAGGGACCGTTCCAATAGCTTGGTAATGTGCGCTTTGTATTAGTGAATAAACATACTGCAATCAGGACAGGAACTTGTGATCTTCAACTCCAAAAGCTGTAGCTACAATACAAATTAAAGAACAATATCTGTTAGATGTGTTCTTTGACTGTACTCGAGAACAACTAAACTTATTTACTGTAAAAACTCAATGGAAGTAATTTTATAACTGGATATACAAATAAAAGTGCATGCATTCTTTACGCTGTTTTGGCTTCAACAAATTTTCAAAATAAAAATATTCATGGCTTTCTGTTTTGAAAATGACCCCAGGGAATTTATGTGCTTGCATTTACATCTGTTTTTTGACCTGCACAGATTTTCAGGGTTAATTTATGTGCATAAGGGAATATTTTACAAAGTGCAAAAGTTAATATAGTTACATAATAAATGACGGCAGATAAAGACCAGTATGGTCCATCTAGTCTGCCCAGCAAGGTGACAAGAGTGCAGCTCCGTGCAGGTCTCCTCTCCCCATGCCTTTGTTTAGGGGTGTACCCACCGCTCCATGTAGGTCACCCCAATTTGTTCAGATATAAGAGATAGTTATGCTTATTTTGATTTTATCTTGTTGCTATAAAGGGATCCACTGTGTCTGTCCCATGCCATTTTGAATTCTGTCACTGTTTGCCCCCACCACTTCCATCGGGAAGGCATTCCAAGCATCCACCAACCTTCCACTGAAAAAGTCTTTCCTGCATTGCCTTTCAGTTTACTCCCTTGCAGCTTCAAGTTATGCCCTCTAGTTTTACAGTTTTCCTGTCTTTGGAAGAGGTTTGTTTGTCCATTAATACTCTGTAAGTATTTTTTTTTTAAATTATTTATTTATGCATTTTACAATAAATCAAGCAGAAAAACTTGTACAGAACAACAATACTTGCAATAATAAACAAAGAAACAATTAATGCGGAAAATACGAAGTGCAAGGATCATAGTTAGTCCTCAGAACTTAGGGGAAGCAGTATTCACGAACATTCTAGAAGAATAATATTAAACAAGAAAATACAAGTTGAGGGCAGCGCTCCAAGGGCTACAAAACTTCGACAGACTCAGGTTTCAGGAGTAGAAGCAACCAACACCGCTGGAAACGTTTAAAAAATACCTTCAAGAGGTTTTGTTGGTCCCTCCGGATCTGATTCCTCCTGTCTCCAAGATTTATTATCTCCCATTGGGAAAAAGGGAACGGAAAGTTTCTGAAGGGGCCTTGGACATGGATTTTCTTAACGTCTCAGCACTTTTGTCGACCCCTAAGGAAGAGGACTTAGCCGTTTCCATTTTGCTTGTCACACTGGCTCTTCCTTCTGATCGTGAATGGCTATTGAAGCTTTTCTATAAGAAACGTTCTGTTTTGTTCTACGGTAAAAAGGTGTTATTGTTCCCAGATGTTGCCCGGGAGACTCAGAAACGGAGAAGGGCTTTTCTTCTGTTAAAACCTGGGGTGCTCTCTATTGGTGCCACGTTTGTCCTTCGTTTCCCTTGCAAGTGTTTAATTACCTATAAAGCGCAGAAGTATGTATTCTTTTCTCCTTCTGATCTTTCTGCTTTTTTGAATTCTCATTTGTTGGTTGCTTCTACTCCTGAATACTCTGTAAGTATTTAAAGGTCTGATCATATCTCCCCTGTCCCTCCTCTCTTCCAGAGTTTACATATTTAGGTCTTCAAGTCTCTTCTCATAGGTTTTCTGACGCAGGCTCCAAATCATTTTGGTCGCCTTCCTCTGAATCACTTCCAGCCTTTTTATATCCTTTACGAGATACGATCTCCAAAACTGAACACAATAATCAAAGTGAGGCTTCACCAGCGACTTGTACAGTGGCATTAGTACATCTTCCTTTCTGCTGGTAATTCCATTCTGTATGCAACCCAGCATCCTTCTGGCTTTTTCCACTACCTTGTCACACTGTTTCGCCACCTTGAGATCATCAGAAACAATCACACCGAGGTCTCTCTCTGGTCAGTGCACATCTATCTCTTGCCCCCTATCACATACAGTTCCCTTGGACTTATGCTTCCCAAGTGTATTACACTGCATTTCTTCACATTAAATCTTAATTGCCAAGCATTAGACCATTCTTCCAGCTTTTGTGGATCTTTCTTCATGTTCCCCACTCCCTGAGGGAAGTCTGCTCTGTTGCAAATTTTGGTGTCATCTGCAAAAAGACAGACTTTCCCATTCAGCCCTTCAGCAATATCATTCACGAATATATTGAACAGTACCGGTCCCAAGACCGATCCCTGGGGCACACTGCTAATCACCTTCCTTTCATCCAAGTGAGTTCCATTTACCATCACTCTGTTGTCTGTCAGTCAACCAATTTCTGATCCAGTTCACCATCTTGGGACCCATCCCCAAGCTGTTGAGTTTATTGATAAGGCTCCTATGAAGAACATTATCAAAGGCTTTGCTGAAATCTAGGTAGATCACATCCATTGCATGCCCTTGATCTAATTCTCTGGTCACCCAGTCAAAGAACTCAATCACATTTGTTTGGCAAGATCGTCCTTTGGTAAAACCATGTTGCCTCAGATCATGCAGCCTGTTGGTTTTGAGGAAGTCCACTATTCGCTCTTTTCCCGCCACTGAGGTAAGGCTTACTGGCCTGTAGTTTGTCGCTTCTTCCCTATTACCACTTTTGTGGAGAGGTACCACATCAGCCCTTATCCAGTCCCGTGGAACTTCTCCTGTCTCCAAGGATCTATTAAAAACATCCTTTAAACTTCTCTGAGCTCTTTCATTATCCTGGGGTATATCCCATCTGGTCCCATAGACTTGTCCACTTTCAGTTTTGCAAGCTGTTCTAACACATCATCTTTTTTGAATGGTGTGATATCTACTCCATTCCCATTTGTATATTTGTCAATCACAGGTGGTCCTTCTCCAGGATTTTCTCTAGTGAAAACAGAGCAGAAGTATTTGTTTAGCATCGTTGCTTTTTCAATGTCACTTTAATGGAAGCCCTTTTTCAACTTCTCCTCCAAGAACACCTCCACTCATTCCAGGTAAAGTAAAGAAAGTGTAGTCTTTACAAGGCAATTTTTTCAATGGGACATCCAAGTGCAATCCGAGACATCAAAGTCAGAATGTCTGAAAAAAAAAGCAGACACATGCAAGTTCAGGCACAATTTCAGAAATGTGGGCATGTCCGATATGGACATCTACAAAGACAACTATATAGACATCCCCAGAAGAGCATCCCAGGACATGGACATCTCATAGCATGATGGCTAAAGTAGTATTTTGGGAGCAAGGTAGCCAGGATTCAAATCCCAGGGTGGGTCTTTGTGATCTTAAACTAGTCACTTAGCTCTCCATCTTCTCTAGACTCCCTGGATGTTTTAAAGCCAAAACAAGCACTTTCCTGATGCCTATTCATGCCTGCAGATGTCCCTGTCATTCTTGAAATAGAACGTAGCTATGTAAATCCATTGCACCTCCCCAGACATGCTTCCACCACACCCCATTGCCTATTTGGACGTCCCTGTTCAAGAGATGTCTATAAACGTCATTTGCAAAATGGCTTCAGAGCTGTCTCCATGATTTTAACGTCCTAAAGCACAACTAAACCCTTTAAAATTACCCCCTACACATGCAACTTTACCCAAATTTCAGGCAGGCTGTTTTATAGGGCCCTATTTCTTTAGGTAAATCATTGCATTATCCACTTAAATGCTTTTGAAAAACTCCCTTAATATGCTATCATTATGGAGAACTGCATTTCAAATGTGTCTCAGTCTGCAAAATGTGTAATTCTTCCATGCAAGATGAAGGAATCTATGTACTTGCTACACGTTTTTTCAAACCACAGACAATTAGAAAAATTAATTTCATCACCTTTTATCCTTGGCCTGAGTTTACATAGCAACCACTTGGACCAGAAGTGCTGTAGTTGCTTCTGGGGATGGTTAGATTTTAAAAAGGTTTGGACAAGTTCCTGGAGGAAAGGTCCATAAACCATTATTAAGAAGGGACCCAGGATATCACTGCTTGACCCAATACAAGCATTGAGGAACCTGTGTCTTTTGGGGAAACTGCTAGGTACGTATGACCTAGATTGGCCACTGTTGGAAACAGGATACTGGGCTTGATGGACCTTGGTCTGACCCAGTATGGCATATCTTATGTTCTTATGTTCTTAGATATGAAAAGAAGCACCTTCTAGACAGATGGTTTAGTATGCCCCCCAAAAAAAAAAATCACTATATTCATATGTAGCCTGTTGAAAAGTACAGATTTCAGCAGGCAATCTCTAGGTTCCTTTAATAAAATCCATTGCTCTTTTTGAAGTACCCTAGAGATCTTTATACAATCTACAGTCCACCTTTGAGGTGGTATAAGCAGTACTCCCAGCAGGCCCAGCAGCATGTTTAGGGCCATAATCTGAATTGGCACTGTATGTGAGGCCTGGCAGCCTGCCCCCTCCCACCCCCCACCAGTTCTCCCCGTCCTGAAGCACAGGACCTCTGAGAAAAGCCGGTGGGGGAATTTTCAGCCACTATTTTAGCAAACTGCAATTCAGATAACTAATCCAGATAGCAGCTGAATATCCCCACTATCTGGATAAGTGTTCCAATTATGCGGATAGTGGCCACTCTCCAGATAATGCCACTGACTATCTTAGAATCCCTGGAGAAGGAGGTGTTTATAATTCCATTTCCTTTGGAGAACGAATGACCAAAAATGAAAGACCACTTTGCGATAGCAATTAAAAATAACAGAAATGCGCATGGAAAATTTTTCATTTCATAGTTTTTTTTCACACATTTGTTTCTATTTAAAAAGATTTGAATGTACATTAGAACTTTTTAGCATGTTTTAATCAACGCAACCTGCTTTATTGGGCAGCGTCATGCACATTATGATTTTAGCATGCAGAACTAAATCCACACCAACAAATGCAAATTCCTAAAATATAAGAAGTTCCAACAGCATAAAGAGAGCCAACTTTCCACGGCATGCACAGGTGAACATGTCTAAGCATATATGGATAGAAAAATTATCTGTTAGGATTCCTTTGGACCCTGCTCCCACCCCCAACATGTCCTGAATAATGCATCGAGTGTAATTTATAACCGGGCACCTAATCTGGGCTTCCAAAGCAGGCACCTATTTTTCTGAGGCATAAGTGGTGGAAAACTAGTGTTAAATCTAGGTTTGGGCACTTACACCAGCCCTAGGGCCGGCCTAAATGCCCATACCTAGAACTTGCACAAAGTATAACATTTCATAATTTATGCACACAAGTTTTTGTTTTACTCCTATGCACGCCCATAGCCAAAGGACACTCCACAGGCCGGATACGCACACTTATAAAATAGCGACTGGCTAAGTATGTACATAAAGGCCCTTCCATGACATAAGCCATTGAAAATTCATGATTTATGTTCGTTGGTAACATGTGACTTTATACGGCCTCTTAGAAAATTAACTCCAAAGGGGTTATTTTAGAAGCTTTATTCAGAATTTACACATGTACATTCAAGCATATGCACATGCAAAGGGCGTCCACTTATAAATAACCATTTTTGGAAAGGGCTCAGTTTACATGTGGATGCCCTTCAAGGGGACATGTTGAGGATGTAGTTAGGGAGTTTCAGACAGAGAATTTAAAGGAGTATGGCCAAAAAACTGCATGTTGGGATTTACTTCTGCTCTGTGGTGCGTGTAGGGTTTTAAAAAGTGCGCATTTTGGACAGCTCTTTTCAGGATGGATTAAGGGGGTTATTAATCCACCTAGTTTATTGCTTGCTCCAAATTTACCTTAGATTATAAAAACAGCCTCTGTAGTTTATTGGTGGCATTTGTAGTGCAAGTTTGGACAAGTTACATGTGTAAGTGCCAGACAGGAACGGCTCAAGGGTTCTTGCTGCCCTAGGCAGGCTGGATGTGCCGCCCCCACCACACTGCCTTGCCGCACCCAACATACAGCCTCTCACCGGGGGTTGATCGGAAGCATGGCAATCACCTCTTTGAAACTGTGGCAGGCCTTAAAGTGCCTGCACAAACTCATGGCCTGCCACTCCTACCCCCTCCAACTTCCTGTCAGAGGGGGCAAGAGAGGCAGGAAGGAAGTGCACGCGCTTCAGAGATGATTGCCATGCTGCCCATTGACTGCCAGTAAAAGGCTGGATGTCGGGGGTAGCAAGGCAACAGAACGCGGTGTGATGGGGGTGGCACATTAGGACTGTCTAGGGCTGGCCGCCTAGTATGCCTTGTGGACGGATCGGCCTTGGTGCCGGAACTTATACATGGAAGTTGGTATTTCACAACTTCCATGTGTAAGTTTTGCCACCATAGATTTCTCCATTGTGCACGTTTGTAAAATGACTGCCGCGGTTTTTACACACTTGCAGTCCTGCGCTTCCATATTCAGTATTTTAGAAAAGGTTCTGGGCTCAATATTCCAAGGCATTTACACAGTTTACAAACCTATAACCCATGTAAATACCCCTAAGCAGGATGTTCAAGAGCAGTAATGTAGTTAATGCTGCTGAATATCTCCAAGTAATGCCACTATACGCCCTGGTGCTAACCGCTTAGCATCGGGGCATGTCGGGGGTGTTCCGGGGTGATGCAGAGGCGGATTGCAAACCGGTCAGTGGCGATATTGAGCTGCTGCCTGGTTGCGATCTGCAGTGAAAGCCAGGCACAGGAAACCCTGGCCTAACTTTCACCACGTATCCCTAACCGGGCAGCAACTCAATATCGCCGCTGCCTGATTAGTGATCGGGCTCTGCTGCCACCTCAGATATTCAGTGCCGGGCCAGATATGACCCTGGCATTGAATATCCACGTTTCATGTTCAGCGCAGGCAGCTATCTGCCGGCACTGAATGTCAGGCCCTCTGAAATACCACTGAAATTGTAAAAATTGTAAATGGCTCCTTCTAAATATCTCAGTGCTGATCTCGATGTCTTTTCTAAAACAACCTTCACATATAAAACATAAAATGGAGGGCATAAGACATGAATACACACACATGCACATACACACGTGTGCACAGGCACACACACACACACGCATACATACACACATACATACACACATACATACACACACACATATGTGCATACACACACACACACATACACATGCAGACACACACACACCTATGTATGCACATACACATGCATGCACACACACGCACACATACATACACATGCACACACACACACACACACACACATGTGCACACCTGCGCACACACAGACATACACATGTGCACACACACATACATACATATACACACACACACACACGTGCACACAGGCACACACACACACATACATACACAGGCGCACACACACACACACGCATACATACACACATACATACACACATATGTGCATACACACACACACACACATACACATGCACACACACATACATACACACATGCATGCACACACCTATGTATGCACATACACATGCATGCACACACACGCACACATACATACACATGTGCACACACACACATGCACACACACACATGTGCACACCTGCGCACACACATACATACACATGTGCACACACACATGCACACACACACATGCACACACACACACACATGTGCACACCTGCGCACACACATACATACACATGTGCACACACACATACATACATATACACGCATGCACATAGACACATGCACACACACACACACGTGCACACAGGCACACACACACACATACATACATACACAGGCACACAAACACACATGCCTTCTTTCTTTCAGAAAGTACATTGAAAAGAGTTTATCTTTTTTATTTTATTTGCTGTCATTTCTAGCCTGCTCTATTTCTAAAAGTCAAGGTGGGGAGCATCAAACACAAACAGTGTGCGTATCACACCGAAAGACAAACAAACAAAAACATTTCACTACAATAACTAATAGAACAAATATGAAACTCCCCCCTAGTTATCCCAGCATGACATCAGTAGTACAATACAGTACAAACCTCATTTAACTTTCTCAATAAAAGAGTCATTTTAAAACCAGCTTTTATATTTGTATTTAGATTGTATTAGATTGTAAGCCCTCTGGGGACAAGAAAATACATACTGTACCCAAATGTAACTCACCATGAAATTTCTGAGAAAGGCGTGAGCTGAATTCAGTTCCCTTTATCCCTTAAAATAAATTGCCTTCAAATGTCATTAAGTGCATGCGAAAAGCTGGTGGGAAAGTAGTTTTAAAGATCCAGACGGGGAACATACTGCATCTCATCTCCGTTAATGTTTGTGAGAGCTGGGGTTCCCGATCCAAAGGTAAAACTGGAGAGGATTTTTAATGATGGCAAGGATGAGATGAATAAAATGACTTGTTGAAAATCAAGGACTCTTGATGCAATATGTGAAAGCCACTAAGGGGCCCTTTTACTAAAGGACCCTGGGTCACCAGGACTGGGAAAATATCGCACAGGTGGAGGGATGCCAGGGAGGAATCGAGTTCCACGCAGGCTACCCCGAGCCTTCTCGTCCTGGAAGTGAATATTTTACCACCCTCTCCCCTGGCTTTACATGCCCGTGTCCCATGAGCCCTAGCCAGGGGCAATCGTTACTGTCCGAAGCCCCAGCTACAATGCCAAACAGCAGAGATTAGCCTGCTACATGGATCTCAGTGACACGCCACCTTGCAGAGCCCATCGAGGCCATGCACACAGATCCCTTTGCACACTGGACACACAAGTCAGCAGTATTGACAGACCTGACCAAGGTTGTGCAGCACTTCCTGTCTTGCCCTCCAACCAGTGTGCCCAGTGGCAGGACATATTGTGGCTCTTCATCACTCATGGCCAGCATCAGAATTAGTTGAAAAATTAGTATTTCTGAAGATGATCTTCCCCTTACTTGGTTTCTCTTCAATGTCATGCAACTAGGAGGGAGAAGAAATGTGGGGCGTGGGTTCCCACACTCTCCGTCTTCCGTGTGTCTACTGCAATCTCTCCTGAATTGTGCCATTTCCAGTAGTTGCCTTTCATAAGCAAACCCCAAAACACACAGAAGGAAATAAAACAAAAAGAACCGAAACAAGTCTCCCTTTGCTGCTGGTGCCAGTGTTGCTCTCCTGCACCTTTGCTGCTAACCAGTCCTGCTCTTGAGAGCTGAACCAAAGCCACATTGCAGCAGCTGCAAATCTTGCTCCTGCCTGCAGAGCTGCTCTGCTGTCACGTTTCTACTGGCTCATAAAGCAAAACAAAAAAAAAAAGAAAAGGAGAAAAAGAAGAAAGACCTCCTTTCCACTTTCCTGTCTCTGCTGTTGCTGCCTGCCCCCTGCTGTCACAACTTGCCTGGTTGCTTCCCTTTACGTCTTCTCTGCTGATTTGGGTGCTTCATGCCACCCTTCTTGCTGCATGGCTCTGTGACCAATGCGCTTTGTTTTTTCTGGGCCACTCCCCTTTGTCTTCCTGCTTTGCACCTTTGGGGGTGCCTCAGGCTTGTCATAGTATGACTTTCATCCTCCTGAAATGCATTGCTGGGTTCTCATCACCCTTTTAGCTGCATGGCTCTGTGACACCACTGTTCTTTGGCATTTTCTGAGCCGCTCCTCCCCTTCCTTCTGCTTGGCACCTTTATGGGTCCCTCTGGCATGTTATTGTATAACTCTGTTCTGCTACCCACGTTACATGCAGTTCCTAACAACCTGAGAAACTGAACCTGATGTGGGGGTAGGGGGGATGGGGGGAAGGGATACCTGCTACTGTTATATCTTTGATCAAAGTACGGGAGGGCTGAGCATGGAGTGCTGATGAAGGAAGGCCAGTCTGACAGCCAGATCAGCTCTAGGTCTCATGGGATGACATTGCCCTCACATCCACCATCCTAAATTATTGTAATTGTTGGCTATCGGTCTTCTACCTAAACTATCAGCCTTTCATCATAGGAACTTTCAGCCTTTCATGCTGCTGTGTTGGTCTTCCTCAGCTCTTCCAGGCTCTTGCAGCCAGTACCGCACATCCCCCCTCCCCCTATTGTTTTTCAGGCCCTCACCACCACACATCTTCTGCTTCTTCTTGGCATCACTCAGCACACAAATGTTTCTCCGCCCCTCAAGGATATTTCTCTGTAAGTAAGGTCCCTATGTTGGGACCAAAGTCATCCCTTTGGAATGGGCCATAGACTGTTTTTCTTCCCAGACTTTGCCAAAAGTACTGCTGATCGAAGGAAATGTTTCCTGGCACTGAGGCCTCGGTTATAGCAGTTACAAGCGCGGTTTGGGCTAATGTACCCTGCCAGAATGAGGGTTACATTACATAATCAAATAAAAACCTTTGATGACCCAGAGGCTCTCTGCACATATCTAGAAGATAAGGAACTGTCTCAGATGCGGTGAAATATCTCAGAAGGGGGGGGGGGGGGGGCTTACTCTCCGTTTATGATGTAGAGGTCCATCATCTCTGGTTCAAGAAATGGAACTCTACAATTAGTGTAACCGCATGGGTAACAGTTGTTGTCTTTGCACTGATTTTCGGGTAATGGTTATTTAGTGGGTGGCTAACTATAAGAAAATAAGTTAATAAACAGCAATACAAAGTTGTGCCGCTCCTCCGTGGGGTAGGGGTAGCAGAGGATGTATACAGTACTAACAATGTAGCAACAAAGATATGTTAAATATGGCAGCAGAGTTAAATTCTCCTGGATAACATTGCCCCTCTGTACCCGTCTTGCCCACTCTGGGCTCACCCAGAAGTTTTGGTAGTTTAGATATCCCTCCAGGGTCCATCGGTGTAACAACAGAGTCTGCCTTTAGCTTAGCAGTGTTAATCGATAGGATGAAGGGCAGTTCAGATAAATTGGTCTTGCACTCTCCCTTAAGGAAAATCATAAATATTGGAACAAGGGAAGGGCACTTGATGATATGTTTAAACCAGTGGTTCTTAACCAGTCCTCCTTGAACCCCTAGGCCAGTCGGGTGTTCAGGATAGCCCTAATGAATATGCATGAGATATATATGCATTAGAGATATCCTGCCAACCTGACTGGTTTGTGGCCCTCTAGGGCTGGATTCGGAGACCCCTGCCTTACATCTCTGTCATTTAAGATTGTGAGTGGGCAAGGTGCAGATGTCCTAGACATCAAAAGGGTAGATAGAATGTGTCACATGCCTCCTCAATTCTCACCACCACCAAAAGTTGTCTAATAGACAATATTTTGGTGGTGGTGAGAAGCAAAGAGGCATGTGACAAATTCTATCTAACCTTTTTGATGTCTTGGAGATCTGCACCTTGCCCACTCACATTCTTAAATGACAGAGATGTAAGGCAGGGGTCTCCGAATCCAGCCCTAGAGGGCCACAAACCAGTCAGATTGGCAGGATATCTCTAATGCATATATATCTCATGCATATTCATTAGGGCTATCCTGAACACCCGACTGGCCTAGGGGTTCAAGGAGGACTGGTTAAGAACCACTGGTTTAAACAAAGTGGACACACCCAGCCTTTTGGCTTACACAAGATTGTTAGATAACTGAAACGGCGGTCTTCAAAATTCTATCATTAAGCGTGAAGGGCATTAACAACCCCATAAAAAGAAAGAAAATAATTCTTTATGGGCGTCAAGAAAAAGTAGACATCTTATTCATTCAAGAGTCACATTTAAATATAAAGGAATCCTTAAAGCTTAGCATAACGTCCTTTACATTAGTGGCCTATTCAGCAGCAGTTCATAAGCGTAATGGAGTGGCCATCTTGGTTAGAAAATCCCTCGCCCCAAAAGTGGTGCAAACCCGTTCAAAGAGAAGAGATGGTTTAAAGCCCTTCTTAAGATGGGAGAGTTAGATTTGGCTCTTATTAATATTTATGCCCCTAACTCGGATAGTCCAGAATTTTTCAACTCCTTAGCAGAAGAGGTACATACGGTTCTTACAATGCCAATAGTCCTAGGGGGAGATTTTAATCTTACTTTTGATAAGAAAGCCCCTAAAACTGTTAAACCTCCTAAGGCCCAGGTGGTTCTTTCTTCCATGATGCAAGAGCCTGGCTGGTGGATATTTGGCATCTGCAACACCCTGCAGACCGGGAATTTACCTTCTTCTCCCCTCCCCACCAGTCCTTATCACGTATAGATTTCCTACTGATTTCTAAGATATTGATTTCCAGTGTAGTAACAACCAAGCACTCACATCTCAGATCATGCGGCTTTATCTATTTTAATGCAAGATAGCAGAATAGGTTCTACTCCTATGAGATGTTTTTTTGATAGATCCCTATTAGATGATGCAGATTTTCGGTTGAAAATACAGGCTGCTATGGCCAAATATTTTCAATTTAACTCCCCTCAGGCCACTGCGGGATGGGCTTGGTGGGAAGGCTTTAAGGCCTCTATAAGAGCTACCATAACCAGTTTTGGTATCCACTGGGCAAGACAGAACAAGGAGCAATTATCGGCCTTGGAAGCGCAGATAAAGGCTGGAGAGCGCATTTTAGTTAAGCGCTCTAATCCATGTAGCCTACTATGCTTGCAGTGACTGAGATTCAAATATAACCCACTCTCCTGTCAAATGAAGCCTCGTGAAATATTAGAGCGCAGAAAGGCGCTTACTACTAGGAAAGCAATAAATTTGGCCGGTTGCTAGCTAATACGTTGCGGGTCCATAGAGACGCCAGCCGAATAACGGCACTGCGTGACCCTCAAAATCTTTAGAGAAAGTTTTAAAAAACTCTGTGGGGAGTCCGTCTGGACCAGCCGCCTTGCCTGTAGCCAAGGAATCTATGGCCTGACATATTTCCATAATGGACATTGGGGCATCTAACTCTTTGGATGCTTCTTTGTCTAGTGTTGGTCTTCATATCTCGGCTAGTAGAATTTCAAATGCCTCTTGCGAAAATTCTGTTTCCGATGTATAGAGATGGGCAAAAAAGGATCTAAAAGTTTCAGCAATTTCGGCATCTTTCACTAAAAGGTTCTGATTTTGAGGGTCACGCAGTGCCGTTATTCGGCCGGCGTCTCTATGGGCCCGCAAAGCATTAGCTAGCAACCGGCCGGATTTATTGCTTTCCTAGTAGTAAGCGCCTTTCTGCACTCTAATATTTCGCGAGGCTTCATTTGACAGGAGCGTGTTATATTTGAATCTCAGTCGCTGCAAGCGTAGTAGGATACATGGATTAGAGCGCTTAACTAAAATGCGCTCTCCAGCCTTTATCTGCGCTTCCAAGGCTGCTCTTTGTTCTGTCTTGCCCAGTGGATACCAAAACTGGTTATGGTAGCTCTTATAGAGGCCTTAAAGCCTTCCCACCAAGCCCAGCCCGCAGTGGCCTGAGGGAGTTAAATTGAAAATATTTTGCCATAGCAGCCTGTATTTTCAACCGAAAATCTGCATCATCTAATAGGGATCTATCAAAAAAACATCTCACAGGAGTAGAACCTATTCTGCTATCTTGCATTTAAATAGATATAGCCACATGATCTGAGATGTGAGCCACATGTATGCTTCTTGTTACTACCCTGGAAATCAATATCTTAGAAATCAGTAGGAAATCTATACGTGATAAGGACTCTAAAAGTTTCAGCAATTTCGGCATCTTTCACTAAAAGGTTCTGATTTTGAGGGTCACACAGTGCCGTTATTCAGCCGGTGTCTCTACGGGACCGCAACGCATTAGCTAGCAACCAGCCGGATTTATTGCTTTCCTAGTAGTAAGCGCCTTTCTGCGCTCTCATATTTCACGAGGCTTCATTTAAAAGGAGTGTGTTATGGGGGGCGGAGCCTGATGTCCAGCGGGATAGTCGCATAGCGCTGAGGCTCCCGAGAGGCCTACCAAGACTCCTGAATTTTGAACCGTTTTAATTCTGAATATTGCTTTGACTCTACCGGGGTACCTTGAGGTGATGGCGGGGACCAAACCAGCATGTCTAGATTTCGGGACCCCAACGAATTCCCATGGTAAACGCTCCAAAACCGAGCCCCCGTCTCCGCAGAAGCAGCCCGCACCGCGGGAAGGTCCCGAGATGCAGCAGGAGATCCTCACTGAAATACGAGGGGTAAAAGACCTTGTGCAATCCAACGGGGAGTCACTCCGAGCGCTGCGTGAAGATTTCGGCATGCTGCAAAGCAAACTTGAAGGGCTTTCCCTACGGCAAGACAAAATGGAAGGCATACTGGACTCACACACGGTCCGGTTGGCGAAACTTGACAAAGTAGAGCGCCAGATACGGGCCCTGCAGAAAGAAGTGGAAGATGGCAACAATCGGGCCCACCGCAATAACATACGGCTCGTGGGCATACCGGAGGGAGCTGAGTCTGGAGACATGAAGGAGTTTCTTTGTAAGGCGCTTCCTTCCCTACTTCGGATCACATTTGCTAAAGACCTGGAGATTGACCGGGCTCATCGAGTGCCCTCAAATATGGCGCTCAATCGGAAGACCCCGAGGCCTATTATCTTTCGGCTCTTAAGATACCAACATGTTGAGCAAATTCAGAACGCCGCTCGCGCAAAAGGCCCCATCGAGTTTGAGGGCCACCGGATATCTTTCTTTCCTGACTTGGCCAAGCCCACGGTTGACCGGAGAAAGCGATTCCTGGAATTTCGACCGAGGCTACAACAACTGCAAGCTCGCTATGGCCTGATGTACCCGGCTAAACTTAGGGTAACGCTGCACAACCAGACCAGAACATTTGATGATCCTGAATTACTTGCGGAATTTTTGGAGTCCAAAGAGGCAGATCAGATGCGTTGATCCAAGGAACACTTAGCTAATTGACCTTATATTGGTAAAACCCGCCATTTTGTTGTCGAACGCTCTCTACCTTGGAGACCGCCTTGGCAATTCAACCTTGGCTTTCACTAGCCTTGATGGCCCTGCTCTATCATGCCCACAGCTACTTCGGTGGAGATCGGAGACTATAATAACAGAAGGGTTCGAATATTGCATTCGCACTCTCTTGGGCCTCCTCCCGCAGACATATGGTCGCCATTTATAGTTGGGGTTATGCTTCTTCTCTGGGGCACTTCGGTGCTTGTTTTCTCATATGGGGTGTATCTGGTATCTTAATTGATGTGTATGAAATAGATGTACAGATGTGGTATATATTCCATACTCGCCTGCGCTTTTACGTCAAATGTATGACAATGTCTTATGGCCCTATGTAAGGTTTTTTCATTGAACGTAAAGGGAATCAACAACCCGATTAAAAGAAAGAAAATCCTTAGTTATTTGAGTCATGAAAAGGCGGATTTGGTTTTTCTTCAGGAAACGCACTTAAATTCTACCGAAACTCTGAAACTCAATATTAAACCTTACATGGTAGCTGCCTACTCTCCGGCTGTTTCTAAGAAATGTGGGGTAGCTATTCTGGTGAAGAAATCCTTGCCTGTCACCATTATTGCCACTAGCTCTGACACGGAGGGCAGATGGTCCCGCGTCCACCTTAAAATTGGTCACCTTGAACTAACATGTATATGTATATATGCCCCCAATGTGGATAATCCTGCCTTTTTTGCTACCATTGCTCAGGTTGCGCAGGCTTCTGCTAGCACCTCATTGATAATAGGCGGCAACTTTAATCAAGTCGTCGATCCTCTGATAGACAGGCAACCGCCTAGAACGAGTGGCCTGCCCAAGAGCTCCCTCACACTCACCTCCTTGATCAAAGATCTCGCTTTAGTGGATCTTTGGAGATTGTTGCATCCTGCTGAACTGGAATTTCCTTACTATTCTCCCCCCCATCTATCACAGTCCAGAATAGATTTTTTCCTAATATCTAAAGTGTTGGTATCTCAGGTAGACACAGCGATGATTCACCCATTACATATCTCAGACCATGCTGCCATCTCCTTCCAGTTGCACGCTAACCTGCCCAGTGGGAATCCGGGAAATTGGTTTTTTGATAGGACCCTGTTAGAGCAACAAGAGTTTCAGTTAGACATTCGGGCCGCCATTCAGGACTACTTCCATTTTAACTTACCACATGATACCACGGGTTGGGCTTGGTGGGAGGGCTTTAAAGCAGCCATTCGTGCAACCATTACTAGCTATCAAATTCGCTTGGGGAAACAGCGTAAGCAACAGTTATTAATATTAGAGCAACAAATTAAAGCTGGGGAACGGGTTCTTACTTCCCGCACTGATCCTTGTGTGTTGTTACGATTGCAACGCCTACGCTTTCAATATAACTCAATCCTGTCTGCTGCAGCTTCTAAAAATATCGCATCACAGCAAGGGATGTACTATCAGGAAAGCAACCGTGCTGGTAGACTCTTAGCTAATGCCTTGAAAGGTCAAAAAGAAGCCAAATGGGTAGCGGCTCTCCGAAACCCGGTAGGAGGGGACATAGTGACAAATAATACAGAGATAGTAGAGCTCTTCCGGGATTTTTACACTCGTCTTTATAAATCAGAATGTGACTTCACGTCAGAGGCTTTTGAGCGATTATTATCCGGAATCCAACGGCCGACCCTCTCCGAAGAGGATAGGGTTGCGATGGATAAACCCTTCTCTACTAATGAAATTCACTCCGCCCTTAAACGTGTGGCCTCGGGACGCGCCGCAGGCCCTGACGGTCTTCCGGCCGAATTTTATAAAACGTTCAGTGCTGATCTAGCCCCCCACCTAAAACTCTATTTCACTGCTCTGGCTGAAGACACATCTTGCTTGGGATCCTTTTCGGCGGCGAATGTGGTAGTGTTTGAAAAAGAAGGGAGGGATCCGCTGTTAACAGCTAACTACCGCCCAATCTCCCTTCTTAACGCAGACTATAAAATTTTTGCGACTATCTTAGCCTCTCGACTCTCTGACCAAATGTCTACACTAATCCACCCTGATCAATGTGGTTTTATACCCGGAAGATCCACTGCCGACAACGCTAGGACTTTATGTCATGTTTTGACTAATGCTGCAAGCCTAGATCTACCACTAGTTTGGCCTCTCCCTAGACGCCGAGAAAGCCTTCGACCGTCTCGAATGGCCCTTCTTATTTGCTGTTCTCCGTTGGTACGGCTTTGGGGAGGGCTTTCTCCGGTTTCTTCAAGTCATGTATGCCGAACCCACAGCCAGTATATGTGTGAATGCTATCAAATCTCAGCCATTCAGCCTTCAAAGAGGTACACGCCAAGGGTGCCCCCTATCCCCTTTGCTCTTTGACTTGGCGCTCGAACCTCTAGCCCTGTTACTTAGGCAGTCCGCAGACATCCGAGGTGCCCCCTTTAGACACAGAGAGATCAAACTCTCCGCTTATGCAGATGATCTTATGCTTTTTATAACTTTGGACTCGGTCCCAGTAGTCTTAGAATTACTAGACAGGTATTCGCAGCTCTCGGGCTATAAGATCAACTGGACCAAATCGGTTGCTTTCCCACTTAACCACCGGGTACATGCGGCCGACATGCAAGCCTTTCCCTTTCTCTGGCAGCATAGTATGGTGAAATATCTCGGGGTCCATTATTGCTATCCTTTAGAGGACACTATTAGTTTCAACGCCAAGGCGATAATCTCCAAAGTCCGTGAACTTACCAATCGGTGGTCTCCACTAACCCTTACATGGTGGGGCCGCTTGGAAACAGTGAAAATGATGATAGTTCCTAAAGTGAACTACATTCTCGAAATGCTACCATGTTTACTGCCCCGACACATCTACAAAGATATAGAAGGCCTTCTTATTCGTTATCTATGGCAGGGTAAAACACCCAGGATAGCTAAACAATACTTGCAATCTGATAAAGCGAGAGGAGGAGCTAGATTTCCAGATTTTCTCAATTATCATAAAGCCTTCCTCTTAAAGCAAGGTGCCCGTTGGTTGGATACCCCGGCAGCAGGCCGCCCGGTGTGGCTAGATATTGAAGAAGAGCTTAGTGGACCAGTTCCGCTGGCCTACTTCCCCGGAATGTGCCATCATTCAGACTCCCGCCATTCACCAATGGTTGTAGACACTCTAGTGGCCTTTAATGCCCTCATTCAATCTCTAGGTCCGCAGGCGTGCCCCCCGGACCATCTCCCGATATGGCATAACTCTCGATTTCAAATTAACAAAAAAACGATAGCATGGAGACCCTGGTACTCTAGGGGGATTTGGACACCTAAGCAGCTGTTTGCTGGGGATCACTGGAAAACCTTTAATGCTTTACAAACGGAATTTGGTCTACCAGCGAAATATTACTTTCAATGGGTGCAGCTCCAACATTGCCTTAAAGGCGCTCGGGTCATTCCGCGCTCTGATACTAGCGTGGAAGGGCTGTCAGAGGTGATTCGCTGTATCGGGAGTTTACCAGGGGTGGCATCTAACTTTTACAAAATACTCACTCATAGTCCAGGCAGGGACACCCCTAGGGCCCAGCAGGCATGGGAGTGCGAATTGCACATCACTTTAACTCCCCAGCAATGGAAGATAGTCTGGAGCAAAGTGGTGCGGGTCTCTAGATCCGCCTCTGTCACTCAAACGCTCTTCTATTTTGCCCACAGATGCTTTTATACTCCTGAGAAGATGGCCAAATGGAATGTCAATACAAGCTATCGATGTTGGTCCTGCCATACAGCGGTGGGTACCTTCGCCCATGTTATCTATGAATGTCCAGCACTACAGCAATATTGGGGGCGGGTTTGGGACCGGATTCAAAGTATCCTACACTTCCGGGAGCCCCTTTCTTGGAAGATTGTGGGACTCCGCTCTGTGGCGGGGATCCCCTCTCTTCCCAGGACAGGCCGCTTCCTCCTAGATTTTATGTTGGGTATGGCTGTATGCTTAGTCACGAAAAATTGGAAGAATGGCTCCCGCCTAACTTTTACCGAATGGTGGAATTCTGTCTGCTTATATAGTACATATGAGCAGATACCCCGTTGGATGGCATTCCAGGTTCAGGACTGCTCTCACTTGTCTAAGTGGCAGATGCTTAATGACTATGTTCAGATTGCCAGATGCTCCAATATAGCCGTATAGCTACACTCATCATGTTGCAGATAATTATATTATCTCGAAAGATAATAATGTATATATCCACCCGATACTGGATTGTTACGTATCCCAGAGAAGAAGCAGGGGGGGAGGGGGGTGGTGGGGGTTTACTGTCCGTGATTGTATAATATTATTTGTCGTGTCTTTATTCTGTATGTCCTTTTGTTTCAATGTTCCAAAATGAAAATAAAAGTTAAAAAAAAAAAAAAGGAGTGTGTTATATTTGAATCTCAGTCGCTGCAAGCGTAGTAAGGCCCATACTTACAGATATACTTTCAATCCCTAGAGCAGGCGCTTCCCCAAATTGGTGCATTTGCCTCAGCAAATGTGTAATAGTCCTGGAAAAGACAGGAAGGGACCCTCAAATGGTAAGCAATTACCGACCCATATCTCTCTTAAATGCAGATTATAAAATCTATGCAACTGTCCTGACTCGCCGCTTGTCAAAAGTGATCCCTCTTCTGATCCACCTGGACCAATGCAGGTTCATCGAGGGCAGATCAACAGCTGATAACGCCAGACTTTTATGTCACATATTATCCGGCACAGATAACGTGAACAGTCCTCTAGTTGGACTATCTTTAGACGCTGAGAAGGCGTTTGATTGCCTGGAATGATCGTTTATGTTCTCTGTCCTTAGCTGGTTTGGCTTTGGGAAAGGCTTTCTTAACTTACTTAAGGTAATGTACATTTGACCCACTGCCAATATTTGTGTAAACGCTACCCAATCCCAGGACATTAAGTTCAGTCAGGGCACCCGTCAAGGCTGCCCTCTATCCCCGATATTGTTTAATCTTGCATTAGAACCTTTAGCCCTTCTATTGCGGCAGAATCCGAAGATTCATGGGGTGTCAATCGCTGACAAGGAAGTTAAACTCTCGGCATATGCCGACAATCTGTTGTTGTTTACCACCCCTGATTCAGTTTCAAATATACTTGGACAGATAGATCAATACTCCCGGTTGTCGGGATACAAAATCAATTGGTCAAAGTCGGTAGCTTTCCGTTAAACTCACAATTGTATAGAGGGGATATGCTGTAATTTTCATTTTTATGGGAGTCAGAAATGGTTAAATATCTGGGGGTGCAATACTGCTATCCGCTTGAGGAGACGATTAAGTTTAATGCCAAGGCCATGTTATCTAAAATTCGGATTATGACCGCCAAATGGTCTCCTCTGGCTCTGTCTTGGTGGGGTAGGTTGGAGACAATTAAAATGACCATTATCCCAAAGATTAATTACATATTAGAAATGTTGCCGTGTAATATGCCAATACGTACTTACAGACAGATGGAGAGGTTATTAAGTCAATTCCTATGGAACAACAAACGTCCCAGAATAGCCCTTAAAAAGCTCAAATCCAGCAAGGAGAAGGGGGGAGGGGTAAAATTCCCAGACTTTCATTCCTATCATAGTGTTTTTTTATTAAAGCAAGGCTCCAGATGGATAGAGCAGCTAACAGATCAGAGCCCGGTCTGGTTGGCACTGGAGGAGAATTTAGTAGTCAACATCCCTATGAAGCTTCTCCCCGGTAGGCTTCTACCAAGTAGGGGTGCCCCTCTGATGATATTGGACACACAAAAGGCCTTTCTATCCTTAACGCACACTCTTGACTATGGGGAAACATTCTCCAGACGTCTTCCCTTGTGGCGTAATCCCTTCTTTAAGATTCAGCAGAAAGTCTTCGCCTGGCGTCAATGGCATTCCAGAGGAATCTGATCTATTGGGCAACTAATAGAGGGCGGCGCTTGGAAAAACTTTGATAGCCTGCAACGGGAATTTAACCTCCCAGGATCACTCTATTTCCAATGGTTACAACTTAGACACTGCGTTGAGAAATCAGAGGTGGACATCAGGCTTTTAGGATTGTCTCCATGATTCAGAAAGCCACACAGGCAGCAGGAATCGCCTCCTATTATTATAAAATAATGACCCGAAATATTCACTACAGATACGTGGACTGCAACGAGTCTGGGGACACGATACAGGGGTTACCCTCCCCTTAAAGAAATGGGAAAAATTCTGGGCAATACAAACTAGAATATCTAAGTTTGCTTCTATCACTCAGACTCTGTTTTTCTTCACCCATAGAGCTTACTTTACCCCAGTTAGAATGGCCAAGTGGGATGGAACCGCCAGTAACAAATGTTGGTCTTGCCAGAAGAATATAGGCACGTTAGATCATGTAGTTTTTAGCCCATGTGTGCAAACATTTTGATCCCAGGTGTGGGAACGAATACAAATAATTTGGGGGTTCAGAGCTCCTCTCACTTGGGCAATTTTGGGATTTCGATCAGCTGCAGTGATAACATTCCTTAAAAAAGAATGCTGTTTTCTGCTTGATTTCATACTAGGGGTAGCCATACACTTAATAGTTTTCAATTGCAAGCATACTTCTGATATTAATTGGCAAGCATGGTAGAATCAAGTATGCATATATAGTAAATTCAAGCAAATGTCCAGAGAAGGTATGTCACAAAGTCATACTAACCAACTTAAGTGGAAGGCTCTGACAGATTTTGTGGCTGTAGCACAATGTGATAATCTGTAAAAGCAGTCTGCACTATTATTCTGCACTTATGCTTTGTACTTAACTGCTGGCTATCAGATATACATGGGTGTGCCGAAGGACTCTGGAGGGTAGGGGGGGTGGTTGGGTTGTTGGGGAATGATATGTACTACAGTACATCAGTGTTATGTTACTTTTATGTATTAATGTTGAAAAGTTAAATAAAGATTTAAAAAAAAATACATAGAGGGGCATATTCAATGCGGTTTGTTGATCTGCAGACCGCATAAGTGTTGCTCCCGGGGATGTTTAGCAACACTAGCGCAGCTAATAGTGCCGAATATCCCCGCTAACCGAAGTAAACACCCCAGCGTTATCCAGATAGCACAAGGGCTTTCTGTGGGTGGAGCGGGGGTGACAATGGCAGCTATTTTAACTGTCCTAACTTTATGCGTTTTTGCAATACAGTTAGCTGAATATTGCCACTGACTGGATTGCAAAACATCAATTTGGGCAAACCAGATATTCAACACTAGTCACCCCCCATAAAGCTTTGCTAAAACTGAACTACTGATAACGTCCTTTCCCTGTGTTGTACTAAAGAGAAAAGGTAAAAAGTTGAAAAGTACCACAAAATCCCATGATTTTGGCTCTTTGTTTTTGATATACATATGCATGACTGTCCATTTAAACATGTCTCTGGACAGTTTCTCCAAATGGGTTAGTTGTGCACATCAAATTGACAAAAACTGCCCTCAGTACTAGATTTACTCCAACTAACTATTATCACTATTTTTCAATAATTAGCTTAGCACAATTCAAACAAGGCAATATTGACCTCAGAATGGCTAAGGTCAATATTGCCTTGTTTGAATTGTGTTAAGCTAATTATTGAAAAATAGTGATAATAGTTAGTTGGAGTAAATCTAGTATGGAGGGCAGTTTTTGTCAATTTGATTAGTGATTTGCCCTTGGACAGCTGGTGTTTTTGTATTAGTTGTGCGCATACCATGACAGTCATGAACCTCACTTCTAAGTCAGGGCATGTGGCGCATCATTTCAGGCTCTCAAATTTACTGCTAAGACTCACTGTAGTACTTGCATCGTGCCAAAGTAAGCCTCCTGTCTCTGCGATATCCATATATTTGTGTTGAATCTGTTAAGTGGCGGAAAGGGTTATTCACAAATACAGTGTTCAGAATTTCACCACCGACATGTGGCTCTTAGCTTGTTGCTATGGTGATATTTTATTCAGCAGTGTTAGCCTCATACAATAGCACCAGGTATGTGGTAAAAAAAAATTCTGTGCAATTAAGTAAACAACCTTCCCCACTCTGCAAAAAATAAAATATTGCATTAAATTATTTGCTGCTTATTTGGATGTTAAAATATATATATATATATATATTCTATTGGTGTTATTTAAGAGTGTATTGAATGGAACTTTCAGCCAAACTAGATAGTCTCTTCTAGAAGGAATATGTTTTCTTTTGAAACCGAAATGAAAAGCATCATTTATTTATTTTATTTATTTTACAGTTTTTATATACCGCGCTCTTTGGTATCAGCGCGGTTTACAGATAACAAATAAAATTTGGGAGTTTTTTCCACTTCACTCTGGAAATGACCAAAAAAGGGCAGCCCGCTGAATCCTTACCTTCTCCCCTGGCCTTCTCCATGTCTTCACACCCTTCCAGATCTCACTTACCTCATAGAGCAGCCTTTGAAATGGGTCAGGAATGATCTCCCAGTTGATTTGGTCCTTCCGGGTCCAGGTTGGATACTGGTAGTCTATGAAGGGGCTGGAGCAATCCCCAGTCACTGCTTTCCCACCAGGCTCATTTTCAAATGAGCTTGACTCAGTGAGGCAGGCGTGACCTCAGGATCGCTCCTGCCCCATTTCGGAGACTATATGGGATTGAGGGTGAGTGGGAAGAGCTGGGGAAGACATGGACAGGGCTAGTGAAAAGCCCCTGCTTCCTTTTGATTTTTTGTTTTGTTTTGGGTTTCTTTCAACATTTAAAAAAAAAAAATGTATTTCTTAAAATGAAGCAAACAAAATAAACATCAAATAAAATGAAGAAATGAAATGAAATGCAAATCTTTTGCATCTACACCCCGTCTGCTCGTTTTTGCGCAGACATGATAGCCAATAAACTAAATATCATTGTAAAAGAAAATTACTTGTTATCCACCATTCCTAATTTTCTAAATGATTTTGATTGATGGTAGTGCCACATTTGAGAACAAAGGGTCTGATATTCAGCCCACAGTGGTCAGTGGTTTTAAATCACCAGCTGCCATGGGCAAAACTGACTATCGGATATTCAGCACCAGAATCCGGATATGCTCCAGCACTAAATATCCAGGTTCAGTGCTGACTGGCAGGTCTATCTGCACAGAGGCGGTATTTAGCCATTCTCTGAATAGCCGATTCACAGAGCACAGACATTTTAAAACCTGTTGGACTTTGTGGAACAGCTGTAGGTCACCGATGTCTAGATGATGGGGCCATGGGTTTGATTCCTAGCACCCCAGACAGAATATCCTCTTCCTCCTCTGGCCTTCGAAGCTGGTTTGTCCTGATCATCTCCATGAAACCAGGCCAGCAGGGCTTTTGCATGAATATTTGTGCCGGGCTCCCAACTACAATCTTCCAGGTCATAGCCTTTCCATTACATCAAATAGTAGAGCTTACTGCGACTGTATCTTGAATCCAATATTGCTTGTACCAAGAACTCCTGCTGATCACCTACCATCATTGGTGGTGGAAGAGGGGTCACTGGCCAGGCAAGGGGTTCTGTTATAGAGCTTCAGCAGGGAAACATGGAACACTAGATGGAGGTTTCTCTGGAACTGCAAACAGAACACAGCTAGGTCTACATGCCCCTAGATCATGAAGATCCCATGAACCTCTGCTTGAACTTTCCTATAAGTCTGTTACTCTTTAGAGGTCTAGTGGAAGCCCAGACTTTATTTCCCACTGTGAACCAAAGTGTCACTCTCCTTCTTCTATGCACATATTTCTTCTGGACTTTTTTGCTTTTTCTAGTCCCTCTTGTACCTGTAAATGTTGATCACTTGGAATTTTAGCCTAGTCTGCAGCTGCTGGAACCTTGGAGTCTTGGACTTCTCTAAAATGAAAATGAGGATGAAAACCATTGTTGGTAAAGAAGGACGAGGACTTGGTAGAGTAATGTTCCAAATTATTGTACGCAGATTCTACCAAGGGAAGTAACTGGGTGCATTTGTTCTGATGATAGTTATGGAAGCCCTGCAAATACAGTTGCACGGTCTAGTTCACATGTTCATTCTGCCCATTCGATTGCAGATGATAGGGTAAAGACAAATGGATCTGAATGTCCAGAAGCTGCTTCGCTTCTCTCAAAAATCACGCGGGAAAGTAGCCCATAAAGAAAGATTACCTTTCACACCAGCACATCCACTGTTTCACTTGCAGATGGGAGGCCAGCATTAGCAATGAAGTGGGCCATCTTAGAAGAAGAGTCCTTGACTACCAGGATGGTGGATTTCCCTTGCAACACAGGTAACTCTGTAATGAAGTCCATAGAAATCCCTTCCTAGGATTTAGAAGGTAATGGCATTATCAATCTTTGGGTGCTCTCATGGGGAACCTTAATGCAGGTGCAGACTTCACAGGATATAATATATTCCTTCATATCTTGGCCACAATCTGGCCACCAGACATCTCAAACCACTAACCCTCTGGTGCTATGAATGCCAGGGTGATCTGCTAATAGAGTCTCACGACACCTGCAAAGCACTTCTAGGTGCACCTTGTCCATTAATATATACAGCTTATCTCTTAAGTATAAGAGCCCTTGATGCCAGTTCCATACATCACTTCACTTGATCTTGACATTCCCCGCTGTGAATCTGGCACAAACACATCATTAGATTATCAGCACCCACAGTACACCTCCAATCTCTCTTTCTAACTGGTTAGCTTTGACTGGACAAAAGATACCCAATCAAGATTTATCTGCTGAACTCCCTAAGTGAGCCAGACAAACCTTTTTGAATTTCTGCCTCATTATGTTTAGAATCGTTGATGTTTTGGCCTTCAGCATTTAACTTTGTTCAGGCTGTTAACTTCTCTTGGTTTTCAGTTAATTTCATTTATAATTTGTTAACCCTTTCACTCCTTCACAGACAAATTAATCAACAAAATTAACTGAATATGGGAGCACTAAGATAAGGAAATCAAGCTTGTGGGAACAGAAGAGGTAGATAAGAAGCAGCACACAAGCCAGCAAGTTGAGCAAGAGGGAACCCATATGCTAAGCAAAGAGGAACCCCAAAGCAGAGGGTGAGAATTCGTTAACAGAAAGATACCCATATTAAGAATGAGAAGATAGACGAGAATCTTGTATCGCTCTGTGCTGTATCTGTGCCACGGTTGTGCTGAGTACTGACCAACCAGTGCATGTGTAAAGACCTGGCCAGCTGGATTATCAGCTGCCAGGCACAAGAGAGCAAGGGCGACAGGCAGGGGTTAATGTGTGGTGGGGCGGAGGGGCAGGGGGGGTGGGCCGGGCCATGGCCGGCCTTCGGAGGGGCCTGCAAGCTCTTGCCCCTCTGGTTCGGACAGAGAAGGACCATGCACCCACCCACCCACCCTCTTGGGGTTTATTTTGTCGCAGCATAGCCAGACGTTAAGGGCCATCGGACCGAGTGCACAGTCATACAGTTGAATATAGGGGGAGTGGCCACAAGGAAATTATCCTCCCCTGACAGGGTCGACGGATTCTCAGCAGGATCAGTAGGTAATCTGCCTCCCCACGCTTTTATGGTGGGGGAGGGAGAGATACCCCTCATTGCCATATACAGTATTAAGTATGCAGCAATCCCAACCTTTGACGGGCCGGGTCAGAAACAGAGAAGGAGTACACTGCTGCAACCAGGGATATAGTGCACGCTTTAACGGCATGCTGCCCCACACAGCGTATTATGGATAATGTGTACCAGTTATGACAGCAATGATTAAGAAGTGTTTTCAGGCCAAGGAGCAGGCTTTGACGGCACCTCCCTTGGCGAGTATGGGCTGTGCGTCTCAAAGATAAGTGTCAGAGAGATTTAGGGCAATTTAATGTTGTATATATGTTTGAGAATTGTACACTGAATTTTGGTTATATGTTTACGGTTATGCTGTGGCCAACAATATCAAATAAACTAACTTTTTGTGGCAAAACTGGTTGTCTGTGCATTCTGTCAGCAGTGAGGGACAGCTTAAGCAAGGGGACACGAGGCAGGGCAAAAGGGACTGAGAAGGGGTGGGGGGGGGGCAGTAGCGGACGGGGAGAGGGACAGGGAACATGGCTTAGGCCTGGATGCCACTTGCCCGGTTGTGAAGATTCTAATATTCTTTTTAAGCCAGAGGACTAAAAGTATTTCCTTACCTAATCGAGAAAGTTCCAAAGAAGATTCGATCACACAGTGTCCCTGCTTTATGAATCAGGCCGATGAGCTCTAAAATGTTCCAGAGGCATATGACACTATATTCAGAGTAGGCAGCTACAGAGGTTTGCTAACCCAAGGAGCAATCTCTCATTTGTACAGATTGATCCAAGGTTACCCAATGTGACAGCGAGAAATTGTGGAGGGCATGTGCCAGAAGCGAAAGAAGGAGCAATAGCAGCAGTAGGGAAGACCACAGAAGCCGGTAGCAGCGGAGAGCAGAAGCTCAAAACAGCTGCTTGTGCTGCTTTATGGGTCATCCTGACCCTGAGAAAACCTTTCTAAAATCTCTAAGGTTGTTCTGTTTTCTAAGATTTTATTGCTGGGAACAACATACTTACATTAGGGTGCCGCTGAATGGATTTTACTTCTCTTATCATGAACTGTGAGTTAAGGGAATCTTTTGCGCATCTGAGAATTTGAGGTCAGGCAACATTTCTACTTATAAAATGCCACTGTGAAGTTTTCTTTCGTTAGTTAAAGGTTGCCTGGGAATTCCATCTTTTGCTCTTCTGTGAGAGAGGGAAGCTGGGGGATTGGATTAGGGATTGCACTATGACAATATAATATTTTACTTTATTTGATTTTCAAATTGTGATGTTTAACATGTTTCATTATGAACAGCATTCTATGATTTACATACCGCATGCCACTCTAGTTCTCTTTTGGATAGAGCAAGATATAATTGTGAGATTAGATTCGATTAGATTTATCTCTGCTCACTGAGATAACATAATGGTGTAGCCTCTGTTGCTACACGTCTCATTGCTTCAACTCTCACAGAACTTTCTAGAACTTGTTGGGATTCCACTTGGAGTTTCATTTCGGCTATGTCTAACCACGTCCTTATCGCCTAGGCTTAGAAAGTAACCCCTGGAAATCTTGTCCCAGAATATCATTCATATCCAGGGTCAATGCAAAAATAGTCGGCACCCTAGGCAAACTGTTAGTTTTACTCCCCCCTCCCCCCCCCACCAAGATTTTGATAATTAAATTTAACAATCATGATCATCCTGGCACCACCCCTCCCACAACAATCCTGTAAAACTTGCACAAATAGACATTAGGGTATTTATTTTATTTATTTATTTTATATCTTTTTTTTATGCCATCTTTCTACCAGTCAAGGGAGTTTACAATGAGCTCAGTGCAATCAACAACGTTAGGAGCAATACGAAGGGTGCGTTACAGGTAATGTTAAAAGAACTAATGTAGAGGTAATAATAGGTAAAGAGAAGTAGCAAAAGGTGGGTAGGGAGACTTAATTTAATTTAGCTTAACTTATATACAATATGTTCGTTATGGTGGTATGAAACGGTAGAGTCATAGACTCACAGAAGTCCTGTTCAGGTTTTGGACATCTGAACATGGGTAGGCAGATGGCCAATTCACAAGGGCATTCCTGAAGCCATTTTAGAAACCGGGTATGTAGGCGACCCTAGCACAAAAATGTTCAAGTAGAATGAGGGGGGGAGGGGGTGTCAGAGAAGTGGCTTAGGCGAAGCAACAAAGATGCACGTCATGGCGCAGTTCCAAAACCCTAGAGGCATGTCTAGCCCTGTTTTTTGAGGAGTCAATACCTATACCTGCTGCTGACCATGAATAAGGAGCAAAAAACTACTTGTTTCATGGCGGTAGCCCTATCGGGGGGAAAAGCACAATATGCTGTTATCATGCATCATGTGCTGATGGCTCTTTGAGTTTCTGGGTGGTCAAGATGGATTGTTTTACTTTGACTGATGCTGCTGTTTGTTACCCTTCAGAAGATTTTGCTCTAGACAACAGCCTAGCCTTGCCTGATGGTTGTGCCGGCCTTGTGCATATCTGTGTGTGCGTGTGTGTGTGTGTGTGTAATATCACACTTTTATTGCAAAACCTTATTGGGCAATGAACCTTATTGGGCAATTGCTCTCTTGAAGCTCATGCCTCAGTAAACTGGTTAGTCTTCCAGGTGCTATCAGCCTTATTGTTTTTAGTAGAAGTGTGAATGATTTTAAAAATGATTCATTTGTGTGGTGGCTTTCTGTGGAATGGGATCAGGCCAGTTCATTCAGTGCTGGCTAATACGCTGCCATTTCTCATTGCTGCAGAGTGTTATAGCATTGGAGGCAAATCTGTTTCTGCGGCAACTAGGCTACTCTGACATCTGTATGGAGGATCATACTCCTGTGCCCACCTTGATTCTTGAACTAACTATCACTTTTCTATCATCAGTCTAACTTCACCAGAGTTGACAGCAGTAAATCCATGTAGACTGCAGAGCATATCAAATTCTCTTTTTTCACTTCCTCCTTGGATCTTAATCTTTGTTGCCTATTGTTTTGTCATCTTCCCTTATTCTTCCCTTACAATCTTTTGTTGTTGTTAAAGATCTATGTACTCTCTGTTATCACCATTCCCTCTGTTTTCAAAACTCTGTAACCTTGATTCTTCTTTTCAGTTCTTTTTATGCTAATTCGACTTTATAGAGCAATTTGCTAACTCTCTGCATTGAGATATAAGACTGCGTGCACTATTTACCCACAGACTTTATACCTATTCTTAAAGTGAAAGTAGACGCATACTTTTTGTATTGAAACTTGTTGCGCATATATAAGGTATGTCTGCTCACTTTTATCTGCTTATTCTGCTCATAGAACATGGCTGGAAGAGTATGAGAAGATTTTACTCCTGCTGGAATTCTACACACAATAATTCCAAATTTTGTACTTTTTTGTGATTTTTTTTCTGTATTGTATTCTAAATTAAGTATCACTCAGAAATGATATGCTTTGTTATTTTGACAAAGCATGCGAAATTTAGCATAATTCAGATCTTTTGACACAGAACTTTGAATTCTGTTTGCAAAATTCCATCAAGAGTAAGATTTGAAAATGCAATCTAAACGTGTATTTTTCCTTCCCTCAAGCTAAATATCCCCTGGGAATGCCTCTCCTCCATGTAGCTAAAATTATGCACATTGTAGGACCAGGCCCATCACCAGGCCAGTCAATGCCTGGGCCAACTGCAATAGGGCAGGGCCAGCATTGAGGGGCAGGAACCCCTCCATTGATATGGCCAACCCATGGAATCCCTCTGTGATGATGGAATCCCTCTCTGATGACAGCAGCCATGTAAATGCTCAGACATACTCTTCAACCCTTGCCCTCTAATGAAGCACATTGCTGCTCTCTGGACCTGGCACCCCAGGCAGTTACCCACTTCACCTGCCTCTTCTAACAGTCCTGTGAGGAACGACATGCAAACCTTGAGCAGCTTTGAAGGAGAATAGTTTTCACATAGCTGATTAATGCAAGTAAAATTCTTTTATCCATTGAAATTGCTTTAAAAATTGACCTCCAAAATCCTATGCATGAGTGTGGTGCCTACATGAGGTTCCAGGGGAGTCACGTCCCTCCAGGGTTGTGCACGGCTAAAAAGAAAGATTGATTCATGCTCATTTCAAAGAAATTTTTCCCAATTCTTGGACATTTTTTTCATGTTTGCTTCACCTATTCATTTTTTGTGTGCCCACCGTATGCATACTAGAACTTTTTCTATGTGCACAATTCAATTTAGCGCATGTTAATTCATAAGGATATGTGTGTACAAGAAAATTGCATGCACTTTAATTTTTTAGATACCCAAATTAACCAAATTAATCACTCTCAACATTCATCAGTACCATGATTTAGTAAGTTTCAGGATTCATGATCAGCAGATGCCTAGAAGATACCATCCAATGGCTCAACAAACACAACATGCATATCAATCCCGCAAAACAGAAGTCCTCCTCATAACCAAACACCCATCCTTCACTCCTCCAAATTCTATCAGTCTGGCCAATTTAACCCTACACGTCAAACAACATCTAAAATATTTGAGCATCACCCTGGATCACCACCTGAGCTTCCACCACCACATTAACCAGGTTACTAAAGCTGCCGCTTCAGGATGAGAACACTACGACACCTGCACCCACTGCTAGACTCTAATGACTTCAGAAACGTCTGTGAAGCACTCATCACCCCCATCCTGGACTATGCAAACATAATATACCAGGGACTCCCTAAAGCTACCTTACTACCCTTACAGCTTGCCCAAAACTCTGCAGCCAGAATAATCATAGGCACAGGCCCACGAGAGCACATCACCCCCACTCGGAAACATCTACCCTGGCTGCCCATCCACATGAGGATCAAATATAAAGTAGCTCTAAACCATATTCAAGGCCATGCACCATCTCTCAGCAGACATCCTTCACCCCCTTCTTCAACATCCACTCATCAAGAGATCAACATGATCCACCAACCACAACCTACTCTTGATTCCAACTTCTTTCACCCACTCCAACAATACCACTACTAGTAGAACCTTTTGCTATTATGCCCCAGTCAATTAGAACTCCCTCACCCCAGAAATACGGGCCCTCACAGACCTAGATGAATTCCGGCGCAAGCTAAAAACCTCCCTCTTTTTGTAACACACAATTAGCTACGCTCCCACCACATCATATGATTCTCCCACAGTACCAATTCAGCTTATGTAAATAATTATGTTGCTCTCAGTTACGTTATTTATTGTTCCCTATGTTCGATGTAAAGTTACCTGTTCTGTTGTTCCATGTAAACGGCTGTGACTGATAGACACAGCGGTATAAAAAAAAGTTGCTAAATAAATAAATGCCTTTTTTCAATTACAGTATTAGATGAGTCATCAACAGATATTTAGCTAGTGTGCCTATTTTTAAAAAAACGGAATATTTTGTGCAGTTGTGATCACTGCATGACAGCAAATATATTGCAGAAATAAGAAAAGTATAGAGGAGGGTGACAAAAATGTTAAACAATACTGTTCCCTTGTGAAGAAAGCCTTAACAAGTTAAGGCTCCTCTACTTGATCAAGAGATGGATGAAAAGGGGTAAGATAAATGTTTATAAAATAACGAGTAAGGGACAGATATTCATCATTCCCAATAGTAATAAAACTTGGGGACACATCATGAAGCTAAGGGAAAGCAGATTTTAAACAAACTTTAAGAAAGTATTTTTTCAGTCAACATACAAATAAGCTATGGAGTGTGTTGCTTAAAGAGGTGGTGAAGGCTAGTAGTAAAGCCAGATTTAACATGTGAGAAAAGCATGTGGAAGATGGTCCACGGAATTCTTTCCATTGCCTCTGAATATGTGGGAGTGTTTGTTTATGTCTGTGCACCTGTGTGTCTGCATTGACTGTGTGTAAATCTATGCAGGTTTGTATGTCTGACTCGGAGGTAAGGGGAAGGACAATTTGTAAAAAGTGTGCCCATTAATTTAAGGCACAATCACTTAGAGCTAGTGTAGATGCCCATACCTGGATTCGTAAACAACACTCATGCATATGCCCAAAGTGAAAAAACATTGGCGCAACATGTTTGCTTATAAAAGAGTGACCCCCAGTCATTTATGCACATAAATGCCGATCTATAAACATAAATCACTAAAATGCTGTGAATACATTGTGTTGATGCCACATAACAGGAGAGCAATGAAACAATGAGCATATGACACTCCTTGACTGTGACTAGGTGCAGCGGAAGGTGGTGTGTTGTATGTAGGGTTGCCAACTGGCTCCAGATGCGCCCGACAGGCTTGCTCCAGTCCTGAGTTTACCCCATTGCCTGCAGTTACTTGTAGTTTTCCTTTTCTTATGGAGTGCAATGAAGAAATCAGAACTACATATCCCTGCATGCAATGAGGTAAACTCAGGACTGGATCGAGCCTGTCGGGCGCATCTGGAGCCAGTTGGCAACCCTAGTTGTATGACCCTTTGTTAAATTTATTTTTTTTTGTCTTGGTTCCACAAGGTTATTTAAACAGTGGATGTCTTGTTTATCGTATAACCCTTAGCAGTGTGTGTTTAAATGGTTTCAGAACTGTAACACTGCTTGAACACAGAAGTTAAAAAGAGTGTTGAGTATAAATTTGCTGTTGGTTCTGCAGTCATTTGGTCCCTTTATATGCACTCAACCCAATATCATATGTGAACGCGTGCTTCAAAGGTGGCACTTTGGATAGAGATGAGAAGGTTTTCAAAATGAAATAAAACATAACAGGAAATCTTCTTGACATTTTTGTTTTATTTCAAACAAAACCACAACCAAAGCAGCTGCATGTTTGGACACAGGGGATCAGGGTTGGCTCTACCTCTAGGTGAACTAGGCATCTGCCTAGGGCAGCACAATTTCAGGGGTGGCATCAGTGCTAGGGCATCAGATGTCAGCAGTAGTGAAAAACAGTACTGTCTACCTCTGTCACTACCATCACCAACACAGTTGCTACCCCCCTCAGCAGCACTGAGGATGACTCAAGACAGCTGGTATAGGGTCTCTGAGCTCATGCACATGCTCTACAGGTCTGCCCCCTCTGAAACCAGAGGTTTGGAGGGGGTGGGACTTGAGCATGCACATGTTTTCAGATGCCCCATGCCAGTTGCTCTGCGCCATCTTTAGTGTTTCCGAGGGAAGTAGCAGCAGCATTGGCGACAAGCAGCAGATGTAGGCTCGATAACAGGAAGGGAAGGGAGGACGCTGGATGCCAGGGAAGTGATAGGTAAGCGAAAGGGATGTTTAGCACTTAGAGAGGGGGTAGGGAAGAAGAAAGGAGACACTGGGCATTTGAGAGGGGTAGAGAAGAATAGAGGAGAAGCTGGACACGGAGGGTGTGGAAGGGAAAGAAAGATGCTGGACACAGGGGCAGGGCCTTGAGCTTCCCCTAGGGAGAGGCACACAGCTGTCAGATACTCTTGAGTTGGTCCTGCAGGAGATACACGTCTGTTAGGGTTTGGTATGCCAGAGAAGGGGAGTGCTACAACACAATTAAAAAAACATTGTATACCTCAAAGGAGGCTCCTCCACCCAGGCTGGCCATCCACCGAGCAGAAGAGACCATTGAAGGAGAAATATAAGAAAAATGGATGAAGTGTGTCATAGACGCAGCTCTTAATCAGACAAATCTGATTAATGTCTTTGACTAGGAGATCAGAAAGTTGAACCGAGTGAAAATGTTACGTGTGTTTTTCTTAAATTTCAGTAAAACCTTTGGCATTGTTCCATAGGTGACTTATAAATAAACTGAGAATCCTAGAGATGGACCTAAAGTGATTGACTGGGTTAGAAATTGGTTGAGTGGGAGGCAACAAAGGGTAGGTAAATGGAGATCATTATAAGGACAAGGAAGTAACCAGTAGTGTGCCACAGAGGTCTGTCCTTGGTCCAATTCTTTTTAACATTTTTTCAAGTAAAATTGCAGAAGAGCCATTGGGTAAAGTTTGCCTCTGCTGATGATCCCAAAATCTACAATAGGGTAGACACCTAGGAAGGTGTAGATAACATGAGGATCCTCTTAAATAACTTTGGTTTCACAAAGATTTCACCTGTGGTTATTCTCCACTCTTCTGTTGGATTTCTGTGGTTTTTGCGGAGGATCTGCTCATTCCTGTTTTCCTAAGTCTTTGGTGAGACCTTATTTGGAATACTGTGTGAAATTCTGGAAACCACACCTTCAAAAGGATATAAACAGGATGGAATTGGTGCAGAGGGTGGCTTCCAAAATGGTCAGTGGGCTTCGCCATAATGCATATGGAGAAAGACTTAAAGATCTCAGTATGTATACTTTGGAAGAAAGGTGGGTGAGAGGAGATATGATAGAGACGTTTAAATACTTCCATGGCATAAATGCACAGGATGAGAGCATTTATTAATTGAAAGAAAGCTCTGGGATGAGGGGGCATAAGAGAAGGTAAAAGGGGATAGACTCAGAAGTAATATGAGGAAATATTTCTTTACGGGAAGAGTGATAGATGCGTGGATTAGCTTTCCAATGGAGATGGTAGAGACAAGACTCTATCTGAATTCAAGAAGGCATGGGACAAACACAGAGAATTTCTAAGGAAAAAAAAGATTATAAAGCTGAATAGTTGGTATGGAATGGCGGACTAGATAGGTCATATGGTCTTTATCTACTATCATTTTACCTTATCTGTATAAATATCTTCAGGACTGTGCATCAATGACTTTTTTCTAGAGCTAAAGTAAATAGGAAATAACATAAATGCAAAAACAAGCATCACTATAGGTAACTGGAGAAGTTATAATACGGGAAGAAAGGTCCTGATAGTTTTTTTTGTTTTTAATTTTATCATTACGAACATACACAGAAAGCTTAAATGGCATCTGGATGTCTGGAGTATGTTAGTCTGCACTAAAAGAGTCCCGCCCAGTCATGTTGTTAATGGTAAAACCCTGCAGACTGGCTCCCAGTCACTCAGCACATTTAATTCAAAATGCAGATGTTGACTCACACACATACTTTTCTGGTCATCCTCTTTATCTAAACTCTCTCCTGAGACCTTATTGCCCTACGCGATCTTCACAATCGTATCAAGCAAATCTTTTGAGTCTTCCCTCTAAAACAGGGGTTCTCATACCAGTCTTCAGGACACACCAGTCGGGTTTTCAGGATAACCACAATGAATATGCATGAAGAGATTTGAATTCAATGGAAGCAGTGCATGCAAATCTCTCTCATGCATATTCATTTTGATCTTCCTGAAAACCTGACTGGCTGGGTGTGTCCTGAGGACTGGATTCAGAAACTCTGCTCTAAAACTAGGCTATGGTTATCCGTCTCTGAAAGGCAGCTTTCAGTTATCAAGGACCACAGCTTTGGAACTCCTTTCTTGGAACTTCGCGTGAAGAGTTCATACAAGGAACTCAATAAAGAAGTCAAGATATAACTTTTCTCCCAGACTTTTGATTCAATTCCTAGGGGGACATTTTCAAAGTGTTTTAGCCAGTTAGCTGTCCTAATATTAGCTGGTTCTCACTATCTGGTTAACTGGTTAGTGATGCTGCTATCTGGCGAGCCCAGATATTGTGTCAGAAACTGGAAATTTTCCGTTGCTGAATATCTGGTTTTAAATAAAGCAGCGGCAGAGGATAGGTGCTTTTAACTAGCCTAGCCACCACCGTTGAATATACCCCACCCCCTTAGTTTTTTTTCCCCTAATTTTTAACCTTTTGTGTTTCCGTTCTTTTACATTATTCTTGGTTGATATTATTGTTTATTTAACATTTCTTTTATACTGCTTTTCATGGTTATCAAAACGATTTATATTTAACTTGAACTTATACATGGAACAGATGCATAATAACAATGGTACAACACATAATAACTATAATACAATGACCCATTTACAGGAGAGGTTATAACCGTTATGTGTGTGATCAGTACAGAATAACTGTAGTAAATAGTATACTGGGTGGTTACTAAGAAGTTTAAGTTGGGGATAATGGAATAATGATGGATTGAGAATGTTCAATGAATTATTGCCAGTGGTATGGGATGTAGCGAGTAGACAATGGGTGGGTTGGTACTAATTAGTTGGACCATAATGTTAAATGAAAAGGTGTGTTTTTAGTTTTTTCTTGAATTCTGAGATATCGGCTGTTGATCGTATTTCAGGCAGAAGAGCATTCCAGTATGTGAGAGTGTATATTTTGAAGGCTCTCTTGCAGGTCATTTGGGAGCTTCTAGTCTTGTACTTTAGTATAGCGAGAATGTTTTGGTGCAGATGTCTCCTTATTCTAGTATCTGGAATCTTCTGGATCAGTAGTTGCAGACTTTCGGCTGACTGATTGTGAATCACTTTAAGTGTCATCATCATTGCTTTATATTTGATGCATGAATGAATAAGTAGCCAGTGTAGGGCTTTGAGTATTGGTGTGATGTGCTCTTGAGATGGAGTTTGTGTGATCAACTGGGCTGCAGTGTTTTATTTATTTATTTATTTACATTCTCTTATATACCGCGCTATTCTGCATCAGTGCGGTTTATATTGAACAAACTGAAATTACATTGAACAGGGCATTATAACTTGGAGATAACTATTTACAGGGAACATGGGCTATGGAGGGTTAAGTGGCTTGCCCAAGACCACAAGGAGCATCTTTTGGGACTAGAAACACCAGTCCTTCAGGCCCAAGGTTGCTGTCCTCTAGTGGGATTTGAACCCCCGACCTTCCGGCCTGAAGTACCTTGCCCCAACCACTAGGCCAATGGAGTGGAGGAGTGGCCTAGTGGTTGGGGCAAGGTACTTGTGCTAGTTGTAAGTCATGGATGATGTTCTTGGGAAGATCATGCAATGTTATGTGTGGAGGAGTGGAGTGGAGGAGTGGCCTAGTGGTTGGGGCAAGGTACTTGTGCTAGTTGTAAGTCATGGATGATGTTCTTGGGAAGATCATGCAATGTTATGTTGCCATAGTCCAGGCAAGAGGTGATTATGGCCTGGCATACTGTGCGGTAGTGTTGGTGGTCTAGTAGAGAGCAAAGGTTCTTTAGCATCTTTATTTTGTGGTAGGATAAGGATATCATTTTCTTGATGTGTGATTGTAGGTTGAGCCTGTGATCTAGTGCCACTCCGAGGTATTTGACTTCCTTTTTTAACTGGGATGGCAAACTCATATATTTTTATCTCTTCTGATGAGGAGTAGGTGGTGTCTCATTATGGTAAGGACCTCTGATTTATTGTAGTTGATTGTCAGGTTATGATGTTGAAGCCAGTTTATGATGGATCTCATGCATGAGATTATGGGTGAGTAATTTGGTCTTGCAGTTTAAAATGGACCATAGATCATCATGTCATCAGCATAGAGGTGGTAATGTAGGTTATGTTCTTGTATGAGTTTGCATACTGGTTGGATATATATGTTAAATGGAAGAACTGAGAGTGAGGATCCTTGGGGTGTACCTTGTAGTTGTTTAATTGGTCCTGATGTTCTATTTTCCATCTTGACTTGACATCATCTATCTGTTAGCTATGAGTGGAACCATGAGAGGGGGGAGTCTATGATTCCGATCTCGGTCAGTCTGTTTAAGAGACTGATATGACTTAATGAGTCAAATGCGGCAAATACGTCTATGAAGATGAGGATGAATCCTTGTCTTAGGTTCTCAATTCCTTTCATTAAGATGTTGGTTAGGATGGTGAGTAGAGGTTCTGTCCCATGATTTTGTCGAAACCCATGCTGTTGTGGGTCTAATGAAGTAGTGAAGTCAATGTGGTTTTGTAATTGTAACAGTAGAGCTTTTTCAATTAGCTTAGCCAGTAAGCAGATGCTGGATATAGGTCAGAAGGAGGATGGTGAGTTAAGGTCTATTGTGTTGTTTTTTAGTTGAGGTCTGATTGATGTGGTTTTTAGAATAGCTGGCATGATATCCTGTGTGAGAGATAGGTTTATTATTCTCCATAGTGTAGGTGTGAGTTCTTCACTAGACATCTTTATCCAGGAAGCGGGGCATGGGTTGAGTGAGGAGGTGGTGGTGTTTAACCACTTTAAGATTTGTCTGCAGTGATTTTCTGTTATCAAGTGGAAAGAGGACCAGGTGTTAGGATTGTTTGATTTGTTTGCAGGTGGGGGATCAATTGTCAGGTTATCCTCTTTAGAGGCGAGTTTGTTCTGCAGATATGATGCATAAGCTTCTGGGTGTAGTGTTGTTTCATGGGTTGTTGGAGAACATGTGAAGGATATTACTATGATGAATAGTTTTCTGGGGTGATTGAGTGATTTCATGATGGTGTTCATATGGTATTCCTTTTTTTGTCTGAGTATTAGGTCATTTTATTTCTTCTGTTGTAATGTGTAGTCTTGTATATGCAATGAATTCCTGCTACACCTCCAGTGTCTTTCCAGTTGTCTTAGCTTGAGTTTTGCACATCTTACACCGTTTGAATACCATGGAGCCTTATTTGTACATGCTGACGTCTTTTCTTGGGGGGCAGTTGCTATTGGTGCAATGGTCTCATTCCATTTGTATGTGATATCTGCAAGGTTGGTGGAGTTGTTGTCTAGTTCTGGTAATAGATTGTCGAGTAAGGCTTTGTTCTATATATTTCCCTACCTATTGTTACATTGTTATGATTTGGAGTAACTACCATTCATTTTTATATTTCTGTTGTCCATTGAGCCTCTTCCAGCTTGTAAACCACTATGATGTAGATACTGAGTTTGGTATGTTAAATTGTTATAAATGCATAAATACTGTACTTAACCCAGTACAAACCGTAGATGGTAAAGGAAGAATATATTTTATTTTATTTGATCAAATAAATAAAATATATTCTTCCTATACAATCCACGATTTGTACTGGGTTAATTGTTGCACGTGGATTTGTGCTTTTTTGTTGGACACTAAATACTGTACTTATCCTCTCTCACTGAGCACTTACATATACCCTCCCCACGCCAGATCAGAATCCACCCTTCAATCTGCTTTCATGTTCAGGACCCCCATTTTGTGGAATAGCCTGCTAACACAGTTGCACCTCGAATCATCCTACAAAAAATTCAGGACCAGCCTAAAAAACCATTCTCTTTGAACTGGCATTCAATGATTCCAGAGGACTCGTGGCCAGAAGGGAATGGCTACTGTACTTGGAGAAATACTATTGGCTTTCTCGCCTTTTCTTCTTTCCTATGCCAAATTTTGGAGTTCCTTTCTTTCCTTCCTGATTTTATAATTGTAAACCGTGCTCCTTTACCTTGAAAGGAAGTACACTAAGTACAATTAAACCATGAACCACACATGTTCCTTTAGAAACATGACATAAATTATGCAGGCATTATCCTCGATATGGAAGTTGCCATTCACATATGAAAATTTTGGGAAGTTTTTTTTTTTTTTTTTAATTTTTATTCTTGGTCTCATAGTACTGCTGCTGTGAGCTTCAGTTTGTGTATGGTAAATTCTTTTGGCAGCTGAGCAGGTGTTTGAAAGGTCATGATTATAGGGTATGATTGACAGGTACTACAGGCCAAGTCAGGTCGAGTCAATCAACAATATTGTAGGAAAGAAGTATTTTGCACGTTTTTACCAGTGCTTGTGATGCTTTTGGAGGTCACAGATTTCCAAAGTGCAAGTTACCATCTTGTCCACCGCTTCTCTCCACCATTTCTTTATGTAAAGGGTTTCCTGAGTTTCTACTGAACTCTGTAGGCCTATGTCAAAAGGCAGGTGCTCGGATTATTTCCCGTCATGTCCTTATTTGGAAAACTGTGATTCTAATGGTGTCGTAATTTAGTTGGGGAAAGAAAAGTTGGTTAGATTCAAGAAATGTTTGAGGATCTATCTATTTTCAGTTGCTTCAGGCAGTTTTTCAGTCTGATGGCAATGCAACTCCTCAGACACTGCCTTGCCCGTTGGTTATCAAGAGATTTGTAGTCAACAAGAAAAACATTTACAGATTGTCTTGTGAAGGTTTTTGATGGTTTAATCCTTCCCAGGCAAAAATAAAAGGCTTTTGTAAAGATACAGTATTCTGTCCTCCCTGGCTGGTGCTTATTCCATGAAATAAATGAAGGCAGCAAGTCACACATACAGAAAGCTGAATTACACTATCGGGTTTTTGACAGGGCCGCCGTTCTTCCTGCTCTTTTAGGCTGCCAGCTCAGTCTGAGACAGGGCTGGGATCTGGTGCCATGAACCTTCGTTCATAGCTACCCAGTAAGTTTTTAAGCTATTTTATATTTCCTCCAAAATTGCTTCAGTCCAGACATTACAACAACTGCTCCCAGTTGGGGATTATTATGCACCAGGCCTCCCTCTGAAACACTGCAATTATGGGTCCTAAATCTGTCCACTAGGTGGCACCATTGCATGATGACTACGACTGCATCCCCCCCAGGGTCTCTGCGGCATCCCCAGGCCTGGCCAACCTGAAGAGTGGGAACTCCTGAGCTGAGATTAACACTAGGTCTCTAAATATGGCAATGCAAGTGTATTCTTAAATATGGATGCCACTTATATCTGCACTGATCCGGATTCTTTAAAGATAGTTCTTCAGAAGAAAAGCTGTGTTCTTGATAAAGAGGTTCCAAAGGCGGCCAGTTAAGGGGCTTATTGAGTAGTAGCAATTATGTGTTGATGGCACTTTATATTTGCCTTCTAATGTTTTATTTCCTGTTATATTTGGCTCTTTCTGCTCTTATGGGAGAACTTGAGGTTCACATCTCCTTTGATAATTTCCCTTGTGAGACGTTGTGATTGTTTTCTTAAGTTATCTAGTTTTCTGTAATAAAAACTTAAAATTGCAATTAGGAAAAAAGAACCTCTTTGCTCAACTCACTTCTGAATGAGCTAGAGCTACACGTTAGAGAAATCATGTTATGAAGACTTATGTGTAGGATAAATCATAAACCAGACTGGATCACAGAAAAATATACATTCATAGCAATGGTCGTATATCTTTATTAGCCTGGGCTAACCTGCATGATCAGAAGCCTAACCTCAATGAGCACTGACTGGATGCATGTTTAGACAACAGCCTCCCTAGCTTTGATATGCATGTGGTATTCACAAAACATGTAGGGTTAGTGCTGCCCAATAGGCAAACCAGGCAAAGTCCAAAAGATTAGCTTTGAATTCTCCGCAGGGTCACCTCCACCTCATCTCTCCCCTCTTCAAACCCAAATTCTTCCCTCACCTTTGGTCACCCTTTCTTCCTTTTCTGAAATCACTGAGGAGAAAACTGCAAATCTTCTCTCCTCCAGAATTATCTGCTCCTCTGATCCCATTCCCACCCGTCTACTAAGCTCTATCTCTTCCGCCGTCAAACCTTCCATCTGTCATATCCTTAACCTATCTCTTTCCACTTCAACTGTTCCTCTGGCCTTCAAACATACTGTAGCTTTCACTAGATCCTACCTGTCCTTCCAGTTATCGGCCTATCTCTCTCCTCCCCTTTGCTTCAAAAATACTTGAATGAACAGTTCACCACTGCTGTCTTGACTTTCTTTTGTCTCAAACCCTTCTGGATCCACTACAATCTGGCTTTTGTTCTCTACATTCCACAGAAACAGCTCATGCTAAAGTCTCCAGTGACTTATTCCTCGCCAAATTCAAAGGTGTCTACTGTCATCAACCCCCCCTGGTGGCCAGTGGCTGTAAGGGTAGGTTGAGCATATTATTATTTTCTGGGAGTAGAGGGCTCTTTTAAGGCCAAGGGTATCTTGGTCTTTGTAGTCCTGCTCCTTATGGGAATAAATTGTGTATGCCAAGTAGAGGGTAAATAAGGCTTTTATTTCCCTTTTAACGCAAAAGGTTCACTGGGTTACAGAAATACAGAAAGTCCTTCTTTTCAGGCTTCCATCACAACATAAGTAAAGAGGTAACACCAATTTTTAAAAAGGGTTCCAGGGGTGATCCGGGAAACTACAGACCGGTGAGCCTGACGTCAGTACCGGGAAAAATGGTAGAAACCATCATAAAGAATAAAATTACTCAGCATGTAGATAGTCACAACCTAATGGGAGACAGCCAACATGGCTTTAGACAAGGAAGATCTTGTCTTACTAATCTGTTATGTTTTTTTGAAGGAGTGAATAAACAGGTGGACAAAGGTGAGTCGGTTGATATTGTGTATCTGGACTTTCAGAAAGCCTTTGACAAGGTCCCTCATCAGAGACTTTTGGCAAAACTAAAGAGTCATGGGATAGGAGGCAGTGTGTACTATTGTGGATCAGGAACTGGTTAAAAGATAGAAAGCAGAGGGTAGGGCTAAATGGCCAATTTTCCCAATGGAGAAAGGTGAATGGTGGTGTACCCCAGGGATCTGTGCTGGGTCCGCTGCTTTTTTACATATTCATAAATGACCTGGAAAGTGGAATAACGAGTGAGGTTATCAAATTTGCAGATGACACAAAACTATTTAAAGTTGTTAAAACCCAAGAGGATTGTGAAAAATTGCAAGAGGATCTTGATAAATTGGAAGACTGGGCATCAAAATGGCAGATGAAATTTAATGTGGACAAGTGCAAGGTTATGCACCTAGGGAAGAACAACCCAAACTATGGTTACACGATGCAAGGTTCCACATTAGGAACCACCACCCAGGAAAAAGATTTAGGCGTCATTGTGGATACCATGTCAAAACCCTCGGCCCAGTGTGCAGCGGCGGCCAAGAGACAAATAGAATGCTAGGTATGATAAGGAAAGGAATGGAAAATAAAACAAAAGATATTATAATGCCTCTATATCGTTCCATGGTGAGACCGCACCTTGAATATTGTGTGCAGTTCTGGTCGCCGTATCTTAAAAAGGATATAGCGATTTTAGAAAAGGTACAGAGGGGATGGAAGGATACTCCTATGAAGAAAGGCTAAAAAGGTTAGGGCTCTTTAACCTGGAAAAGAGACGGCTGAGGGGAGATATGATAGAAGTCTATAAATTAATGAACGGAGTGGAACGGGTAAACGTAGATCGATTGTTTACGTTATCAGAATATAGAAAGACTAGGGGACATGCAATGAAGCTACAGGGTAAACTATTTAAGACTAATAAAAGAAAATATTTTTTCACTCAACGTGTAATCAAACTCTGGAATTTGTTACCGGAGGATGTAGTAAAGGCTGTTAGTGTAGCTGGGTTTAAAAAAGGTTTGGACAAGTTCCTGGAGGAAAGGTCCATAAACCATTATTAAGAAGTGACCGAAGATATCAATGCTTGACCCAGTACAAGCATTGTGGAACTTGTGTCTCTTGGGGAAACTGCTAGGTACATATGACCTAGATTGGCCACTGTTGGAAACAGAATACTGGGCTTGATGGACCTTGGTCTGACCCAGTATGGCATATCTTATGTTCTTATGTAACTGTTACAAACTTCACAGTTGTTTGTAGGATTCAACCAAGGATTCTTTCAAACTTTAGAGCAAAACAAAGGAGTGAACATTCCTCTTTCATTCAGCACAAACATGAGTATTCTCAAAGCAATGTCCGTATAACTCACAGTTCAGGGAGTGATTCAAAACTGCTCGCAATACAAATGGAGCAATCCATTAATTCGTCTTGAGATAAGGGAATAGGATCCTCAAGCGCTATCTGCATGGGCTCGGGGTCATTGTTATCTCCCTCTGAATTGGAGCTTTCCCTGGCCGCTATAGTTTGCCAGTCACTGTTTATGTTCCCTTGTTTCCAGTAAGGCTGTTCTAGGGCTCTCAAATAAGCATGGCTTGTTCCTATGCCCTCATGTCCTGGCTTATAAAACTCTGGCCTGCTTCTTTTCCTTTCAAACTGGATATCTGCTTTACAAGAGCTTCTAGGAACTGAGCTTCTCTTTATGAATAAAGTGTCACCATACCTTGGCTTCCTGTAGCCGGTATAACTGGAGTTTTCCTTCTCTGGCACTTCTCTCAGGACACAGTCTCTTTGTCAGACTTTCTCTTGGAGTCTTCTGGGCACTGCTTGACCTTTCTGTAGCCTAGGAAAACCTGGTGAGGAATCCAGACTTCCTTGCTTCCTGGTATAGGTAACTCTGCTATCAGTACCTTTCCTTTTGGAGCCTTTCAGTCCTGTTTCAGAGTCTTCTGGTGAGCGTAGGCCTCTCTCCAGGTATGGCTCTCTCCTTCTGAGCTCTTTACCTCTGAGGTCTCCTGTTACCAAGTCTTTCTCCGGACTGACTCTCCACGGCCCATCTTTCTCTCTGGCTCTTTCTGCTCCTCTTCCAGCTCCTGCTGTCCTTGTCATGCTGCTTGTCTTGGCTGCAGTGCTTGACCTGGCTGGGCTGCTGTTCCTGGCTGTCTCAGCTCCCCTTCTCCTCCTTCTCCACTCTCCTGCACTAGCTTTCTGCTTATAAAGGCATTCCACGTTTGAGTTCCCCGGGCTACTTTTCAGGTGCAGCTGATTAACTTCTGCAGAATCATCAGCCGGGTGTGTTAACTCAGCCTCTGTAAGTTTTTGCCTGCTCCCTCTAGCTGTGCTGCAGGGCAATTGCATCTTCTGCACATCATTTGTTTTGTGAAAGACAGCGTTTTTAACTAAGTCTTCACTTTCATTAGCTTCCGCTCTATGACACTACTCAATTCTCATTCTTCTTGACCTTTCTGCTGCCTTTGACACTGTTTATTACCACCTTCTCCTCGATACCCTGCCCTGGCTTGGATTTAGGGGCTCTCTTCTGTCCTGGTTTTCTTTTTATCTCTCCCATTGCAATTTTAGTGTATGTTCTGGTGGATCCTCCTCTACCGCCATCCCGCTTTCAGTTGGTATACCTCAGGGCTCTGTCTTAGGATCTTTCCTTTTCTCTCTATACACTCAGTACCTTGGTGTACTTATTTTCTCCTATGGTTTTCAGTACCATCTTTATGCTGACGACTGTCAGATCTACCCTTCTGCGCCTGAAATCTTTCCATGAATCTAGGTCCAGATCTCTGCCTGCTTATCCAACATTGCTGCCTGGATGTCTCACTGCCATTTGAAATTGAACACGGCCAAAACTGAGCTCCTTATCTTTCCCCCTAATCCCCCCCCCCCCCCCACTTCCTCCCTTTTCTATTTCTGTGGATAACACTACACTCCTCCCTGCTTCCTCAGCTCACAACCTTGAGGTCATCTTTGACTCTACTCTCTCTTTCTCTGCACACATCCAACAGATAGCTAAAACCTGTTGCTTTCTTCTCTGTAATACTGGCAAAATTCATCCCTTGCTTTCTACACACATTACTAAGACCCTCATCCACTCGCTAATCAACTCCCATCTTGACTGGTGTGACCTGCTCCTCACTGGTCTCCCTCTGAATCATCTTTCTTTCCTTCAATCTGTTTAAAACTCAGCTGCAAGGCTTATCTTCTGCCAGTGTCGCTATGCTCATGTAACCCCTCTTCTCAAGTCACTTCATTGGCTCCCTATCGGTTTCCGCATCCAGTTCAAACTTCTCCTTCTTACCTACAAGTGCATTCATTCTGTGGCTCCTCACTACCTTTCCTCTTTTATCTTGCTCTACAGTCCTCCTCAGAACTCCGCTCCTCTGGCAGATCCCTTTTATCTGTGCCCTTCTCGGCCACTGCCAACTCCAGACTTTGTTCATTCCACCTTGCTGCTCCATATGCCTGGAACAAACTACCTGATTTGGTGCATTGGGCTCTTCTCTATTATTATTATTATTATTATTATTATTATTATTTAACAATCATTTATATCCCGCATCTTCCAGAGTTCAAATGCGGCTTACAATTGAACAACAGTCAACAAAGCAAGGGCTTGTTTTACATGGAACAATTTTTTTGACAGTAAACAATGTAATAGTTAAATACGTAACAGAACAATGTAATGGTTAAATACATAACAGAACAAGAACAATTTAAGAACTATGTACAGATACAGGTTTGTAGGTTCCTTAGATTTAAATCATGGTTATTTACAAGAGGGTGTAAATCTGTTAAATTATGCGGTTTAGCTTTACTCAGATTGAGTTTAGCTTTACTCAGTTGGGTGTTATTTAGCCTTTTTCTGGGATGATTAGTGGATTATTAATGTTGTTGTAGTGCATGGCAAAGAGGTAGGTTTTCAGTTTTTTGCGGAATTCTATAATTTCTGTTGTAGATCTTAGGTCCTCTGGGATGGAGTTCCAAATGATGGGGGCCGCATGTGAGAAGGCTCTGTTATTAGTTAGTTTGGTTGCTTTTATAAAATCATTTGGAGTCCTTAATTTATTTGAGTGTCCTTTTCTGTGAGTGACTTTTTGAGATTCCTTGCTTATAAGATTGCTTAATGGGATTGGAGCCATGTCATTGAGAGCTTTAAATGTGGTTATTGTGGTATTATATATATTATTCTGCTTTGTATTGGGAGCCAATGCAGGGTTGCTAATATTGGGGTAATATGCTGGAATGAGTGTGCTTTCATTACAATTCTGGCTGCTGCGTTCTGTGCTAGTTGTAGTCTTTTAATGTTTTGTTTCGTTATACCTAAGAGAATTAGGTTGGAAAAATCAAAGTGTGGGGTTATGGTTGCCTGTATTATGTTAATGAAATCTTGTAAGTGAACTAAGGGGCGTAGTTGCTTGAGTATTTTGAGTTTGAAGTAGATTTTCTTTATAGTGTTTCTAATGTGGGTGTTCATCGTAAGGTGTGTATCTAAAATGACTCCTAGGTATCTTATTTCGTTTTTTATTGTGATGTCATGGTTTTGTATTGTTATGTGGGTTGGAGGGACGTATGAATGTTTTTTTGTTACAATTAATACCTCTGTTTTTGAATGGTTTATGTGGAGGTTTTTCGCTTTTAGCCAGGTTGCGATTTCGTTAAGACAATCTGTTAAGAGTTTTATCAGTACATCAGGGATGGTGAATGGAATGTATAACATAATATCATCTGCGTATAGATGATAGAGTACACCGAATTTTTTGAAAATGTCACAAACTGGTTTTATATATATGTTAAATAGGAGGGCTGATAGAGCTGAGCCTTGTGGAAGACCAATTTCTTGTTTATATGTGGTGGATGTCTGATTAGCTATTTTTACATTTTGCGTTCTATTATGTAAATATGAGGTGAACCATTTGTGTACCGTGGCATTTATACCTATTTGTTTTAGGTTATTAAGCACTATTCAAGTCCAGGCTGAAGACCCACCTCTTTGAGGCTGCTTTTGGATCCTGATGCTCCTCACTCTTTTATCCACTACTTATGGGGGTCATTCCAAAATGCAAATAGGCCACATGGACGTGGGAGACAAATGTTTTCCTTACAAAACGTCTAGAGCCCTATTCCTAAACTATATGGCCCTGCATGTACATGGCGCAAAAATGGGAATCCTAGAATGTGGGCAGGAAGGAGCAGAATGGGGGAGTGGCAAGCTGTGGAGACGTGAAAAGCGTATTCAGGAAAGGTCTGCGTATGTCCTGAGTATTTCCCACGGATGCCTAAGTTATACCAGCGGTAACATGGAATAAGGCCAGCACTTGGAAAGCTTTCTGCTCTGAACTTCAACACGTCCCATATAGATGAATGACTGTGGCACGTCTGTATTGAACTGGTGTGTCTGCTGTGTGGGAGGGCACAAGATGCAGTTGTAAAGAGCAGAATGCACAGGTGAGGGATGTTTGTTACAGCCAAATATAAACATGAGATCAACCTTGCCAAGAAAGCTCACCACACCAAAGTACTCAACAAGGCTATTAACAGACCCAGAGAGCTGTTTGAGCTAGTCAAATCTCTCACGAAGCCCCTGCCGGAAGTCAACTGTAATGGAAATATAAAGGCCCAAGATCTGGCGAATCACTATGCTAACAAACTAAATCCTCAAAACCTGTCTATCCAATCACAGAATGTAATCACTACATGCCCCAAGCAGCTGGACAGCATGAACTCAAGCTGTAAACAGAAAGAAAGATGGTCTACCTTCCAGATAATCGACGAAAGGATGATCATAAACACCATCACTAACCTAAATTCAACAACTTCACTGCTAGATCCCTGCCCAGCAGAATGGATCAAATCTACTAAACAGGAAATTGCCCAGCTGATAATGCACATAGTAAACCAATCTCTTCAGCAGGGTATTATGCCCGCCCAACTTAAAAGATCCCTAATAAGGCCTATTTTAAAGAATAAAGCGCTCAACATAGAAGATCCAACCTCATACAGGCCTATATCAAGCATATCCTTCCTTGCTAAGATTATTGAGAAGGTAACCCAACTACAATTGCAGGACCACCTAGATGAAAACAAAATCCTTGACCACCATCAATATGGCTTCAGACCATACCATGGAGTTGAGACCCTACTCATTGCGCTCATTGACAACCTCATCAAGGGTCTGGAAAACAAAAATAAGATGTTCCTACTTATATTCATTGATATATCAGCTGCATTCGACACAGTCCATCATCAAACACTCTTGCAAAGACTTGTGTCCATAGATATAGCAGGAACACTGTTAATATGGTTCGAGTCATACCTCACAAATAGAATGCAACAGGTACACTTCAATAACGAGCAGGCAAAGCCTTTCCCGCAAACCCAAGGAATACCTCAGGGCTCAGCTATTTCCTCCCTGTTTACATCCAGCCAGTCTGTACGATTTTCCAAAAACATAACATCAGATACCACTTATACGCAGATGATATCATGTTGTACACTCAACTTGATATAGATAATCCTAATCTCAATCAAATAGAAGAATGCCTGGGCGAAATGCAAAAATGGCTCCAAGATAACAACATGTTGATAAACCACAAAAAAACTGATGTGATGTTCGTATCAAGTAAACAAGACTTCAAACCACCTGCTTCAATCACCCTTAACAACAACACCTATCAATCCAAAAATGAGATCAAATATCTAGGAGTTCTCATTGATGCTAACCTAAAAATGGACAAACATCTCCGGTTGACCAACAGAGCAATATTTCATAAACTGAGAGTCCTTCAACCCCTATGCAACATAATCGAACAAACTGACTTCAGAACAGTAGCTCAAGCGCTCATCATTCCTCACTTTGACTACTGTAATGCCATCTTGCAAGGCCTTCCAAAAAAAAACATAAACATCTTACAATTGGCACAAAATGTATCAGCCAGGATCATCTTGAATAAGAAACTAAGGGATCACATTACACCAGTACTGATTGAGCTTCACTGGCTCCCAATCTCAGCACGAGCAGTATACAAAATACTGGTAACTACTTTCAAAATCATTCACAGGATAGCCCCATCATTCCTCGACAACCTCATAACCACACAGCCCCCTAACAGATGCCGAAGGACTACTAACCTGAATACTCTCTGCGTTCCCAGTAGTATAAGAGATGTTAAAGAGGGAACGAGCAACCGGGCATACTCGTACATTGCACCCATACTCTGGAACAAGCTTCCGTATGAGTTACGACTGATCAACAATATTCAGGACTTCAGAAAGAAGCTTAAAACCCACCTTTTCCAAGAACATTACGGTATCACCTAGACAGTTTTTTTCATCTCCCTCTCTCTACCCAAGTTGCCTAACCCCTGAAGCTTAGGAGACAAAATAGACCCGATGTCAATGTTAGTAGGATTGCATATACAAATGTATTCTATGTACTTGAAAAACCTGTAATGTATATTTAAAATCTGATCAAACAAATGTTTATTTATTAGCTCACTTTGTTGCCCAAACCTGCATGATCAAAATGTAATGTATATTTGTAATTCTATGTGATTGTAGCTCATTTTTGTTACTCACACCTGGATGATCAAAATGTAATGTATATTTGAAATTCTTTGTGATTCTGGTATACCCTTCCCTCAAATCATACTGTATCTTTGATTGAATAAGTTACTCCCTGTATTTACACCATGGTCCGCTGCTGATCGCTGGAAGTGGCGGCTTATAAATGTTTACCAAATAAAATAAATAAATAAATAAAATATAAAGCACTGCAATAGTCTTTATTCTGGCTATGTCGACATTTGCTGTTTGTGCTAGAGGGGCTATTCTAGGCATCTCAAACAATTCCAGTGTTCAGAAAGATGTGAATGTAGATGCAGGACTAGTATGTAAGGTAATATGGAGCAGACGTGTGTTTGGCTGAGAAATGCAGATAAGATGTGTTGTCCTGAAATGCCAGCAGTTGTTTATAGGTGCAGGGCATGGTTTGTGCAGATGTATGTTATTTGTGACTGCAAGCAAGAGTGCGCGCGTGTGTGTGTGTGGTATGGGGGTACAGGGGAGGCCTGGTGTGCAGATCCGCAACCCTGGGAGGGACATGTATGCCTGGCCAGTACCTGGACTGTGGGGCTGACTACAGCCCCACCCGGAGACCAGACTATATATATTAGTCTGTTGCACCCCATAACACTACAAGGGTATGTACAGTACGGGCAGCAAAGCTATTGTATAAGCAAGTGGAAAGTGAGATGTTTGTCCAGACAGATTCTGCAGCAAAACAAACATGGCATTTCAAGAACACTTTAGTAATTGCAGTCACAAATAACACGGTGCAGTCAAATATGTATTAGTGTTGTTTGCACTGCAGTAGACAGTGTGAATGGGCAGTATGTTCCAAAAAGCTGCTCTGTGGCAACATAGCAGGGCATGTCCTTGTCAGTGGCAGGGGATCCTCGGAGTGGAGCATGCTACATCAGAACATAAGAACATAAGAAATGCTTTACTGGGTCAGACCAAGGTCCATCAAGCCCAGTATCCTGTTTCCAACAAGTGGCCAATCCAGGTTCTCAATGAGGCACACAAGTTCCACAATGCTTGTCCTAGGGCAAGCAGTGGATTTTTTGGGTCGTCTTTAATTATAGTTTATGGACCTGTCCTCCAGAAACTTGTCCAAACCTTTTTAAACCTAGCTGCACTAACAGCTTTTACTACAGCCTCCGGTAACGAATTCCAGAGTTTGATTATGCATTGAGTGAAAAAATATTTTCTCGTATTAATCTTAAATGGGTTGCATTGTTTTTTTCATTGGTGTCCTCTAGTCTTTCTACTTTTTGAAGGTGTGGAGGCATTGGGGGTGGGAGTACAAGAAGGGGGGGGGGGGTTCCTCATATCCTTTCACTGGCATGAAAACATGGTAGTAAGACCTGGGAGAGGACCTTGTTGTATTACATTCCATAAACTCCTGAAAACTCCTGAAAACCCGCTTATTCACTAAGCACTTCGGACCTACCACCTAACCCCACCTCCCATGACAAATCGTATGAACAACCTTGCCCCAACATCCTTAAGGAAGCTTCTGTAAATAAGTTGAGGATCGCATGTTCATGTTAAAGAGTTAATGTAGAATATTATAGTACATGTGAATGAATTAATGTACAAAGTTATAATTCCATGTAAACAATGTTCAATTAAGTTTTATGTACACTGCTTTGACCCGGTGAAAAGCAGTATAAAAGAACAGTCAAATTAATTAATTTGTAAAAGGTCTATTAGAACTTTTAATCCCAATTTCGTAGTTAAACCTTGAGTTAATTTTATCATGTTCTCATGCTGCGGAAGAGCCAAAGAACACTTTGCTACTTCATCATAAGCTTCTTCCTGCCTTCCTAGCTCACGTAATGCTTTGGATTTCCAGAACAAAGCTTTGAAATTATTGTCATTTAATCTTAAAGCTACATCGCAGCCTTCTAGAACTTTATCATAAAACCCCACATTTGAGTAACTCACAGCTCGATTCACATACAGCTTCTCTAGCATGTCATTGGAAGTAGTAAGTTCTTCTGACTTTGCATAAGCAGCTGTTTAAAGATTCCATGTACTGATTTATTGATCCTTCCCAATCACCTTCTCTGTATACATCATTTCCTTCATTAAAAAGATTTCTAATAAGCTCTTGTATGAATACTTAGGGGTATGTTTACTAACCAGCGGTAGCGGTTTCCGTGAGATATTGGAGCTGCGGCCCCTTTGAATTCAATGGAGCCGTGACTCCGATATCACACGGAAGCCACCACTGCTGTTTCGCAAACATACCTCTTAATAAACTGCAGTCCTTTCTTGATCTCCTGCAGTCTGATGCTTCTGTCTTTAAACAGATGGGACATGTTACCTTCTACATCCACTTCTTGAAGAAACTCAGCGGAGCAGGGCACCGGAGGACCTTCAGGTGCTTGCTTCCTTCTAGTGCAATTAGAATTGACAATTAGAGTTGACAGAGCATAGCACTGAAATGGAATTTAAGCATGCTTGGGACAGAAAGAATGGCAGCTATAGGAAGAGGGCTGAGATGTTAGGTAAAAGACACAGGGATGAGAAGGAGTTGGTTTTATTTGAAGTATGGGAATTTACATATCATCTACCCAAAGAAGTTAAGAACGAGAAAGAACAGTGATCAGACTAGGTGGGTCAGTTGGCCCTTATCTTCCATCATCTACTCTAAGTTATTTAGGAGCTTGTGTACTAATGTGGGATAACATTTTGCACTTACCGCACCTTAAATCCAAAACTTTAGAAGTAGCATTTTAGAAGGGATGTCTAGGAAAAATATGGAATGTCCAGAGCAGGACATCGAAAAACTGGGGGAGTGGCAGTCATGCCTTCTGAAATCACTCTGTCTCTACCCCTAAAAATGAATGTCCCAGTAACAGGTCCTGGAGATAGACCCCGCTCAGATTGCAAGCCTGGGTATATGCACAGGTATAGGCCATTTTACAAATGTGGACGTCTCCAAAGTGCATACCCTCAAAACCAGGTACTTGGACACCCTGGCCTGGGTAGGTCAGAAAGGGGACGTCTATGTTTTGAGACTAGAACATCCTGCCTTGCCATTTGAAATACCCAGATGTGCGGTGGCTGGCCGGTAATAAGCTTTCTTTGGCCAGGAAATATTAACCATAGCGTTGTAAGTGCATTTTGCTCTTCCCTCTAAAAGCATTGTGGCCATTAAACAAGCACTTTTTTTGTATGTTGTTCATGGTCAGGAGCATGTATAGGCATGGACGCCTCAACAACCAGGGTCTGACGTCCTTGTGCCATTCTGACATCATGCCGCAATGTGCAATTCCCTTGCTCTGCCCAGGAATGCATCCACAATGCCCCCTTGCTACCTGGACATTCTCGCACCAGGGATGTCTATAGACTCAATTTTCTAAAATGGCTCAGAGGAATTCTCCATGATTTGTACATCTATGTGGCAAAATGCAGATATTAAACTCACAAATAGATTCTAAAATATCCCTCTTAGGTGCGGTTCAGTGCAAGCCTATGTGATAAATGCAGGGGTGTGCCCGGCGTCTGCCATGCATGCTGTGCACAGGACAGTTACCGCACAGGCCTGCGGTCTGTATCTTGGCAGACAGAGCTACTTGCTGATGCATGGAATACAGGCTCCAGTGCTAAATTATACAAAGTGCTGCTGCCGTGGCAGCACAAGATAAACCCCCCTTGGACAAGCTTCCAAATCTGATCATTCCAAACCAAGCCCCCTCGCAACCCAGACCCCTCAAAGATGAGCTTCCCAGAATAACACCCACATCAGGAATACCCTCGAACAGAAGTCCCCTTACAGACCCTCCTCCATCCTCACACAATCTCCCCAGGACTTACTCAGGGCCTCCATGGTAATCTAGTGAATCAGGGCGCAAACAGTCACTTTCTGCTCCCACCCCAGTAGCTGCCAGGTTCCATAATGGCAGCGATGACCACTAAAGGCAGTATTACCACTAGGGGTCATCCTACCATGTAAAGGCAATTGGTTCTCATATGGCAGTACTAGTGGTACTTTGGGGTATGTTTACTAAAGCATGCTACCGAGGTAGCACCAGGTTAGCGCACATTTTTGGCACCATGCTAAAGAGTAGCACAGTGCCCTGATCTAAAAAACCCACACTGCCTGGGTTGCGTGCATATGGGTGGCACCTAGGTGAGGTGTAGGTTTTCCTGCCATGGCACAGCTAGTATAGAAATATAGAAATGTGGCAGCAGAAAAAAACTGCATGGCCTATCTAATGTAGTCTGTCCTTCCATGTCAACTGCTATAGTCCCCTTTTTTCCTTTACTACTATTACTAAGCATTTATAAAGCGCTACCAGGCGCATGCAGCGCTGTACAATCAAAACACAAAAAGACAGTCCCTGCTCAAAAGAGCTTACAATCTAAAAAGACAAAGCAAGAAAAGGAGTAGAAAAAAGATAAGAACAAGGGCTAAGAGACAAGAGCAGGAGAGACAGGACAAAGGAAAGAGGTAAGAACAAGTGTAAGAGGAAGAAAGAAAGGTGAAATAAAAGAGGGGAAGGAAGGAGAACAGCAAAATCAAGAGCCAAAGGCAGAGGCGAAAAGATGAGCTTTTAACGAGTTTGAAGAGGGGCAAAGAAGATGCCTGATGTATAGACAAAGGAAGTTTATTCCAAGCGTAAGGAGCAGCAAGGTGAAAAGAGCAGAATCTGGAGTTGGCAATAGATGAGAAGGGCATAGCAAGAAGCAACTGGGAAGAAGAACGGAGTACATGAGGGGGGAAATAGGGAGAAATGAGAGAAGAAAGGTACTGAGGAGCCACAGAGTGAATGCACTTATAGGTCAGCAGGAGAAGCTTAAAGTGAATACGGAAATGGATAGGGAGCCAGTGAAGAGATCTGAGGAAAGATCTGTGGGCAAAACGAGACTGACAGAAAATCAAACGGGCAGCGGAGTGCTGAATAGACTGAAGAGGGAAGAGATGAGACTGAGGGAGACCAGCAAGAAGGAGGCTACAATAATCAAGGCGGGAGGTGATTAGGGAATGGATGAGGGTTTTAGTAGTGAGCTCAGAGAGAAAAGGGCGGATTTTGCCAATGTTGAAGAGAAAGAAGCGACAGGTCATAAGAACATAAGATATGCCATACTAGTTCAGACCAAGGTCCATCAAGACCAATATCCTGTTTCCAACAGTGGCCAATCTAGGTCATAAGTACATAGCAGTTTCCCCAAAAGACACAGGTTCCACAATGCTTGTACTGGGTCAAGCATTGATATCCTGGATCCCTTCTTAATAATGGTTTATGGACCTTTCATCCAGGAACTTGTCCAAACCTTTTTTAAACCCAGCTACACTCACAGCCTTTACTACATCTTCTGGTAACAAATTCCAGAGTTTGATTACACGTTGAGTGAAAAGATATTTTCTTTTATTAGTTTTAAATAGTTTACCCTGGAGCTTCATTGCATGTCCCCTAGTCTTTCTATATTCTCATAACGTAAACAATCGATCTACGTTTACCCGTTCCACTCTGTTCATTAATTTATAGACTTCTATCATATCTCCCCTCAGCCGTCTCTTTTCCAGGTTAAAGAGCCCTAAACCTTTTAGCCTTTTTTCATAGGAGTATCCTTCCATCCCCTTTACCATTTTGGTGGCTCTTCTCTAAACCTTTTCTAATAACGCTATATCCTTTTTAAGATACGGCGACCAGAATTGCACACAATATTCAAGGTGTAGTCTCCCCATGGAATGATATAGAGCAGTTTCAGTAGAGTGCAAAGGACGAAAACCGGATTGTAAGGGATCGAGAACAGCATGGGAAGAGAGGAAGTCAAGACAACGGCGGTAAACCGCACGTTCAAGCAATTTAGAAATGAAAGGAAGGAGAGAGATGGGGCGATAATTAGAAGGACAAGAGGGATCAAGTGAGGGTTTCTTAAGGAGAGGTGTGACCACAGCATGTTTAAAGTCAGCCGGGACAGTAGCAGTGGAGAGCGAAAGGTTGAGAATATGAGAAATGGAGGGGACAACGGTAGAGGAAATAGAGGAGAGGAGATGGGAGGAGATAGGATCAGAGGAGCAAGTGGTGAGCTTGGAGGAGGAGAGAAGAAGAGCAGTTTCATCAATAGAAATCGTGGGGAAGGAAGAGAGGGTAGGTTGAGAAGGGGGGAGAGAATGAAAGCAGGAAAGGGAAATCGGGGATTTAGAGGGAAACTGGAGAGTGATCTTATGGATTTTATCATGGAAGTAATCAGCCAGAGCCTGGGCAGAAAGGGAAGGAGGGATCAGGGGCGGAGGCACTTTAAGGAGAGAATTGAGAGCAATGAAGAGTGTCACCACTCACCCTCCCAGAGGCATTTAGCGTGGGCAAGGCAAGTGGGTAGTTGTGTTTCTTATACTGTGAACTTTAAATGGAGGTTTGGAAAGGCCTCCTGGGTAATGTAGTCCTACAGTAGTAAGAATGAGTCCAAGTTGTGCACGAGTGGTTCAGGTTAAATTAGGATTTATTCCCCCTCCCGGGGTTGGATGTTGATGACCATGAACAAAGAATATATTTACAAAGAAACCATACTCCTGATGTGAACAAAAATAGGCAACTTAAATAATGCTTATCTTCAGCTGTTACGGAATCAAAAAGAATAAAACAGTTTCCCTCCAAAATACTTCTTTTGGCTGTTTTTCTTCCTTCAGCAAAATCCAGTATTATTAACAAAGGGACTGCACATTGTCTGCCACCATATAAGAGCAGTCCATAAACACTTCGGACTCAGGGGGTTGATAAGGGTCCCACTGCATAAGATCACCTTCTTCCTTAAGGTCCCTTAGAGCAGTGTTTCCCAACCCAGTCCTACGGGGCACACCGGCCAGTCAGGTTTTCGGGATATCCCTAATGACTATGCATGAGATATATATGCATTAGAGATATCCTGCCAACCTGACTGGTTTGTGGCCCTCCAGGGCTGGATTTGGAGACCCCTGCCTTACACCTCTGTCATTTAAGATTGTGAGTGGGCAAGGTGCAGATGTCCTAGACATCGAAAGGGTATATAGAATGTGACACATTCCTCCTCGATTCTCACCACCACCAAAAAGTTGTCTAATAGACAATATTTTGGTGGTGGTGAGAATTGAGGAGGAATGTGTCACATTCTATATACCCTTTCGATGTCTAGGACATCTGCACCTTGCCCACTCACAATCTTAAATGACAGAGGTGTAAGGCAGGGGTCTCCAAATCCAGCCCTGGAGGGCCACAAACCAGTCAGGTTGGCAGGATATCTCTAATGCATATATATCTCATGCATAGTCATTAGGGATATCCCGAAAACCTGACTGGCCGGTGTGCCCCGTAGGACTGGGTTGGGAAACACTGCCTTAGAGAGGGTTCTTCTGCCTGCCATGCAAACCTCTCCGTTCCAATTACAGGGTTCCCTTCCCCCAACCTGCTCTGTGAGTCTGGGTGTTTGGCTTCCTGTGCACACAGCCCTCTGTAATTAAAAGGATACACGTTTCCCTCTTCTGTTTGGCTACAGGGAATTCTGTGTCTGCCTTTAGAATTGCTTTCTCCCAGGAATCTCCCTTGGCTACAAAAAGGTTGGTAAAACTTTTCTCTCCCCTTTGATAAAAGCTTGGTATCAGGGAAATAAGCTTTACCTGCAGGCTGTCTGTTGTGAGCACAGCGTGGTTGTCTTTTCTGGTTCCCAGAATAAACGTCTCTGCTTTTTGGATAGTAAAAATCCCCAGTGCTTTTTGTAGTTGAGCACTGCTCCCTGGGAACTGGACTGGAATATCTTCCCCAGCTCTCTTCCTCTGAGAAGTTCCTCCGAGTGGAATTGGGATTTCTTTCCCTTTTCCCTTCTCTCAGCCACAGACCTTGGCTGCCCTCGGAGTATCTATCTTTCTCTGGTTTTCTCCTTCTTTCAGCTTTCTCCACGCTTGCTGTGCTGCCTTTTCCTTCTGTCTCCGTATCTGAGACTATGTCCGTCTCTTTCTCCTTCCCCTTCTCTGTCCTATATTTAACTAAAGGCTTTTTATCTAAGTTTCTTTCACCGTTGTGCTGAGCCACACCTCCCACCAGGTGTTCCCACTTCCCTGATGAGGCAGGAGCTAGCTCAGGGGATGGGCGTTCCCTAACACTCTGTGACGTTCTTTGTTTAGGGTTTCCATGCCAACCCTCCATGCTAGTTTCAGCACTGACAGTTCTGGTTTCACTTTGTAGTGAATCCTCTGTCTCCATCGGTTCTGAACCCTGTACTTCACGACAAGAGACAGCGAGGATCAGAGGCATGAGAATTAGTCAGGCGAACAAAGTAATCTTGTTTGGCAAGAGCTAAAGCAGAATTGAAAGAGCAGAGCATGAATTTGAAATGAAGGAAATCTTCAGGGGAGCGGGATTTGAGCCAGGTACGCTCAGCAGAGCGGACACAGGAGCGAAGATAGCGAATAGTGGGAGAGAGCCAGGGCTGAGGTAAGGAAGGCCTTACAGGACAAGGGATGAGAGGAGCGAAAACATCCAGAGCTGAGAAGAGCGCAGCATTATAGGACATCACTGCCACATCAACAGACTTGGAAGACAAAACAGAGGAGAGAGAAGGAGAAATGGTAGAGGCAAGAACCAGGGGATCAATGGCAAGAAGGTTCCTAAAAAGAGTGGAGGAGACAGGACGAGGCGGGGGGGGGGGGGGAGGTGAACATTAAAGGAGAGAAGGTGATGATCAGATAAAGGAAGAACAGTATTACTGAAGTTAGAGGGAGAGGAGCAAGAAAAGAAAACCAGATCCAGACAATGGCCATGAAGGTGAGTGGGGGAAGAGGAAGAGATCTTCCCATGCTTTTTTGAATTCAGATACTCTCCTTGTATCTACTACCTCCACTAGAAAACTATTCCATGCATCTATGACTCTTTTCATAAAGAAATATTTCTGCATATTGCTCCTTTCACTCTCATCCTATGTCCCCTCATAGTAGAGCTTGCTTTCAGTCGAAAGAAGCTCTCCTCCTGTGCATTTATGCCATGGAGGTATTTAAACGTCCCTATCATATCTCCCCAATCCTGTCTTTCCTCTAAAGTATACATATTAAGATCATAGTAACATAATAACATAGTAAATGACGGCAGATAAAGACCAGCATGGACCTTTCCTCCAAGAACTTGTCCAAACCTTTTTTAAACCCAGCTACACTAACAGCTTTTACTACATCCTCTGGTAACAAATTCCAGAGTTTGATTACGCGTTGAGTGAAAAAATATTTTCTCTTATTAGTCTTAAATAGATTACCCTGCAGCTTCATTGCATGTCCCCTAGTCTTTCTATATTCTGATGACGTAAACAATCGATCTACGTTTACCCGTTCCACTCCGTTCATTAATTTATAGACCTCTATCATATCTCCCGTCAGCCGTCTCTTTTCCCAGTTGAAGAGCCCTAACCTTTCTAGCCTCTCTTCATAGAGGTATCCTTCCATCCTCTTTGCCATTTTGGTGGCTCTTCTCTGTACCTTTTTTAATAACGCTATATCTTTTTTAAGATACAGCGACCAGAATTGCACACAATATTCAAGGTGCGGTCGCACCATGGAACAATACAGAGGCATTATAATATCCTTTGTTTTATTTTCCATTCCTTTCCTTATGATATCTAGCATTCTATTTGCTCTCTTGGCCGCCGCTGCACACTGGGCCGAGGGTTTTAACATGTTATCCACAATGACGCCTAAATCTTTTTCCTGGGTGGTGGTTCCTAATGTGGAACCTTGCATCGTGTAACCATAGTTTGGGTTTTTCTTTCCTAGGTGCATAACTTTGCACTTGTCCACATTAAATTTCATCTGCCAGTCTTCCAATTTATCAAGATCCTCTTGCAATTTTCCACAATCCTCATGGGTTTTAACAACTTTAAATAGTTTTGTGTCATCTGCAAATTTGATAACCTCACTCGTTATTTCTATTTCCAGATCATTTATGAAAAAAAGCATTGGACCCAGCACAGATCCCTAGGGTACTCCACTATTCAACTTTCGCCATTGGGAAGACTGGCCATTTAGCCCTACCCTCTGCTTTCTATCTTTGTAGATAGATTGGACCAAGGACAGATCCCTGCGGCACACCACTAGTAACATCCTTCTCCTCAGAGTGAGCTACATTTACCTGTACCCTTGATCCTTGAAAGCCCATACAGCCAGCACTTGGCAGGGTACAACTACTGCCTGCACAATACGTGGCGTAGTTGATCCCTATTGTGGTTTTAACACAGTGAACCGTGCTAAATTCAGGGAGATGCCAGTCTCTGTCCCCCTGAATCTAGTGTAGTGCCCAACACTAGTAATGCGTCTCAAACCTGTGCTATCAGCGTGGGGTTTAGCAGGCAGTGCCCTCAAATTCTAAGATTGACTAAAAGGTACAAAACGCCCAAAGAGACCCAGCATAGCACCTAGATCAACTGCAAAGCCGCAAAACACTGCTGCCTCCATTTTGGAATAACAACAGTTACTGGGATGAAGATGGAGAGGTATTCTGTCCTGGTTTGCTAGATTACCAGGAAAACCTTAAGATATGTCCTGAAGAGAGTCAGGGGGTCAGGGGAAGGTCAGGTTGGGATCAATAGAAGCAACACTGATTACAGCAGACATGCAAAACCTCTTACAAAAAACTGCTGTATCCGTACAAACTTCCCTATAAATGTATTGTTTTGTACTGCAATGAAACTATGGAAGATTACATAAACTGCATGGAATCACAGAATGGAGTAGGCTAGCAACTGGGGAAGGGGAAACAGCAATTCATGAAGGTGAGGACTAGTAAAAGAAATTGTAGAAGAGAAAGACTGCAGTGACAATATGGAGGGAAGGTGGAAGAGATGAAAATTAGGGAAGGAAGGAAACAGCTGGAAAAGAAGAAAAGAGAACAAAATGAGAGAGAAAAGAAGGTAGAGCAAAATGGCGAACCCATGGAAAGGGGGAAGAAACACATTTCATTTACAGCTCACATTCCATTCCTATTATTCGGGCTAAAAAAACATGCTTTAGCCCATAACTGTGTGAAATCTTTTTATATTCTATGTGTAATCTTTCAAAGGTCACATAACTCCTTCTCTACTGTTGAGAAGAAGATAATAGAAGTAGGAAGGAAACAGTTGGAAACTTGGAAATTATGTTTGAAGTAAGAGAACCGATAGGGTTATAAAAACAAGGAGATGTGTAAACAATTCATGATGCTTGGTTTTCTTCTGTGGTACAGAAAGTCACACATGGTTATGACAGGGTTCATTATGTGACTTTCTGTGTAATAAGTATCATTAGACATTAGAGTTGGGTTTTTTTCCTGTAGGAAACTAGTCAAAAAATTGAGCCAACTGGTAACCAAAGGCAATCAATGGCAGGACAGCTTTAAAATGCTTGGGGATATCACAGTGTGTTCTGAGCTTCCCGCAATGTCAACTGATCTGAAGAATTCTATTTCTTGATAGAAAAAAAAAACAGAAATTGTAAGCATCATAAAAACATAAGAAATGCCACAATGGGTCAGACCAAGGCCCATCAAGCCCAGTATCCTGTTTCCAACAGTAGCTAATCAAGGTTACAAGTACCTGGCAGATTCCCAAAAAGGCACACAGGTTGCACAATGCTTATCTTGGGGTAAGCAGTGGATTTCCCGGGTCCTCTTTAATAATGGTTTATGGACCTTTCCTCCAGGAACTTGTCCAAACCTTTTTTAAATCCAAATAGACCAACAGCTTTTACTACATCCTCCAGTAATGAATTTTAGAGTTTGATTACATTGTAGCTTCATTGCATGTCCTCTAGTCTTTCCACTTTTGATGGCATAAACAACTGATCTATGTTTAGCCGTTCCACTCCATTCATTAATTTATAGACCTCTATCATATCTCCCCTCAGCCGTCTCTTTTCCAGGTTGAAGAGCCCTAACCTTTTAAGCCTTTCCTCATAGAGCTATCCTTCCATCCCCTTTACCATTTTTGTCACTGTTCTCTGAACCTTTTCTAATTCTGCTATATCTTTTTTAAGATACAGCAACTAGAATTGCACACAATATTCAAGATGCGGTCGCAGCATGGAACGATACAGAGGCATTATAATATTCTTGGTTTTATTCTCCATTCCTTTTCTTATGATTCCTAGAATTATATTTGCTTTCTTGGCCACCGCTGCACACTAGGCAGAGGGTTTCAATGTATTTTCCACAATGGTGCCTAAATCTTTTTTCCTGGGTGGTGGTTTCTAAGGTGGTACCTTGCATCATGTAACCATAATTTGGGTTGTTCTTTCCTAGGTGCATTAACCTTGCAATTGTCCACATTAAATTTCATCTGCCATTTGGATGTCCAGTCTTTCAATTTATCAAAGGCACTTGAAAAGTATAAGCTATAGATCACAAGGTTTTATAGGGGCAATTTCTCCAAATGGGCTAGTTTTGTGCATAAACCGATAGTAACGACCCTCACTCGTAAGCCAGGGTATGTGGACCGTGATCTCAATCCTTGAAATTAACTGCTAATGCTCGGCATAATACTTGCATCGTGCCAAAGAGAGCCTCCTTCTGTGGTTTGTAAGATGTAATATCTATGGATAATTTATCAAGGTGTGCTTGGAAATTCTTCTTAATCAAGCTTGTGGCACCCAACGCAATGGGAAATAACTCAGTATCTTTCTGCCACATTTTCTTGGCCTCTGACTGCATTTCTTGGTACTTGAAGATCTTCTCCCTCTCAATGCGATTCACAGAACAGTTGTTTGGGACTGACACCTCTATAATCAGGGCCTTTCTAGTGTTCTTCTTCTTTACCACTACGTCCAGCTTCCTTGCGTCCTGCTTTCTATCAGTTGAAATTGGAGTAACCAAGGTGATCATAACCTCTTCATTCTCTGTAATTCTCTTTACTTCATGATCTCAGTGCTTTTCAGGCTCAGTGATGTTACACTGTTTTCTGTTTCCAATGGATGAAGCGTGCTACTTTTTGTGCCTTTCATTATAGAAATTTTCTGCCGTCAGAACTTCACAGCCAGCTATGAGGTGAGTCACTGTTTCCAGCTCTTTCTTACAGAACAGGCATATGAGTATATCTGTTTTGCCAGTTTTTTCAGTGCTCGCCATAAATCATCTCATCCATAATCCACTGTCCTGGGCTGCAACTATCAATCTCTCATCCTTTGGTTTCAGTTGGCTTCTCCTTACCCATTCATGTGTCCATTCTTGATCGATAAAGGTTCCCTGGAGTTCTCTATTGTCTGTGGCACTGAATATTTAAAAGTGTGATGTCCAAATATGCATTTTTATAGGATTTTCCTGGGAGGGATAGTGCTGAGATGATAACAACTGAGTTAGATAATCAAAATATGAAGGGCGGTGCTAAGGGTCTTAAAGCAGCAAATGGACGGGACAGAAAAACAGCATTCACAATTGTCAAGTTCTTTGACAGGGATCTTCTGGTTCACATTTCACATTTACCAATTTGTTTAAAAGAGAAAATCACACACTATCCGGAGAGTAATTTTATAACACAGTGCCTAGTTTAAGAGAGCAAATAGATGCCTATTTAGAAGCTATTTTATAAAGACAGATAGACATCTATGTATCTTCATAAAGTAAAAGCAGGACCAGTACATGAGTATTAGGTGCCCTAGACAAGACACCAGGCGTAGACCCCCTGACAATTAGCTTTTAGAACCTTAGTGCCCCCCACTCCCAAGATTTAGATTATCAAGCTCAATTGCAGGCATCTCAATGCCATCCCTCCAAGAACAATCCTATACAAATGCATATTTGGGCATTACACTTTTATTTATTTACATTCTCTTATATACCGTGCTATTCTGCATCAGTGTGGTTTACATTGAACAAACTGAAATTACATTGAACAGGACATTATAACTTGGAGATAACTATTTTACAGGGAACATGGGCTATGGAGGGTTAAGTGGCTTGCCCAAGACCACAAGGAGCACCTGTGGGACTAGAAACCCCAGTCCTTCCGGCCCAAGGTTGCTGTCCTCTAGTGGGATTTGAACCCCTGACCTTCCGGCCTGATATACCTTGCCCCAACCACTAGACCACTCCTCCACTCCTAAATATTAAGTATTAAATTTTGTTTTGTAAATAGATACACAATGAGAGAGATTTCAAAAACATCAATTACAAAAATATGGTTCTTAACATTCTATTGATAAACAAAAAAACAACAAAATCCTCATTTTCACCACAGTAAATATCATCCAAAATATATTTCAAATATGTAAAACTGGACTCAAATAATTTTAACATTGCTTATAATCTGGACAAATGCACAACCATTAAGGAGTAAATATTGTCCCCCATCAATAACACAGGTACACTAAAAAAAAATTTTTTTAAACTGCCTCTAATGTTTCGATTGATTTTTACGGTTTTTGGTGCGCTGAATCCAAATCTGGTAACCAATTTGCTCCATCACGTACAGATTTTTTGCTACATTGGGTTAGCAGTTTGAGGTGAACGTTTCAGATTGAGTGCGATCGAGATAAAAGTTTCTTGGATGAATTCTTTATACTAATTGTTTAGTAGTTATTCAAATAAGAATAAAGAAAATTGTAACAAAGCAGCACATAAGAATAGAGTAATGTCAACAAAACACACTGTGATGGTAGCAAAATTGTCTGCACTTAAAACAGCCACATACATGTGCACAAACATTGAGCATATAAGAGCGAGGTTAGACACAAAGCAAAGCAAAGAAATGTGCAAAAAATGTTGTACAGGTATGTATGTAAGAATAGAAAACGCAAACCGCACCATTGCAATACATGAAGACAAACACCCGATGGTGTGAAAATAAAATTCTAATAAATGAGATCCGACACTGTGGTAATAACTAGCAAATTTTTATTTCAAAGTTTAGTAAAAACACGATATTTGTCAACACAGTTTAGATTTTAAAGTCATTCTTGGGTCAATCAATCTCCTGGTGGGCCCGTTTCTTCTTCCCCCGAATGCTTCTCTTGGTGCGCTGCTTGGCGTATTTTTCATCTGGGGTTTCCCGCAGCAGCAACCAGCAGAAATCAGCCATCATAGTGGTGTTCCATCTTCCTTGGTACCTTCTCTCTGCGTCCTTGATGTCCTGGTGAAACCTTTCACCTTGTTCTTCACTGTACGCCCCCAAGTTTTCGGGAAAGTAGTTCACATGGGAGTGCAAGAAATGGACTTTCAGGCTCATGTTACAGCCTTGTTCTTTGAAGGCATTGAGCATCCTGGCAACAATATCCTTATAGTTCTCATCCCGCCTATTCCCCAAGAATTTGAGAACAACATCCTTGAAGGAATCCCAGGCTTCTTTTTCCTTCTCAGACATCGTTTCAGCGAATGCTCCATCTGAAATGAGTTTCCTTATATCAGGGCCAACAAACACTCTTTCCTTTAGCTTTGCTTCAGAAAGTCGGGGGAACTTTGAGCAAAGGTACCGAAAGCACTCACCATCTTTTGGAAGGGACTTGATGAATTGCTTAATGAGACCCAACTTAATGTGGAGAGGTGGTAATAGAATTTTATCACGAGGTACCAAGCTCTCATGAAGAACATTTTTCTCACCGGGTCTCAAATACTCCCGAATTGGCCAGTCTTTTTTCCCCCAGTGTAGGTCGCGGGCCCGGCTATCCCACAAGCAAAGGAAGCAGGGATATTTGGTGAAACCGGATTGCTGCCCTAATAGCATGGATAGAATTTTAAAGTCTCCACAAATCATCCACTTATGCTCATCATAACGAATCTTCTGAAGAATCAAGGCCAAATTCTCGTATTTTTCTTGGAGAATAACAGAGTGAGCAATAGGAACTGAAGCGAATGTGTTGCCATTATGAAGAAGAACACCTTTTATGCTGTCTTTTGACCAATCAATGAACAGCCGCCATTCAGCAGGATCATACTTGAGTTTAAACTTTTCCATCACTCCGTATATATCGTTGCAAAATACCAAATCTTCCTCTTTGCTGAAATACTTCAAAAATTGTGTTTCGCGGTTGCGGTACCAATAAAAGTTGTTCCTGGTGACAATAGATTTTTCTTTTTAAGCCGAGAACCCAGCAGTTGGGCAGCATCTTTTGGGAGTCCTAAATCCCGGACTAAATCATTCAATTCAGCTTGAGAGAAAAGTTCAGGTTTCGGATCTGGTTCAGTTTCAAACTCGGAAGTACTGGACTCATCGGGAAAAGCCATCTGATGAGTCTCATCATGATCAGAACCGTCCACACAAATATGATCCAAAGATTTTGGTGGTTCAGGCACAGGTACTTCGTTGCTATGAGGCATAGGCCTAATTGCTGAGGGAAGGTTGGGGTAACTTATTACGTTCTTATTTTTTAAGTTGTATCCCTTCACAATGCAAGAGCAAAAATAGCAGTCACTGCTGTGGTCTCTTTGTTCACGCCACATCATAGGTATTCCGAAACGAAATGCTTGTTTTTTACCTTTCATCCATAAGCGTAGATCTTCCTCACATGTCTTGCACACTTTGTGAGGAGCCCACGGTTTGTCTTGATCGCCTAACTTCAAACCGAAATAGGCGAAATATACTTTTTTAATAAATGCAGAAATGTTCCTCTGCCGCTTTTTCACGGTATATTCCCCACAAATAAAACAAAAACTGTCCGGAGAGTTGACGCAACCTCTGGCTCTGTGAGCCATCACAAATACACAGCACTGCAAACTACAACTGTAGTGAACCACTTCGGAATAAAGCTGGATTACGACTGAGCAAACAAAAGGTACTTATGAACTTGCAAGAAACTGAAATTTGACAGGAACGTTCATGTCGCAACCACCGTGTTTGAGCGAGCGAACGAGGCGAACAGGAAAGAACATGCGCCAGCGCGAGTACTGGATTTAGCCCCCCGCCTCCCAATTGTCCTCTTAATGTATAAAATGAATACAAAACACTCTAAAATATCATGAGGTAGTGTTTCTAGTTAGTTAACCATTACAACCTCTATTTTGGGCCAAGAAAATAAACTGCAGTCGGCTAAAAAGAAATTATGTGAACATTCCTTATATGGGTAAGAAATCTAATTTTGCAAGAAAACGTGATGTGATGGAACATTTTGGCTATTTTTCCTGGATTCAGCACCCCAAAATCTATAGGAATCAGTTGCAAAACTGGAGGCAGTTTTTTGGTAGTGTACCTGTGTAATTTTTACTGTCCTTGCCCAGCAAAGTTAAATAATCATTTTATATGCATAGAAAACAGTCAGTCCCAACTATAACGGTCTCAAAAATCACCAATTGTATGTATCTTATTGTTGAAAGAACCTTCTTTGACATTGTAGTATCCATAGAGATTGCGGTTCTTATCTCATACATGAATTAAAGGTTTTCCTTTTTAAGTAATCATACTTCAGATTCATTGAGTAGCTCTTTTTTCCCTTTCTTTTAGACCAAGAATCAGCCAAGGACGGAGCAGTGGCATACATTACATTTTACAGAATGGTACTGTGAAAGGGCGCTGCTCACGTCCTCTCTTGGACCATTGTCAGGTACCCAACAAAAACCCAACCAGCTAAAGCAACTTGTGTAATCAGCATCCCTTATTTTCTGTGTTAAGGCTGCCTCTTCGCTGCCAGTAACCATGCAATCCCGCTCCTTCTCCTTACTGGTACTGCTTATCATTTCTATAGTGCTGCTAGGTATAACATCATTGTGTACATACATGTAAGAGGAGGTCCCTGCTCTTCAGAGCTTACATCTATTTAAGACACACAAGCAAGGGACACATAGGCTGGAACAAACTGTTAAGCGATCCCTTAAAACTCTTTAGAGCTACATGATACCTGTTCCCCAAGCCGGCATCAGGCCCCAATTATCCATGTTTTAGAGAGTTTATGCACACTGGAGTTGTGGTTTTACTTTCCACGATCTTCCTTCTTTGCTGGTGTGTCTTTTTGAGTTTCAGTCTTTGCAGTTCACTCTCTCTTTTCTCCTTTGTCCCACCCATGCGTCACTTCCCTCCGAAGGTCTTGATGCTGCAGAATGCATTACCCACAAGTTTCTTCTGCATGGCAACACCATGTTCATCCTCCCCTGGGTCCTTTTTTCCCTCTAGAGCTCCCTCTACTGCCCAGGTAAATCAGGTGTTCAATACCTCTACATCTTTTTTGAGAAGGCTCCTGTTTAACACTATGCTCTTTTCCCCTCTTTTCCTTTCTTCTTCCTATAGTCTGTACTATGCAGACTGTCTGCTTGTCCTCATTGAGCTGTTTCCGCACGTGTGGAGTGGTCATTTGGTCACAGCTACCTATCAGATTGGTTCATACTAGGTATTTGTGTGTCATCATGCGTAACCAAGGAAGGCTTTCACCAGGAATTCCAGGGAATAGTAGGAAACCTCTTTAAAGCTCTGTGTCTTAGAGGTATACTGTGTTCTTCTGATGCATTTTGTCAGGACTTCCCAAACCTGTCCTGTGAACCCCACAGCCTCCTGGATTTTTAGGATATCCACCATGAATATGGATGAGATAAATTTGCTTATGTTAAGCCTTCCGTATATATGAATTTATCTCATGCATATTCATTTGGATATCCTGAAAACCTGACTGGCTGTGGGGGTCCCCTTGAGAGCTTTGGGAAGCCCTGAATTACTCTGTGGTCATATATCATATCTTCCTATTTTAGTGTTATTAACTACAAACATCAGAATTTACCCCAGCTTCCTCTCAGCTAAATGTCATGGTGTTTCACTATAAGACTTTGTGCACCTTTAAGCTGGCTCTGGGGAGATGTTCAAATTATGCAGTAGTTAAAATGTATGGCCACAGATCCCAACAATTACAGATTTTCAAAAAGATAGAATTACTTACAAATCAACAGGAGATTCTATGAAACCAACCAAGAACATTTGTATCACAGGTCTCAAAATTATGTTCAACTACTCATTGAATCCAGCTTTTGATGTCTTCTTACAAATGACTGATGATTGCAGCGCATAGATAGAGAGATGCTTCATATCATCTCTATGACAAATCCAATGTCTGTTGTTATTTTTTTCAATACGTTGGTTCAATAGCTCTAAAAAACCAATTATTTCACTCAGAAAGTGTATTGGCTTGAGTGGGCATACAGCAAACAGCCTACCTGGGTAATCCATGTCAGCCTATCTCTCTGAAGTAGAGGATAATAAGGGCAAAGATTATGAAGAATAAGAAAAAAAAGAGAAATAAATGGAAGTGAAAGGAAGTAAAGGAAGGCAGTGGGGTATGCATAAAGTGAGCCAGAATAATAAGGGGAAGGATGGGAAGGTGAAATAGGACTTAAAATGAAAGACTGACTGAGGCAAGTTAATGGACAGCAGGAGTAGAATAGTCCCCTTACCACTTACAGTATAAAAATCCCCCTCCCCCTCCCACTACACACACACTGGAATAAACAATACTCAATATGGGAAAACCTGCACATTCCCAGGAGAAAAGATTCAATATTTAATTTAATTTCAATCATTTCTATTCTGCATTTTAACTGTAATACAGCTCCAAAGCAGATTCCAATCTAGTACGTTATACCATGCAATTAACATCTAGGGGTTATTTTGGAAGTCCTATGTGTGCTATGGAGTCTGAAAGCAGGCATAGAGATTTCCAAAACACAGAGTCATCTTCAGAGCCATTTTGGAAGCCGGGACCTGCAGACATTACCAGTGGGAAGACGTCCACATCTGAACAGGGGCAGAGCAGAGGCATGGCCAGGGCGTTCCTAAGAAGCTGGACATCCCCACCTGATCTCAGAGACATCCTGGACCTCCAGAGTCATGCCTAAAATTATACCTGCTCCAGGCATAAACGGGCATCTGAAAAGTACTCGTTTTGACGGGAAATTTCTGGAGGGTTTGGAGAAGGAGCTACACTAGTACCCCCTTTATTTTACAAAATGTCAATGACCACTAGTGGAGAATAGGGGCTCATGTTTTCATTTTGCCTCACACTGGAGTCCCCTTATACTAGCTTTCATGAGATGGATGTCCCTAAAGGGGACATCTATGTGGCCACTTGCATTGACATCTTCATCAGGAATGTCTACATATGTTCCTAAAATCGGCTAGAGACATAGACGTCCCTAGTGTTTACACATTCTGCCCTAGATGTTCCTGATTTCCTTTCTAAAATGCTATTTCATGTCTGTGTCTGTATGCCAGGCACCTTCTCTGACCCTCTTCAAATCCAGGCTGAAATACCAGGGCGTAACAGGAGAAACTCCTTGCGACGCCTCTGTGTTTCTTTGGCTAAATCCGGATATATACGTACCTTTAAAACCCTAAACAACAAATTTATTTTCCTAAAAAATAGCTTAAGAAGCCACTCTCTATCTGATAATAGTGCAAAGGTAATTGGTAACGTAGATGGAACCAGAATCTCACTCTCAGAAGTTTCCAATAGATCTGTAACATTTGCGACACCCACCGGCTGGGCCAAGAGGCTGACAGCTGGTAGGCGGCCTTGATGTCCTTTAGAATAAAGTTCTTTTACTCCTCAGGCAATAAATTTGTAGTTGAGTCGGTGGTAAGGCTTTGCAAGATTTTTATTTTCTTTTATGGGGATTTCAAAAGCACGCTGGGGTTCAAATACAACCAAGGCAGAAGGATAACATCTCCAAACCGAAAAGATGAACTCAGGAAAACCAGGAGAAACAAATCAAATAAACTTTTCTTTTCTCAGCCTTACTGCTGCTCTGTGTCCTCACACTCTGCACTGCTCCGTGTGGTCACACAATGAACTGCAGCAGAACTCTATCACAGCTGTTCTCACTTTGTAATGCAACGTTCCCTCACAGCTCCATTGCTCTCAGTCAGTGAACAAACAAACATTGAATGCTTCTTACAACTCTCGTGGTAAGCACTACCCTTACTATAGGGTTTTTACATTTTTTCCTTTCTTATCTCACAACTGTAGCTTTCCTTTGAGCCAGAGAATAATCCATAGGAACTGGACAACAGACTTCATTAGGCACACATGTCTCTATTTGCATTTCTTCAAAATCATTTGTACCAACAGAGCCTCTCTCATATTGTGGAGTTTCTTTAAGTTTCCCCTCTCTTAGAAACTGCTGAAACTGGTCCCACAGCAAGTCAGCCCTCGTAGGTATTTTTGCATTGGAGATAGAATTCCTCTCATTAGAGTGTATCCCTTGCAAAGCCCCTAATTTAGAGGATTCAAAAGCTTCTCTGTTATCTGCACTGGGGATTCCAACCCTGGATAAGCTTTTAATCCACTGATCAATGGTGGAAGGTGAAGGTTTCAGTTCCTGCCCTTTTAAACCAGCCCTTAGCCCTCTTGCCACATTGTCAGGAAAGAAATTATCGGCTTTATCTTGAGGCTGTTTCTGTATGTCAGCACTGATACCTTTTCCACCTCTCCAGCTATCACCGTTGTCCTGGTTGCTGGCCTGACGTGCACTTCTCCTCCAGTTACTTGTACTTCTGCTTTTAAATGCTGGCACAATATCTCTTTCTTCCTGGTCTGAAACAGTAGACGGGCTTTGGCCTGAGACTGCCACTGCCTCTCGGTGAGCTGCTGCTGCCTGGGTTGAGCCTTCTCTCTGGCTCCTTCTCTCACCCAGACTTCTCTCTCTCTGTCTGGCTTCAGCCACTCTCCTCTGGCATTCACTCCAGCAGGTCTCTCGCTGACTCTCACTCCCTGGAGTCTCCCTTCATCTCTCCGTTTCTGTCCTTGAGCTTGACTCTGTGCTTGTCTCTTTCCTTGGCTCTCTTCTTGGCTCCTTCCTTGTCCCCTTCCTTGTCTGCTACACATGGTTTTTAACCACTGCTTCCTGCTGGGCCTTCCCTGTGCTCCGCCCTCCTCTGACCAATCAGGAGGGTGGTTTGTCTCCATCCCTGAGCTAGGGCGTGTTCCACCCCTTGCAGGGAGCTGAGTTTTTCTCTGATGTAGGCTGAAATTCCCTTGCATCTTTGCACTGTCATTGACTTCCATGGGTCTTTCAGGATTTTCATCCATATCCATGCTTTCTACTATGCTTTCACCATCACACATTCAATACATTAACTTGATCCTGTACCACCCCCCCCCCCCTAAATTAACCACACTTTCAGCTAACTTAGCCTTAGGGAGATAATAAATTCTCACCAAGGGTGGTATTAATTCAGGGGCCTGTTACGCCCTGGTATTCTGGAGATGGGAGGGCTCTTTTTTCTTAAACATCCTTGCAAATGTTTGGTGAAATATAAAGCTATTTCTTATATTTTTTTGCGCCCCCCCCCCCCCCCCCCCCAGTTAAAAGCTTTCATTAATGCCACGCACTTGGAGACCTCTATTGGTGCTTCACCTGAGCTCTCTTAAATAAGCACTGGAGTAGTTAACTGCGCCCTTTCTTTTTTGGTTTGTTGGTGATAATTTACTTGGAAATTCTTCCCCTTTTTCAACTATTGTGGGCTAGGGTGAACAGATATATTGTTTCTACTTGCTTTACTTTGTTACAATATTTGGGCATGGTTATTTCTGATTGTATCTGTTCTTTTTCTGTCAAGATGGTTCTGTGAACTTTCTTGATTTAAATGTTAAATAATAAAATAATAAATAATTTAAAAAAAAATCCAAGCTGAAAACTCACCTCTTCGCTGCTGCTTTTGGATCCTGACTCACCTGATCATCTTGTTTCTTTACCAGTCCCCCTAGATGTATCCCTGTCTACACCTACTGTAATGTCTGTCTTGACTAGACTGTAAGCTCTGATGAGCAGGGACTGTCTCTTACATGTCTGTGCAGTGCTGCGTATGTCTTGTAGCGAAATGCAAATGCTCAGTAGTAGTAGTACTACTATAAACTGTTTGACATTACCAAATAAAACACAATACAGAATCATAAAAATAAAACAAGATATAAACTGGCTAATTCGTTATATACATCTTCTGACATAAATACGTTCTCAAGCCTTTCCTAAAGATCAAATAGATACCCTCTTTTCTTACTTTATCAGGTAGCGAATTCCACTCTATTGCTGTTTTAAACCGAAATGATTTATCCTTCACAGATTTTAATCAATAGTCTTTTGAGGAGGGTAAAAATGATATAGGTGCAGAATTCTGCTACTTATATTGGTCCTGGTAAAAGTTAGATTCTTTCTAGTCCATGTCTCTTTTCCTTAGATAAATCAGGACATCAAATCAATCCCAGAATCTAGCAAGCACAAAACAAATGAGGGAGTCAAAACTATATTGATTTTTGTTTTAAAGAAAAATGGATATGCCTCAATCAATGTAGAAATGCTAAGAACAATTGCAAAATAACTAAATGTTTAAAAGCAGAGAGAGAAATGGAATCATCATATATGCACAGGTCAACAACAGGAAAAGATACTTCTCTCATGGAGTTTCAGTCGTAAAGCCAAATATAAAGAGAAGGGAACAAACCATAAGACACTTTAGATAGTGAATGAAGATCTGAATTTTGACATTGAAGTCAGGACATAACCAGTTCTGCGATATTTTAGAAAAGGCTCTGTCAAACATGTATGTCTAAGGATGTGTAGGAGACTGTGTGTATTTGCTGAGTCATACAGCCCAGGAGTCATTGTATAAATGTACACAAGGGACTTGGCAACTTATATGCGTAAGTTTATAATTGTCTTTTAATAACTTACATGAGTAACTCACACCTGTACCGAAAGTTGGTGTTTTGCAAGCGTATACATTTAAATGCCTCCAATTAACTACAGAGGTCGCTATCTTTACTGAATTTCAATCTGTAGGAAGCCACCACAGGGGATTAAGAGAGGTAACCCCCTTAATCCCTCCTATAAAGAGTTGGCTGAAATTAGCACTTTTTAAAATTCTATAGCTGCCAGAGAGCAGCTGTAAATCCCAAAGTGGATAGTTTTGCTCACACATGTGCATTCCCTATATGAAATGGGGAATACATATGTTGATTTTTTGCCCACTAAAGCCAAGTCCCAGCCATGCCCTTGACACTTTCCCTCGCATTTTCAACATACATACGTGTAAATGTAGGCCTTTATAAAATCATCATTTACACATGCGTGCCATTTCCATGTGTAAATGCCGGATTTTCCATCGATCACAAAACATACCTTCAAAATTTCAGCTCAAACATTCAAACTAGCACAATAGAAGCTCAATATCAGTACTTAAAGCTTTTAAAAATATTTTTACGGACCATGAAAAGCAGAGCAGCTATATTTTGTCAGTGCTCAAATCTCATGAGATTTTACCACATGAGAGTATATTTATATTGTTTCATTTCCAATCATTTCTTCATTTTCATCAAACTATGTATTCAGGTTAGTAAAGGTTCCCCCATGTAGATATTTTCCAAGTTCCCCCATGTAGATTTTCCATGTAGACATTGCAAATAAGGCTTCTAAAATAACCCCCTATGGGCCCAATTCTGTAAGGTGAATAATGGGCTGTACGTCCCAGTGGGATGTGCAGTCCCGCTAGCCATCTGGCCCGAATGCAGAGAAACTCTCTCACCTCAGCCCATGCACTCCAGCCTGGCAGCCCCCCCCCCCAGAGACAACAGAGCCACAGGAGGTGAGTCTCCACTGCCCATTCTGAGCCCTAGCAGACCCCGCCAATGGTTGGGCGGCAGGAAAACTGGTCTGGTGGGGTTTCTGGCCGTCGGAACTCCTCCTAGACATCATGGTGCCATGATGAAGGAATGCCACCACACCAGCACACCAGAGGGAGGCCTGGCCAGCTTACTGCTTGGACATCTCCTGTGGCTGCTGCAGGGGCATGCTGGGCTGTCTTGGTACCAGATCCTGTAGAATCGGATACAGTCCAGCCTGTCCAGTGCTTGGCCGTCCAGACAGCCCGGATGTGCCCCTTTTGGGATCGGGCTCCACATGTCTATTTATTCTTAGCATTTCTGAATTGTCCGAGGCAGGCTACCTCATTTCCTTTACTGATTTTCAGTATTACCATTTCCCCTGGATTTTCTACTTTGCTTTTCACTGGGACCAACAAGCCAATTATACAGAAAGATTGTAAATACATTTACAAGGTACTCAGCAAAGCTCATTTAAATGGCTAAGTAATCTGAGGTAAAGGAAGCTTTTGTTTCTACCCTTCTAAGAGGACAAAGTCTGGATTGGTAAAATGGTAATCTAAACATCTGTTTACGACCCTGCAAATTGAAGCAATGAGATGGGACCTAAGCGCCCATTGTGCTACTGCTGAGTTCAATTTCCATAATTTTTGCTGCTTTGCCACAATCTTAAACTAACTTGTGTTTTTACACACTGTGACTATAAACGTTCATATTTTTGTGGAATGTCTTGAAAACAACAACCAAACAGTCAAAGTGAAAAGCAGGAGATAATTAATTAGTCAGCAGCAAGTAACCATGGGGCAATAAGATTTCCCTTAGGATGTTCACATTTTTATTCCCCTGACTCTGTACCTTTTAGGCAGATTTTATGTTTTTGCTTTTTGTTTTTTTGCTGTGACTTAACCTGCTCTTCTCCTTTTATCTGTTTTTATTTTGAAGGTGGTTTGAATGATACATCTGCCTACTGTTTTTAATATTCCTTCATTTTCACTGTTATTGTCTGAGTCTCATTTCCTTTAATAATAATTTTTGTACAAGTACCACACTATTTTGTATCTTCATATGGTGGGTAGGCAGGCAAAATCAAATGTATAACAATATTTCTAGATCGGTAACATTTAAGAACATTAGGAGTATGCATTTGGTTTGTTAATGCATTTTAAAAAATTTAGTGCATGCTAAATTAATTTAATGCTAGCTAACAACTTAGCATACTTGAATTCATCAGTTAAATCAATTTAGCATGCTCAAAAGGTTCCTACTAAAATGAATATTCAAAACTGACCAAAAGAAATGCCTGAAAATTGGCAAAACTGTGAAAAAATTAAAAGTAAGCATATTTTTCTTGCTTGTATACTTCCCTAAGGAATTTGATTGAAATTGAATTGGGGAATGCATGGAGCCACCTGTCCCAGTGTCGGACCTACCACTAGGCAGACTAAGCATTGACCTAGGGTGGCAGACGTGGGAGGGGGTGGCCACACAGCACTGGACCACAAGACAAAGGGTAGCAATGGGCTTTTTAGTGCCCTGCCACTACTGCTGCTGCCCTACCTACACCAAGCCGACTCAGCAAAAGTAAGCAGTACGGTGGTAGGCTTTTGAGTATTATGCATGTTCAGCGCCTGCCACATCCTGTCCCCTCTGACAGGAAGTTTGCATCATGGAGGGTAGGACCCAGCAGGCCATGAGGCATGTGGTGCTCAAGAGTCTGCTAACATAGAGGAGGTCAGGCAGCACATCTGTGGCAGGGGAAGCAGTAGGGAAGCAGAGTTGCTGGACACTTCAGAGGGAAGAGAAGGCAGAGGAACACAGGGTGGTGTGGGTAGCCACCTAAAGGGGTAGGGAAAGGGGAGGGGAAAGGGTGGTGCTGGCCTCCTGAGGAGAGTAGGGGAAGTGGAAGAGAAAGGGAGATGCTACACTTTGGAAAGGGTAGAGCCTTGAGCTGCCTTGAGCACAGGACTGGAGGTTCACCTAGGGCATCAGTTATCCATGGGCCGGCCCTGCATAGTCATTTGAAACTAGTGTCCCAGGTATTCTTTGTTACAAATTGAATACATTTTTGTACTTATTTTAGAAGCATCTCCCTCTGCAGTTATTAGCATTTACTCATGTCAATTGGCATGCACATGTAAATGCCATTTTAGAAAGAGGCTATTTACCACCACATTTAGTTTCATTGGAGATGTGATAAGGGCAGGGAGAAGGAGTAATTTCGGCATGCCTAACATATCAATATTGATTCCTCATCTTACAAGGAGAATAAGTCCCTTCTTGATGGGACAGGTGTAAAGGCTGAAGTCTGGTCCTCCGCCAATCATCCCCCACCATTGACTCCCCCATCCTCCCGCACCATCATATCCCCCCTTAACTGAGTCTTACATTCAATACCCCCTGCATCAAGAATCCCTCTTTACTTCAGATATCTCCCCATCAAGAACCCTTCACCTGTTCCTTCTGTGGCATGAAGAAACCCCCCACAAGAGCCTGCTGTAAGATTCAACCCCTCCCCTATGATCCCATTCCCAGGCTTACTGGGATCCTTGGTGTCCAGTAAGGTACATTTGTGATCCTCAGGTGTTCCTGTTCCTTTGACTTCAAGTTCCAAAATGGCAGCCATGACCCATAGCAGTAATCTTGCTGTCAAGTGGAGAAGTTCTTCATGGACAGAGGATCAGATCTGATGGAGGAATCTTGCTTCAGGGGGATCAAATGTAAAGGAAGGGACTCCTGATACAGGGAGGATCTGATATCATGGAGGTTTAAGGGGGGATATGGTGCTCTAGGAGGATTGGAGGATCAATGTTGGGAAGGTAATTGGAGGGAGCTTGAGCTGGTGGGAGGGATTATGATGTGCAGAATAGGAGACATTTTACAAAGCTTCTCCTGCACACGTGCGGGGTGTCAATGTATGCTTGTTTTCCCCACTTTTTAAAATTGCTGCTCCTGTTGAATGTGCGGAAACAATAACTTGCAGTCCTGCACCTATTTTACAAGAGGTTTTACCTTTGGCCATGTCTCGATCTTAATATCCAAATTCCCTTCTGCACATCCTATCTAAACTCTGCCTTTTTGTACAGCTTCTCCCCTGGTGCCATTAAAATATAGCAATAAAGAAAACGACAGCATAAAAGGATTCTGCTCATTCTAATACCACAAAACTTACCCAGTCTCAGCTTTACTCTCAAATCTTTGCGTCTACAAATCCTCTCTGTTTATTCCATGCTTTCTTAATGGCTGTTACTGGTTTGACCCCCATCGCCTCCATCAATGCATCCTTCAACTCCTATCTTTATAGTACTAGCATTCATTGTGGGCTAATATACAGCTACCCTAGCCAGTGTCTTAAGTTAAACAGGCCAGTGGCTTTCACCTAGTCTACTTTGTTAACAACAGTTTATGGACGTTTCCTCCAGAAACTTGTCCAAACCTTTTTTAGACCCAGCTACACTAACAGCTTTTATTACATCCTCTGGCACTGAATTCCAAATATTAAATTGTGTACTGAGTAAAAAAAAAACGTTTTCTCCAATTCCTTTTGAAAGTGCTACTTGGTAGCCTCATGGATTGTGGTTTGAGATAAAAGCCAAGGTACAGGCCAAACATAGCAAGCTCAAAGTCCTAAACTTCAAAAACACTGACTTCAATAAAATGGCCGAGTACCTAAAGGAGGAGATGACGGGGTGGAAGGAGATAAGGGAAGTGGAATTGCAATGGGCTAAACTAAAGGTGGCAATAAAAGAGGCAACAGACAAATATGTAAAAAAAGTAAACAAAAACAAGAGGAGAAGGAAACCTATTTGGTTTTCCAAAGACGTGGCTGCTCAAATAAAGGCAAAAAACACATCTTTTGCAAAATTCAAAAGCTTGCAAACAGAAGAACACAGAAATGAATACAGGATCAAACTCAAAGTGTCAAAAAGAGAAATAAGGATAGCAAAATAAAAGGCAGAGGAAAAGATGGCTAAAGATGTTAAGGGTGGCGACAAAACTTTCTTCAGGTATATTCGGGAAAGGAAGAAGATCAGAGTTGGAATTGCAGGACTCAGAAGTGCTGGGAAAGGACTCATGGAAAGTGACAGAAAAAGCGAAATTGCTAACCAAATACTTCTGCTCTGTTTTTACTAAAGAAAATCCTGGAGATGGACCAGCTGTGACTCCCAAATATAAAAATGGGAATGTAGTAGATACCACACCATTCACAGAAGATGAGGTGTTAGAACAACTTGCTAAACTGAAAGTGGACAAAGCCATGGGACCGGATGGGATACATCCCAGGATACTGAAAGAGCTCAGAGAGGTTCTTGCAGGGCTGTTAAAGGATGTATTCAACAGATCCTTGGAAACAGGGGAGGTTCCTCAGGACTGGAGAATGGCTGATGTCGTACCTCTACACAAAAGTGGTGACAGGGAAGTAGTGTCAAACTACAGACCCATGAGCCTTACCTCGATGGCAGGAAAAGTAATGGAGGCGCTCCTGAAAGAGCGAATTGTGAACTTTCTCAAAACCAACAGGTTGCAAGATCCGAGGCAACATGGTTTTACTGAAGGATGGTCTTGCCAAACAAATCTGATTGAGTTCTTTGACTGGGTGACCAAAGAACTAGATCAGGGGCATGCGATGGATGTCATCTAACTGGATTTCAGCAAAGCCTTTGATACTGTTCCTCATAGGAGGCTTGTCAATAAACTCAGTAGCTTGGGGATGGGTCCCAAGATGGTAAACTGGATTAGAAATTGGTTGACTGACAGACAACAGAAGGTGATGGTACATGGAGCTCACGCGGATGAAAGGAAGGTGATTAGCGGGGTGCCCCAGGGTTCGGTCCTGGGTCCGGCACTGTTCAATGTATTTGTGAGTGATATTGCTGAATGACTGAATGGAAAAGTCTGTCTTTTTGCAGATGACAGAAAAATTTGCAACAGAGTGGACTCCCACGAGGATAACATGAGGAACGATCTACAAAAGCTGGAAGAATGGGCTAATTCTTGGCAATTACGATTTAATGCGAAAAAGTGCAGTGTCATGCACTTAGGTAGCAGAAATCCAAGGGAAATGTATGCAACAGGGGGTGAGAGGTTGGTGTGCATGGTTCAGGAGAAAGACCTTGGTGTGATTATCTCTGATGATCTCAAGGTGGCAAAACAGTGCGACAAGGCGGTAGCAAAAGCCAGGAGGATGTTGGGCTGCATACAAAGAGGGATTACCAGCAGAAAGGAAGGTCGCTGGTGAGGCCTCACCTGGAATACTATGTTCAGTTTTGGAGACCATATCTTGCAAAAGATGTAAAAAGACTGGAATCTGTTCAGAGGAAGGCGACCAAAATGATTTGGAGCCTGCGTAAGAAACCTTATGAGAAGAGACTTGAAGATCTAAATATGTACACTTTGGAGGATCGGAGGGATAGAGGAGATATGATTCAGACCTTTAAATTCTTAAAAAGGAACGATAAACAAACAAACCTCTTCCAAAGACGGGGAAGCTGCAAAACTAGAGGGCATAATATGAAGCTGCAAGGTGGAAAATTGAAAGGCAATGTCAGGAAATATTTTTTCACTGAAAGGGTGGTGGATGCTTGGAATGCTCTCCCAATGGAAGTAGTGGGGACAAACACGGTGACGGAATTCAAAACAGCATGGACAAGCACAGCGGATCCCTTTACAGCAACAGGATAAAAACAAAATTAACTGAACCATCTAACTTCTCAACAAATAGGGGTGTCCTACATGGAGTTGTGGGTCCACCCCTAAACAAAGACATGAGGAGGGGTGGCCTGCACAGAGCAACAGATGCACCTACTCTTGCCGTATCTTTCTGGGCAGACTGGATGGACCATGCTGGTCTTTATCTGCCATCATTTACTATGTTACTATGTTACTATGTCCCTGGTCTTTGTACTTTGAAAAAGTTAACTAGAGATTTGCTTTCACCCATTCCGTGCCACCCATGATTTTATAGAGCTCTATCATATTTCCTTTTAGGCTCTATCTTCCAGGGTCTTGGAAGCCTTCTGCTTTGGGTGAGCAAGATAGTAACCAGCTAGATTTAACCTCCTTTCTTGAATCCTCCCTGAAAGTGGTCACTAAAACCATCACTCTTTAGGCTACTTTCGTGTTTGAATCGTACAGAGACTCTGTTTTAATTGTATTTTCATAATATGTATGTCAGCTTTCTGGGGTCTGTTATACAACTACAGGGTGAGCCAGTCAAACCTGCATTTTTGAAATGACTGTAAAAAATAAACGGATGGATATTTCAAAATTTTATTGTTACTATCTTAATGTACATTAAAAAGCATTTAAGAAACAACATTCACTGTTTAAAATTAACGCCAGTAAGATGGTGTCCTTCCCGATTGAGACATTCTTGTAGGCGATTTCTGAAACTGCCCATCACATCACGGAGCATACGCTGAGGAATTCTCTCGATTTCCAACCGGATTCTCCTCTTGAGTTCCCCAAGCGTTGGAGGTCGTTGTTCAAAGACTTTACTCTTCAGGTACCCCCACAAGAAAAAAATCGCACACTGTGAGGTCGGGCGATCGGGGAGGCCAAGAAATTGCTCCATTTCGGGATATCACCCGATTTGGAAAAACATTGTTGAGAACATTCATGCTCACAAGGGCTGTATGACTTGTGGCACCGTCTTGCTGGAATAAGGTTTCATTGTTCATTCCATGTTGACGAAGCTGAGGAATGAAGAACGAATGCAACATTTCCGAATAGCGTTGTGCATTCACAGTAACTGCTTGCTCCCTGTCATTTTCAAAAACATACGGGCCTATGATTCCCAATGAGGACATTGCGCACCAAACTGTTACCTTGCTTGAATGGAGTGGTTTTTGATGGAGTTGTTGAGGGTTTTCATCACTCCAATATCGGAAATTTTGTTTATTCACAAAACCGGAGAGATGGAAATGTGCCTCATCGCTCATCCACAGGTTGTGAACAAGGTCCTCGTTTTCATCAAACATGTCCAACAACGTTTGACAAAAACGCCGTCGAGCTGCAAAATCGTTTTCATTCATAGCCTGAACAACCTGAATTTTGTACGGGTGATGGTGTAAATCTAACCTCAAGATTCTTCGGACCCTCGTGTTTGCCATGCCAAGCGCAGCACTCTGTCGACGCGCCGATCTCCGAGGGCTTCTTTCCACAGCAACTCTCACGCGGTCAATATTCGCGGGAGTTCGCACTGATCTTGCACTGCCACCCCTTCTGCTTCTCGTTTCACCAATTGCTTCAAAGTTTGTCACCCACAATTTGATTGAATTAACAGACGGCACTGGCTTATTTCGATTAATTTGAAAATTCGTCCGGAAACGACGCTGAGCGGCTGCATAACTACCACTTTGGTAAAACGCTTTCACAGCGAATGAACGTTGTTGTTTAGACCACTGCTCCATGGCGACTGAAATGCTTAATTGTGGGGGACACAATGGTAACCTTGCTAACTCGCTCCGCCCACTTTCACGGCTCTCCCGCCCTTTTCAAAAATGCAGGTTTGACTGGCTCACCCTTTATTTCCTGATTTTTCTCAGTCTACCCAAGCTCGTAGGAGGATCTTCTTGGCCTTGTGGCCGAGGGTGGCTCTTGGGGTTAGGTTTGCCTTAAAATTCCCTTGCAAATGTGTGGTATCTTTTGGGAGTATCATTTTTCTTTTCTTTGACCCTAGTCAGCTGAGTGATTTTATTGCTGCTCTGGAAGATAATCTGGGCTCTGTAGGATCAACACAGCAATGTGTGTTCAGTTGCTTCTGCTGGGTTTAGGAGTTTCTAGTGTGTGGGTGGCGTAATTTTGTTTCCTATTGTAGCTTTTTTAACATCTACTCCCCCTTATGGTGGTCTATCGTGTAAAATATCTCTTTGTAGTTGTTATTTCTTTGATTTTATTTTCACTGTTCACTGTGACATGTTTTTTTAAAACGTGGATAAATAAAAAATGAAATATTTCCTTTTAGGCACCTCCTCTCCAAGCTGGAGCCCTGACTACTTTAGCCTTTCCTCATTAAGGAGTCGCCCCATCTCCTTTATAATTTTGGTTACCCTTCTCGGTACCTTTTCTCGTTTTAATATATCTTTTTTTTATATGCAGAGACCAGTATTCAAGGTGCGGTCACCTGATGGAGAGATACAGATGCATTATGACATTCTTGATTTTATTCCCGCAAGAGAGACCCTCAACATTAAAAAGTCAAGGGATAGGAGACAATGCCCTATTTTAGATCGGGAATTGATTAAAGACAGGTAGCAGAGAGCAAGGCTGAATGCTCAGTTTTCTCAACGGAGAAAAAATAATTGGTGGAGTGCCCTGGGCTTCTGTAGTGGGACTAGTGCTTTTTAACAAATGCTTAAATGATCTGGAAATGAAGTTATTACATTTACAGATGACACAAAATTATTCAAAGTGGTTAGATCACAAATGGATTGTGAAAAATTGCAGGAGCACGTGAGACTGGAAGACGGAGAATCCAGATAGCAGATGAAATTTAATGTGGATAAGTACAAAATAATGCACTTAGGAAAGAATAATCCACATCGCAATGACAAGGTGGTCAAGTCCACATTAGGAGTCACTCACTCAGGTGTAATTGTGGACAATAGGTCAAAATGCTTGGCTCGGAGAAGCAGCCACAAAAGCCAATATAATGTTAATAATTACTAAGGATTTTTCAACTCTGCTCTTTTCCTAAGGGCACCTGAGCTACTGTTGTTTTTATTGCAAACTCTCTGTCAAGATGCCCTAACTCGCCTGCTTTATTGGTATCTTTCGAAGATGCTCATTCCTAACCATGCCCTACTGAGCGGCTGCCAACTTTCTCATTCAAAAGCGGCTTAAGCTCCTTTCCAAAAGTCAGTACCAGCTGTTCGGCGTCACCCTGGTTAAAAGTAAAGCCCATACTTTTGGCGTAATTTCCCCATTTCCCCAAATTCTTTTGATTCTTGACATATCTCCAGCCCTCTACCCCTCGCCGCTGCCTCTTCCACATGTTGAGGTCCCAGAGCACTCACTGCCTCTCTCTGCGGTCTTGCGCATGGGAAGGGAAGCATTTATGAAAATGTGAAACAATGGTCTGCAACGGCTAAGATCTTTTTTTTCATGGAGATGCCTGCTATGGTTTTAGTTGAGTCTTATAAGTTACCCTCTATGGTTCCTCACAAGTCTTGTTTATCCCTGCAGCTTTCTAATATTTCTTTTGCATCCTTTGAGAAAGTTCATAGTTAGGATTTGATTTTTTCATGTATGGAATGATATTCAGCTTATTTTTCCAGCTTTGTGTGATAAGACAGAAGCCATGCAGAAATTTCATCAGGAACTACTTATTAGCTGTCTCGAATTGGCTTTTAACAACTAACTTATTGCTTAAAGTTCAAAAACAGATAGAGCAATATCCATCTCATGGCGGTCATCTTTTTTTTTTTACTTGCTGCCGCAGATAAAAAATCCAGACATTCGACAACGCTGTCTAAATAGCGGGTCTCATTAGATATCTGGATTGTGAGACTATTAGGATAAGTGCCACAATTATCCAAATAGCAATGATGTTTAGCCACTGTTCAGATAAACTATCGGTCCTAGGCTATCCAGATAGTGGCACTGAAATTCGCAGCTGTCAGGATAAATCATTTCTCTGCTCATGGACCACCCCGGCACTATTTGGATAGTCACATGGTAGTCAGTGACACTATCCGTATAGTGCCGTGCTGATTTGTAATGATACTCAGTGACACTATCCAGATAGTGCCGTGGCGGTCTTTAATGATACTCAGTGACACTATCCAGATAGTGCCGTGGCGGACTTTAATGATTCTCAGTGATACTATCCAGATAGTGCCGTGGTGGTCTGTAATGATGTTCAGTGACACTATCCGGATAGTGCCGTGGCGGTCTGTAATGATTCTCAGTGACACTATCCGGATAGTGCCATGGTGGTTGTAATGATTCTCAGTGACACTATCCGGATAGTGCCGTGGTGGTTGTAATGATGTTCAGTGACACTATCCGGATAGTGCCGTAGTGGTCTGTAATGATGTTCAGTGACACTATCCGGATAGTGCCGTGGTGGTCTGTAATGATACTCAGTGACACTATCCGGATAGTGCCATGGTGGTCTGTAATGATGTTCAGTGACACTATCCGGATAGTGCCGTGGTGGTCTGTAATGATATTCAGTGACACTACCCGGATAGTGCCGTGGTGGTCTGTAATGATATTCAGTGACACTATCCGGATAGTGCCATGGCGGTCTGTAATGATGTTCAGTGACACTACCCGGATAGTGCCGTGCTGGTCTGTAATGATGTTCAGTGACACTACCCGGATAGTGCTGTGCTGGTCTGTAATGATGTTCAGTGACACTACCCGGATAATGCCGTGGTGGTCTGTAATGATGTTCAGTGACACTATCCGGATAGTGCCGTGCTGGTCTGTAATGATGTTCAGTGACACTATCCGGATAGTGCCGTGGTGGTCTGTAATGATGTTCTGTGACACTATCCGGATAGTGCCGTGGCGGTCTGTAATGATATTCAGTGACACTATCCGTATAGTGCCGTGGCGGTCTGTATTGATATTCAGTGACACTATCCGGATAGTGCCGTGGTGGTCTGTAATGATTCTCAGTGACACTATCTGGATACTGCCGTGGTGGTCTGTAATGATGTTCAGTGACACTATCCGGATAGTGCCATGCTGGTCTGTAATGATTCTCAGTGACACTATCCATATAATGCCGTGGTGGTCTGTAATGATTCTCAGTGACACTATCCGGATAGTGCCGTGGTGGTCTGTAATGATATTCAGTGACACTACCCGGATAGTGCCGTGGTGGTCTGTAATGATTCTCAGTGACACTATCCGGATAGTGCCGTGCTGGTCTGTAATGATTCTCAGTGACACTATCCGGATAGTGCTGTGGTGGTCTGTAATGATGTTCAGTGACACTATCCGGATAGTGCGGTGGTGGTCTGTAATGATGTTCAGATACACTATCCGGATAGTGCCGTGCTGGTCTGTAATGATGTTCAGTGACACTATCCGGATAGTGCCGTGGTGGTCTGTAATGATACTCAGTGACACTATCTGGATAGTGCCGTGGTGGTCTGTAATGATTCTCAGTAACACTATCCGGATAGTGCCATGCTGGTCTGTAATGATGTTCAGTGACACTATCCGGATAGTGCCGTGGTGGTCTGTAATGATATTCAGTGACACTATCCGGATAGTGCCGTGGTGGTCTGTAATGATACTCAGTGACACTATCCGGATAGTGCCGTGGTGGTCTGTAATGATTCTCAGTGACACTATCCGGATAGTGCCGTGGTGGTCTGTAATGATATTCAGTGACACTATCCGGATAGTGCCGTGGTGGTCTGTAATGATGTTCAGTGACACTATACGGATAGTGCCGTGGCGGTCTGTAATGATATTCAGTGACACTATCCGGATAGTGCCGTGGTGGTCTGTAATGATTCTCAGTGACACTACCCGGATAGTGCCGTGGCGGTCTGTAATGATGTTCAGTGACACTATCTGGATAGTGCCGTGGCGGTCTGTAATGATTCTCAGTGACATAACCAAACTAGAATTGACAAATGATGTGAAACTCTATATGCTTATTATCCTTAAATGTCACATACAACACTGTATCTGTTACTTATTTTGTTCCCTGTAAATAGTTCTTGCTTGTTCTATTATTGTAATATAGTTGTTATGGTTCTAAGATGTTCACTGTAAAAACAGACACCTGTCTGTTATGTTACCTTGTTCTATGTAAACCGCATTTGATCTTGGGAAGATGCGGTATATAAGAAACTGTTAATTAAATTAAATTAAATTAAATTAAATTAAATTAAATTAAATTACCCGGATAGTGCCGTGCTGGTCTGTAATGATGTTCAGTGACTGTACCCGGATAGTGCCGTGCTGGTCTGTAATGATGTTCAGTGACACTATCCGGATAGTGCCGTGGTGGTCTGTAATGATTCTCAGTGACACTATCCGGATAGTGCCGTGGTGGTCTGTAATGATATTCAGTGACACTATCCGGATAGTGCCGTGGCGGTCTGTAATGATATTCAGTGACACTATCCGGATAGTGCCGTGGTGGTCTGTAATGATGTTCAGTGACACTATACGGATAGTGCCGTGGCGGTCTGTAATGATATTCAGTGACACTATCCGGATAGTGCCGTGGTGGTCTGTAATGATTCTCAGTGACACTATATGGATAGTGCCGTGCTGGTCTGTAATGATATTCAGTGACACTATCCGGATAGTACCGTGGTGGTCTGTAATGATGTTCAGTGACACTACCCGGATAGTGCCGTGGCAGTCTGTAATGATATTCAGTGACACTACCCAGATAGTGCCGTGGCGGTCTGTAATGATATTCAGTGACACTACCCAGATAGTGCCGTGCTGGTCTGTAATGATATTCAGTGACACTATCCGGATAGTTCCGTGGTGGTCTGTAATGATTCTCAGTGACACTACCCGGATAGTGCCGTGGCGGTCTGTAATGATATTCAGTGACACTACCCGGATAGTGCCATGGCGGTCTGTAATGATATTCAGTGACACTACCCGGATAGTGCCGTGGCGGTCTGTAATGATGTTCAGTGACACTACCCGGATAGTGCTGTGGCGGTCTGTAATGATTCTCAGTGACACTACCCGGATAGTGCCGTGGCGGTCTGTAATGATTCTCAGTGACACTGTCCGGATAGTGCCGTGGCGGTCTGTAATGATTCTCAGTGACACTGTCCGGATAGTGCCATGGTGGTCTGTAATGATACTCAGTGACACTACCCGGATAGTGCCGTGGTGGTCTGTAATGATTCTCAGTGACGCTACCCGGATAGTGCCGTGGCGGTCTGTAATGATTCTCAGTGACACTATCCGGATAGTGCCGTGGCGGGCGGTCTGTAATGATTCTCAGTGACACTATCCGGATAGTGCCGTGGCGGGCGGTCTGTAATGATATTCAGTGACACTATCCGGACAGTGCTGCTGAATATCTGGTTTAGCAGCATTTATCTGGTTAGTAGTTCCTGCTATCCATAAATGCTTTTTAAATACTTGGCCAAGAGATTCTATCTGTAGGTGATACTAGTCCTCTAAATTTAGATTCAGTGTCTATCTTACATTCTGTCAATCAGTGAATTATTTGGGAGTTTATATGTACTTTTCTATGTCCTTGATATCTCAAATATCTCATTTGGTTTATCTGATTTTTTTAAGCTTAAAATGATTGGCTTCTACTTTTTTTTGTTAGATATGTACTTATTTAGGACAGTCACTCAAGCCCTGGTGATATCCTATCTGTATTACTGTAATGGGCTGAACTTAAGTTTTTCTAGAAAGTTATTTCACAAATTGCAGACAGTTCCGAATGCAGTGACTAGGGTGATTTGTGCATCACAGTGGATGCATGCAAGGCCCTTCTTATATACAGTACTTTAGATTGGTCACTGGTTAAAGCCAGATGTCCATTTAAAATTTTATCTCTGGCCTTTCAGGTTTTCCAGGAGGAAAAGCCTACTTACTATCAGTCGAAGAGAGTGCTATAATCTATTCAAAGTGCACATTTAGACGTGCCTTCATTTAGATTGGTTTGATTGGTACATTCATGAGACAGAATGCTTGCCATGACAGTTCTCTATTTGTGGAGTCGTCTTCAAATTACTGTGTGAAAGAAGTGACTTATGGAGCCTTTTAGAGGAGCAGGAGAAGATATGGTTGTGATGTTTATTTTACTGATTATTCATCTGAGTTATTTTGAATGTTATTGCTGATTTTTTTTTATTTTTACTTTTTGTTTTTAAATTTGTACACAACTTTAGGCAATCCCAAGATATTGAGAAAGAAGTTTATAAAAATTTAAAATAAAGAAATACGTGCTACCCTGGAAGTTCTGGATCTCAACTTTCCACAAAAAAAACAACTAAATTTGGCTTCTAGAACCTTCCTTTGTCATTGGATTAAAAGTCCTGGTGAAGAGGACCAAAATAATGTCTGAGGTGCAAGACTTCAATCCTGGAACGCCACGTTGCTGCTAGAGAGCAAATCAGACAACCCAGGCCTTGTGGTGTGTTCTGCAGCTCTAATATGCATCTTATCCCAAAGGTCATAGTACCAAATAATTATTACAGAATGCTTAAATTAAGGTGCATGAATTTACCTATATTTTATGTTATCAGAATAGGATTGCCAACTAGCTCCAAATTTTTCTGACAGTGATGATACAATCCTGGGTTGGCACTATATAGCCCACTCTGTAAATAGCCCACTCTGTAAATAGCCCACTCTGTATATAGCCCACTCTGTAAATAGCTCATACCAATCTAACACACAACACGACACACACTCAATTTCCCCCCACTGCATGTATAACACACTCACCTGACCTGATTGTTTGCCGTGATACCACCTTGATTTTTAAGATAAGGCGGTTTAGAAATACTGTTAAATAAAAATAAATAAATAAAAATTGCACAATAATAGTGCTTTTCTCAGGGAATCCAATTGCCAAATCAAAACGACAAGTTTCCGCATGCAGTGGGGAAAGCCCAGGACTCAGTCAACTCCATCGGGCAAATCTGGAGCTAGTCGACAAGCCTATGTCCGAATGATTGACAGTGCAAATAATTAACATGTAACAGCAAGGAGAGCTCCAGCCAGAGTGGGCAAGAGAAATTAATGGCATGTCTCTAATTCTGTATTTATTTAAGATATTTATTTACATGGATAAATAGTTTAAAGCAGGGGACACAGATACATACATGAACCAGCGACAAACTTAAGATGGTGACACAGGAGTTTACCTCGTCAATTACAAATAGCTAATCCATTACCAGCTGAATAGGTTCATCTTCTGGCGTTTTATTCCATGATATAGAGAAGCACAAGTATGTGGCAATGAAAATTTGATCATACCTCTGAAGTACCTTGTTAGTAACAAAGAATTGATTTTGAAGTAACCCATCCTCATGCGACTTCTGTTTTTATTAGAGTAATAATTGTTCTATCGATAATTTCTTTTCACTGAAAAATGACCAGTTCTTTCAGTAGATCTCCAAAGGCATTTTGAAACAATCCGTTCTAACTGGAATGCTGAGGTCGAGACATCAAAGGGGTCTTTTACTAAAGGGCATTTGCTGACAATGCGTATTCTGGCGCACGCTGAATGTGTATTGGGACAGGTGTTGCCAGCTAGGACAGGGCTATGACAGCGTGGGATGATGTAATATAGTAACTGTAAGAAGCATATACTGGTCATATCCATGACAGCACATGGCTTTTGCACTTCCCTCACTCTGGCTTATGCTCCTAATGCACAGTAAGTGAAAAAAAACATACTGCAGTTTAAGAAAAGGACTGCTAAGGCTTTTCTCCCAGGCTTTTAATATAACCCAAACCAGAAACAAAAGGTTTGGTATTAAGTCAAAGATAACTTCCCTAATCCTGGGAGAATACAATGGAATGGTTAAGGCATTTGTCTAGTTTTAATCTAAATCACTTTACATTTTGTCTAACATTCTCAGCACATCTTATAATGCTTTGTCCATGTAATTTGGTGTAATCTACCATGGAATGTATGTAAAACATAGTTGTGTTTGTTTATTTTTCTTCTAGTTGATTGTGCTTTGCTTCTTGTATATTAGGGACATGGTTGGTGTTTCAGATAAAGCAAACCTTATGCTCTATGCGCTGATAAATAGTCTGGGCAAAATCTGGAAATGCTGACCAGCATCCTGAAAATCTATTTCTACAAGTTAATTTGCTATTTTTTGAAATGTGTCATAAATATGAAAAAATAGCTTGTGCGCATAGAATTAGGGCCTTGTACTATTGGCTGTGACAGATATTACAACATCTCTATTATTAACAATAACGCTGAGATGAGCAAGCAAGGCTTTTGACTTGGTGCCGGGCGCCGCAATACAAGAGAGTCGGGATACATCACAGATGGTGTGATGGTCAGGGTAGGAGAGATGGGAGCAGCCGCTGCTGGAGCAATATCACCGAGCAGAAAAGCACGGCTGGGCCTGGGCAGCTCACTCTTTGAGGTTTCCCTTGCAGCCCTCAGCCCGCAGTGAGGGAGCCTGTAATTGCCTGAGCAAGTCAGCTGTGAAGAAAGGTTTAATAAGGGAGAAAAGGCAGAGAAAGCGATGATGTGCTAGCATGAGCACAGTGTTTCTCATCTTGATGTTCATTCTGCATATGTAAATAAGGACAGACTCGGTGAGGGTAAAAAATTAAAAGAGGTACAATGTATACAGTAAGACAGTGGGAGCCATCACTGGAATCGGGGGAGGTATACCCTGGCCTATTGCTCTAGTCGATGAAACTGGAGGCATGCACAAATGATGCATAGGACTGAATCGCTGTGGCAGATGATTTAATAAAGCATTTTGTGCACCTAAAGCAGATTTTACATGCTGAAAATTGTGCAGCCGCATACATGAGTAATAAGTAGGTGAAGCAAAGAGCGTTCCTAAGCAATCTGCATGCAGGCATTCCTGTGGGGGGGGGGGGGTGTAGTCTGGGGCAGAGGAAAAGCAGAATTCTGATGTGCATGTGCATTTTATGAAATATGTGGGTACACACACAGAGTACATGCACAAATTTACACCTTCTTTGGAGCGGGTACAGATCTGCATGTAGGGATTTGTGCACTACTAGGGCTGGCTCTGGGAATGTATTTTATAAAGGCACATAGGCATCTATCTCATCTTTATAACATAGGCACCTTTTTGGACTTTTTGCACAGGCTTCCTTTTATATATTTACCCTTATTAAAGGCACCAAATATCCCGAGTTGCTCTGAATACTCTTCTGTACTGCAGGAAATAATTGCAGCAGGTTCAATGACTCCAAATATTACTCCTACTGGAATTCTGCAAACAAAATCCAAACATCTATGTCAAAGGTCCAGATTATGCTAAATACTGCAAAATTATCTTTTTTTGGGGGTGATACTTAATTTAAAACACAATATAGAAAAAACACATTGCAAAAAAGTGCAACATTTTGAATTATTGCGTGCAGAATTCTAGCAGGAGTAAAATATTTTGCTTTTTATGCAGTTTAGTTCTGCGATTTGGAGACCCACAGCAGTGTTTCACCTTTTGAAACACAAAGAACTGAGGTACACCAAAAGCTTCATTCTTCCACCGTAATCAAGCTCTCTGTGCTTCTGTTGCAATCATGTCCTGAAAAGAAGACCAGTAGTGCTCCTTTTCAGAGAATGTTTTTGCATTCCTTTCCAAAATTGGTTTCTAGGTTCCCTCGTAAATTTTCTTTCAAAAACAACTGTGTTTTTGAAATTATTAAATTTGTAAATGCCAAAGGCGTGGAGGCCAATTCCAAACTGTGCACGCCTGGGCTGTGTGCACGCCTAAAACTTGGACTGGGCCAAGTTGGACCCAATTCTGCAAACATGGGGTCTAGACGCACCTGCAATTGCAGAATCGGGCAGATAGACAGTCCGGCATGCATCGTATTCTGAGGTGCGTGATGTCGCCTAAGCTGTCCGTCTCCACCACACAATGCTCCAGCTGATAGGCTTGTGCATTGGCGTCCTCTTGCCATAGCACGCACACGTCCAGCCGGCATCACAGAACGACCTGCCTGAGAGCAGCCACTGCACACCGCCATCTGACCATCAGTGGGGGCCCCCAAGGCCTGAACCAAGTGGCAAGTGATGTAGTGCGGCATCACAGTGAGGTACAGGGGGCTACAGCCCACCAATTGGGCAGTGTCCAACACTTATTCCATCATCGGGGCGTAATAGGCTGGACGTCCATGTTTGTGCCGGGTTGCGTACAGAGACCTTTCCTGAATAACCTCTCTATGTCCTGGCATCTGCTCACTCCCTTGCTCTGCCCCCATTCCACCCCCTCCCTCCCACATACAGCACTCCCCACACAAACACTGTCTATTGCATGGAGCGCTGATGGCGGAATAGGGCTGGGGAGCTCAGCGCGGGTTGGACGTCCAGCCTTCACGTAGAATTCCATTATTCGGCATTCAGAATGAACGCCCTTTATGTGTATTTATAGGCTTATATAGCAGTACTGTGTCTAATTAGATCATTTGATGATGATTCAAATTTTAGAAATAAATTTACTGATTGTTATGGTTAAAATCTCCTGATCCCTCCTTATATCATAAAAATGTTTATTCCTACATTTAGAACAATATTATTTTACTAATTGCTTGAAAGAAATAGCTAAGGCAGGATTTAATTAGAGGCGGGATTAAATATAAAAAAAATCATTTACTGTTTTATTACTATGTCACCTGGTTTAGTGAAACTGTTAAGACTTTTTCACACTAGGTTCAACAAAATATTGAACAATTTCCTCTATACTATTCATATAGATTCATAGTTCCCTGGGGAAGATGCCATAATTCTAATTTAGCTGAGAAAAAGGCTCCCAGTATTCCATGTTTTCATGCAATTTTAGTTTTGGTGGTGAAACCTTTAAAAGTTTTTTTTTAAATAAGTAATTCTGCAACCATGAAGCAAATTTCTCTTTTCTGCTTCCAAACAACTCAGGATCTCCATCAAATATGTATGACTGAGGCTGGGAAGCAGATCAAAGAGCCCTCTGCACAGAGGAACTAGTAGTGGACTCCTTCCCTTCCCTACATGAAAGAGAAAGCCTGGGACCCCTGTCAGGATGAGCTGAACACTGGAATACATTATTGTGGCGAAGGAGCACAAAAATTAGGCATCATCTTTGAGGACAGATGGTCATTTCCATTGTTTAGATTCATGAAGATCTGGGTGTTATTAGGGTCCCCTTCCAACTCAAGGGCTGCCCTGTTCCATTTAAACATGCACTAAACAGCGGCAGCAGTGCCTCATTGGTGCCTGCCTCTTCGAGCAGTAAGTACAAATAGAGGAAGAAGGTAGAGCATGCTGCTGTTACTATTATGTGCATATTTAAATGGAACCAGGGCAGGGCCATCCTTGCGCGGGAAGGTGCAAATGAGCAGTAAAGCATGGGGGATGCATGTCTGTATGGTAATGCTGCTTTCCACATCCATGGATTAGGCACGTTAGATTTTGTGATCTGATGGAGTAGAGCGAACATGGGGCAGAAAAGGTGCGTACCAGCAAAAAAAGCCCTTGTAGAATGATTTTTCTACAAGAATATTTATCAAAAACAAAATCCTCCCTATAGCTCTGTTACATTATGCATCTTACGCACGTAGGGAGTAAGTTCCAAAACAACACAGGAATCTTGCAAGATTCCTAGTTGCTTCGACCTAAGAGCATTACGTGAGGGGATTACATAGGGAAAAAAATACCTGCAAACACTGGGGCCCACTTTTTCTGTTGATGCTTTTTCCCTTCTAAGCACTGTGTATAGTTCTGAGAATGCGAAATTACACTAGTTGTAACATTGCCTGCCCTAACGTCACATCTGCAAACGCCTCTATTACAGGCAGTGCACTGAGGAGTAATGCACGCTTTTGCTTGCAGTGAGGGCAGGCAGTTTTTAGACATCTCATTTGCATGGGCAGAATCATTTGCTAGCATAAATGGCTTTTCAAAATTGCCCTCGTAATATAAATTGACCACTAGGAGGTTTGTTTGTCATTACGTTCAAATAAATCTTCATGAAATATATTTCCATAGGTGTGATCTGATTTTAAATACGTACCTGCTTAATTTGCATTTGTGGCTATTCTGAAACGCAAATCTATATTTGCGGCTAGAAGACCCAGAGTAGACCATCCTTATCACTTCACTCTACTGCTATCATCTCAGGGATTATTGTACATAAATGCACCAAGGGGAGAGCCTATCTCCTTTCACCTTCATCCCATGCGCCCTGAGTGCAGAGGTTTCTTGCAATTGAAAGAGGCTCTCCTCCTGTGCATTTATAATTTCTCCTCTATCCCACCTTTTCTCCAAAGCATACATATTGAGATCTTTAAGTCTGTCCCCATAGATGCCAGATCATGAGGGCAGACTCAGAGGGAACATGTTGCTGCTGGAATTGTTTAGATAAACTGAGACGGGGTCTGTAGCACTATCTTCTGGAATCTGAAGCAGCTACGATTGCAGCATCACAGGGAGAGAGACTGAGGGGAGAAGATGGGCTGGTGACAGGACCCTCATGTCTGAGCCATATTTGGTCACAATCCTCCCCTGCATGTGTGAACTGATAAAGCATCAGATCATGCAGACTAGTTACAACCTCCTCTCTGTGTTAACTGCATGGCTGCCCCAGTGCTGCAAATACCCCCAACATTTAATGCAGGGGTGTTACTGTTACCATGTGTTCATTTTGGCTATTACTTCATGCTAACTGCGAAACCTTACCACAGCTTAGTAAACAAGAGCCTAAGAGCCTCATTTACTAAACTCCGTTAAGGATTTGCCATTAACGCCATTGAGAAGAAAAGCCAACCACAACCTTTTATCAGTCCCAGCTTCTCTCCCGTTCTAACCTCACCACCTCCAGCAGAGCCTTCTCCTTCTATGCACCCACTACTTGGAACTCCCTCCCCCCAGAGAGTTGATCCTTGACAGACACTGGGGAGTTTCAGCGTAAACTAAAGACCCACCTCTTCGTAAAGCATCTTGGATCATAGAAACATAGAACATAGAAACATGACAGCAGAAAAAGACCCCATGGCCTATCTAGTCTGCCCTTCCATATCAACTACAATAGTCCTCTTTTTACCTTTAGAGATCCTCAGTGTTTGTCCCATGCTTTTTTGAATTCAGATACTGTCCTTGTGTCTACCACCTCCACTGGGAGACTATTCCATGCATCTATCACTCTTTCTGTAAAGAAATATTTCCACATATTAATCCTGAGTCTATCCCCTTACGCTCTCATACTATGTTCCCTCGTAACATACCTTACCTTCAATTGAAAGAGACCCGCCTGTGTATTTATGCCACAGAGGTATTTAAATGTCTCTATCATATCGCCCCATCCCGCCTTTCCTCTAAAGTATACATATTAAGATCTTTAAGTCTGTCTTCATATGCTTCATAACAAAGACCATTACCCATTTTAGTCACCCTCTGCACCGACTATAACCTGCTTATATCCTTTTGAAGGTGCGGTCTCCAGAATTGCGTACAATATACCAATTGAGGTTGCACCAATGACTTATACAAAGACATTATTACCTCCTTTTTTCTGCTGGCCATTCCTCTCCCTACACACCCAAGTGTCCTTCTGGCTTTTGCAGTCAGCTTTTATACCTGTTTAGCCTACTTTAAGATCATCAGACGCAATTACGCCCAGGTCCCGCTCTTCTTTTGTGGACAGAAGTACCTCACCCCCTACACTGTACCACTCCTTTGGATTTTTGCAGCCCCAATGCATGACCCTGCATTTTTTAGCATTACATTTCAGCTGCCAAATTCTAGACCATTCTTCAAGCTTAAACTAGATCTCTCCTCATGTTATCTACTCCTTCCTGGGTGTCTATTCTATTGCAGATGTTGGTATCATTCACAAACAAGCAAACTTTACCTTACAGTCTTTCTGCAATTTCACCAACAAAGATGCTAAAAAGAATTGGACCAAGGATAGATTTCTGTGGCACAGCACTGGTAACCTCCTTTTCATCAGAGTGAGCTCCATTAACATGTACCCTTTGTCGCCTCCCACTCAACCAATTTCTAACCCAGTCAGTAGCTTTAGGGTCAATCCCTAGGGTGCTCAGCTTGTTTATGTGCGGAACGGTGTCAAAGGCTTTACTGAAATCTAAATACAGCACATCTAGGGCTCTCCCTTGGTCCAACTCCCTGGTTACCCAGTCAAAGAAATCAATCAGATTTGTCTGACACCTAGTGACTCACTTAACCTTCCTCCAACCATCATGTTATCTCCCACATTTTACCTGCCTTGTATAAATGCTCATACACGCCTCTACTGTTACGTCACCTGCACCCTAAGTCACTTGTTTTATTAATTTATTATTGCTTACTATTATTATTCCTCTTTACTTACTTTTTAACTACATTCTATGTAGTGTTATGATTGGTTAATTGTTAAATTTATTAACTATATTCTATATAAGTTAAGCTTGTTAAACTTGTTCCATGTACACTGCTGTGACTGGTAGATGCAACTTTATAAAAAAGCTGCTAAATAAATAAAATAAATAACGCACTGATCATGTGCATGTTAATTGCAAAACCTCCATGTTAGCTGTCTAGTATGTCCCCGGCAGCTAACACGTGTTGGCCAATTGCAGTGTGTACTCTGCCATGGCGGTTTCATTTAGCAACTCCCACAGAGGAGTTGTTAGGCAACACGTTGCTGCCGAGCATGCGGCAATAACCTGGGCTCTTATGCCAATGCGTTTATCCATGCCCAGTGCCCACCCTCCACCTATTCACTCCCCATCCCACATTGACTGATTAACGAGCATGTTAGTGCACAGTTGTGGAGCAACTCACATGTTACTGTTGCAGATCCCCTGTTGCCACATGCTGGGAGGAGTGGCCTAGTGGTTAGGACATGGTACTTCAGGCTGATGGGCCAGGAGTTCAAGTCCCACCTGGGGACAGCAATCTCAGGCTGGAGGGACTGGGGTTTCTAGTCCTAGAGGCACTCCTTGTGGCTTTGGGCAAGCCACTTAACCCTTAGTTGCCTCAGGTACACATAGATTGTGAGCCCTTTGGGGACAAGGGGATGTATCCAGTACCCGCTTGTAGTAATTACATAATATAAACTGCTTTGATTGAAGGATAAGGTGGTAAAGAAAACTGGTTAAATAAATTTAACCAGCTATCAGGTTTTACTAAAATTAATCCTAAATATTTTTTTTGTCACTTCGGAGTATTTCAGTTGGCAATTAATAGAATATGCACCTTTCCTGACCTAAATCTTCCCCTTAAGCGCTTTCAAATATATTTCTCCAGTTGCTGTAATTAGGAACTCTAATTGGTCCTTGTTGCCTCTAAAGTCATGCCACAATCTCGTGACGTGCAGAAAAGCCCCTGACACTGGAAATTTTCATTTGCCTTTAGAGAATCCTGCAGTGTGGCTTTACCTTTATCTGTTATAGAAACTTCCAAACAAACTATGCTTTATAGCAGACATTTTTTAATACATACAGAGAGAAACTGTGCTCTTCATTTTTGGTTTAAAAAGTAGATGGAATAGGCTCTTTCTAAGAAGTGAGGAGTCTGTGCCTTGGATTCCTGCTGTCTTTACGACTTACCTATGAATTTTATGTTTCTCCAGGACCAAGCAGGAAGTCAGTCCTCACATATGGGTGTCATCGGCGCCGATGAAGCTCCAGCAGCATTTCCCCAGCTTTCTGTGAAAGCCTTTGGGAATGCAGGCACGCATGCGCGGTTCCCTTCCCGCCTAAAGGTGCCATCTTACCTCAGTCTCTTTCTTTCCGAGAAGCCCACTGGACGTGTATCCTGTTCTCCCGGTTAAAGTTAGATTTTTTTCTGTGATTATCGCTATTTTTTCTCCCGGTTCGATGCCGGTTCCCCTCCCGCCGGCTTCGGTACACCGGTATCGAGCCCGATTCTTCTTTTTTGGTTTTTGCCCATCGTGGCTGGCGTTCGCGCCCTTTTTTCCATTTTTCCCTGGAAGGCCGGTCCTTTGACCTCGCGGGGACTCTTTTTTCCCCGATGGCTTCCAGTGGTTTTAAAAAGTGTGATCGGTGTAAGAAATTAATGTCTCTCACCGACACACATGACTGCTGCCTTCGGTGCCTCAGCCCCGACCACGACCCTAAGTCGTGCGGGCCATGTGGGAAGATGTCTTCCAAGGCACTCCGAAGTCAACAGCAACAAAAAGAAAGGCTTTTCTTGGACTCAGCCTCCGGCCGGGCCCGGACCTCGTCTGAGGCCTCGACATCTCGGGATTCCGATCCCGAGCGCCGTCGAAGCTCCTCGGACAGGGGGTCCCCCGACCGGGAACGCAAGAGGAAGAAGCGGCTCACGAGGGCATCGGAGGAGGAGGTCCCTGGCTCCTCGAGGGCCAGGTCTAAGACCCCCGACCGTCGCTCCGGGCCCGTGGAACACGAGAAGCCTGCAAAAGTACCTCGCATGAAGCCGGAGTCTGCTGGACACGTAAGCCCCATAGTCCTCGAGGACTCTCCTCCCAGGGAGCCGACGTCGGGCCCGGCGCCACCGGGGCCCGAGTCGGTGGCTGCTGCGTCTCCCGAGCTGAGTATCAGGATGATAGCCTTGGAGAGCAGATTGTCTGCCTTCATGGAGCAGCAGTGGGCACTGATGGCCAGCCTGTCTGGCGCTTCTGCCCCGACCACCGCAACATCGACTTCGAATTCGACCCCGGAGACCGAGCCGATACTCGAGTCCATCGTGGCTCAGAGTCGACCTCGGTCGCGGTCTCCCTCGACCTCCCGTTCGGGACCGAGGGCATCGACGCCGGTGCCTCCAGCATCGGGGCAGGTGCTCCAGGGCCCCGCGGGGTCGTACCCTGACTCCTCCTCGGACGAGTCAGCTTGGGAGATGGAGAACGAGGAGTCCCCTGATACCTTCAAAACTCGGTGCATCCCGTCGGACTCACCGCAGTCTGAGCCCCGGAGTAGGTCCCCCCCAGAGGATACTTGGTTCTCGGAGTTCGTCCGGGATATGGCCACTGCCTTGGCTATTCCGGCGGACCCCGAGGAGGAGCCTCGAGCTGAAGAGCTCGAGGCCCTACAGTATGACTCTCCTCCGAAGGAGGCCTTTACTGTTCCGGTTCCTCCGATGCTGGAACGGCTCCTCTTCCGTATGTGGGAGGCACCGGCCTCGGAACTGGTTCTCAGCAAGCGAGTCGACTCAATCTATCGACTCCGAAAGAGCCCTGGTTTTCAGAAGGCACAGCTACCACACCATTCTATGGTGGTGGAATCGGCCATGCATCGCCTGAAGAGCCAGAAGATGCACTCCGCGGTGCCCCCTGGCAGGGAGGCCCGAAACCTCGATGGCATCGGTAGAAAGTGCTTCCAGGGCTCGATGCTTGCATGCCGTGTCCAGTCCTACCAGCTGTACATGGGCATGTACTTGCGGGATCTGGCCAAGGAGTTGGCCGGGTTCTCTGCTGGTCTCTCCGGGGAACCCTTGCAGAGATTTTAAGTCCTTGTCCTCGGGGATTCGGGACTGCTTGAAGTTCATGTCCCGCGCCGCCTACGATGGCTTCGAGGCTTCAGCCCGAGTTGCGGCAGCCGGCATCACGGCTCGACGCCAGGCATGGCTGCAGTCATCGGACCTCGAGCCATGGGTTCAGGACAAGTTGGTCGATGTCCCTTGCCGAGGTGAAAATCTTTTGGCAGGCCCATGACCAAGAAGGCCACTCAGCTCAAAACTGAGCACCTCACCCGGACAAGGCTGTCTAGGAAGACCTCTGCCCCTTCTCATAAAAAGAAGGGCTCGGGTAAAAAGCCCTTTTATCCGAGGAAGGGCACTGCCTACAAACAGTACCCACAATATCAGGCTGCCCAAGCTGCCCCCCAGGGTCAGCAAGCCAAGTGGCAGGGTAATGGGCCCCGTAGGCAGAGGACCCCCAAGCCACAGGCCCCTGCTACCACTACGCAGGGTGGGGGCTTTTGACTCCTTGAGCGTAGCCTCTCCTCCACTGCTCTCCCAACCCTGCACAGGAGGTCGCCTCGCCCTCTTTGCCCACCAGTGGCCCCTGATCACCGGGGACAGTTGGGTGTTGGACATAGTCCACAAGGGTTATGCCCTGCATTTTCACCAACTGCCTCCAACATATTTTCCAGGGGAGCCTCCAAGGCCTCCCCTGCACACAGACCTTCTCCTGCAAGAGCTCCAAGGTCTGTTGGTGGACAGGATGGTGGAGCCTGTGCCTCCCCACTTACAAGGTCACGGTTTCTACTCCAGATATTTCCTGGTGCCCAAAAGAACCGGTGGCCTTCGACCCATTCTGGACCTCAGGAACCTCAACAAGTTCCTCGTGAGAGAGAAGTTCAAGATGCTTACTCTTGGGACACTTCTGCCCTACCTCCAGCAGGGAGATTGGCTATGCTCTTTAGATCTAAAGGATGCCTACACTCACATCCTCATTCATCCAGACCACAGAAAGTACCTCAGGTTCATTGTGGGAGGAAACCATTATCAATACAGAATGCTGCCTTTCGGCCTCACCTCCGCCCCCAGAGTCTTCACAAAGTGCCTAGCAGTGGTGGCGGCCTACCTGAGAAATCAGGGAATCTTTGTCTTCCCCTATCTGGACGACTGGCTCATCAGGGGTCAGACATGCCAGGAGGCCAAACTGGCCACCCTCAGCACTATTGCTCTTCTCCAAAGGCTGGGGTTTGTCATAAACTTCGCAAAGTCCACTTTGCTCCCCTCCCAGAACTTGGAGTTCATAGGAGCAAGGCTGGACTCTCTGCTGGCAAAGGCTTTCTTGCCAGCAGACAGGGCCCAAAGGTTAATGGCCTTGGCAAATCAGTTTCTCAGCTGGTCACTGGTCTCCGCCAGACTCTGCCTGAGGCTTCTGGGCCACATGGCTTCGACAGTACATGTGACCCCCAATGCCAGGCTCCATATGAGGCCTGCACAGTGGTGCCTTCGGTCACAGTGGCCACAGGCCACAGGCAGCCTCAGAGACAGGACAAGGGTGTCCAGACAATTTCTGCACTCCCTCAACTGGTGGCTGCACCCACCCAATCTACTGCAGGGGGTGCCTTTTCAGATTCCAGGGTACACGGTAGTGATGACCACAGACGCCTCCCTGCAAGGCTGGGGGGCTCATTGTCTGGGCAAGTGCACCCAGAGACTGTGGTCTCCTTGGGAAGCTGCACAGCAGATCAATCTCCTCAAACTCAGAGCTATTCGATTAGCCCTCAAAGCTTTCTCTCCTACCCTGGCTCACCAATCTGTCCTGATTCAGACAGACAACCAAGTAGCCATGTTTTATGTGAACAAACAGGGCGGGACTGGGTCCAGGATCCTTTGTCGGGAGGCTCAGGACCTTTGTTCATTTGCCCTCCAGCACAACATGCTCCTCAAGGCTGTATACCTTCCAGGCCAGGACAACTACCTGGCAGACAGATTAAGCAGAATACTGCAGCCCCACGAGTGGCAGCTGCATCCTTCAGTGGTTCAGAAGATCTTCCTCAGATGGGGTCTCCCTTTGATAGATCTCTTTGCCAGCCCAATGAACAAGCAACTGCCAAAGTTCTGCTCCAGACAACCGCATCCTCTACGGATAGCAGCGGATGCTTTTCTGATATCCTGGTCTCAGGGCCTCCTGTATGCGTTTCCTCCCACGCCCTTGGTGGCCCAAACTTTCTTCAAGGTTCTTCAGGACAAGGCCTCGGTCCTGCTGGTAGCTCCCAGGTGGCCGAGACAGCCTTAGTTTCCTCTTCTGCTTCAACTGGCGGTGGATCCGCCACTACCTCTGGGGTTGCAACCCGACCTTCTCTCACAGGAGCAGGGTTCCCTTCTGCACCCCAATCTCAAAGCTCTCAATTTGATAGCCTGGAGGCTGCAAGGGTAGTTTTGGCTCCCTGGGGCCTACCTCAGGAAGTTGAGGAGGTTGTCCTAGCCTCTAGGAAACAGTCCACTAGGAAAACCTATGCTCTCAAATGGAAAAGGTTTTCTGTGTGGTGTCAGCTACGTACAGAGGACCCTTTCTCTTGTACGGTACCTGTAGTGCTTCAGTACCTGTTGCACCTATCCAGTCAGGGACTTAAGTCCAATTCTGTTCGGGTCCACCTCTCAGCTCTAGCAGCTCACCACTCTCTGGTGGAGGGACGTTCTCTGTCTGGTCACCCCTTGGTGTCCTGCTTTCTCAGGGGCTTGCTTTTGCTCAAGCCTCCCATCCGTCCTCCTGCCCCTGAGTGGGAGCTGAATGTGGTCTTGCAGCAGCTGACTCGCCCACCTTTTGAGCCGATGGCTACTTGTCCACTACGCTTCCTCTCCTGGAAGACACTCTTCCTGATAGCCCTTACCTCAGCTAGGCGAGTGAGTCAGCTTCAGGCCCTGGTCTGCGATAGGCCTTACACCAGGATTTATAGGAACAGGGTAGTCCTTAGGACTCATCCCAAGTTCCTCCCTAAGGTTGTCTCCTCTTTCCACCTTAACCAGGAGGTGGTTCTTCCAACATTCTTCCCTAGGCCTCATACAAGCCAGGCTGAAGCAGTCCTGCATACCCTGGACTGTAGGAGGGCCTTATCCTTCTACCTTGACCGTACGCAGGGGCATAGAAGGGCTGCTCAGCTCTTCGTATCCTTTGACCCCAATAAATTGGGGCTGGCTGTGTCCAAGCGTACCTTGTCCATCTGGGTAGCTGACTGTATCACAGGGCTTACAAGGCGGCTGACCTTCCTTTGCATGGTAGGGTCACGGCCCATCGTGTCAGGGCAATGGCTGCCTCAGTGGCTCATCTCCACTCTGTGCCCTTGGTAGACATCTGCAGGGCTGCAACTTGGTCTTCAAGCCAGACCTTTGCGGCCCATTACTGCCTGGAGAGGGAGTCCCGTAGGGACAGTGCTTTTGGCCAAGCAGTACTCCGGAATCTCTTTGAGGTTTAGGCAACTCCTGCCCTCCTGCCCTCTGTTGGGCTACCGGTGGAGGTTGTGTCCTTGAAAAGCCTTTCTTTGCTTCTTGAGACTAGAGGGAGTTCTCTTGTTCAGCCTGGGTTCTTCGGTAGCCCAGAGCTGGGGAGTCACCCATATGTGAGGACTTACTTCCTGCTTGGTCCTGGAGAAAGAGTAGTTACTCACCTGTAACAGGTGTTCTCCAGGAGCAGCAGGAATCAGTCCTCACAACCCTCCCTCCTCCCCTGGGAGCTGCAGTTGTACATAGTTTGTTTTTCATTTTTGTGTGCTGTTCTTAGCTGTGTCACTTGGCTGAGGTAAGATGGCACCTTTAGGCGGGAAGGGAACCGCGCATGCGTGCCTGCATTCCCAAAGGCTTTCATAGAAAGCTGGGGAAATGCTCCGCTGGGGCTTCATCGGCGCCGATGACACCCATATGTGAGGACTGATTCCTGCTGCTCCTGGAGAACACCTGTTACAGGTGAGTAACTACTCTTTCTCCCCAGGACAGACGTGTTGGCACTGGCTATTGATTAGAGGAACAGGAAATGGGGGAAAAGCGTCAATGCAAAATTATTATTTCATGAGAAGATATACATCTGAGAATAGGCAAAATAGCTCTAGCAGTGTCTTTGAAGGTTGTGTGTATTCTAATAGGCTGATATTCAAAGCTTTTAGCCAAGCAGCCAGACCTTGATATTCAGTGACACTACCCAGGTAATGTTTCTGAATATCTCCACAGACTGACCTCAAATGATCCGGTTAGTACAGAGGCGGTCCGTGGTTGGAGTGGGGGTGGTACCAGCACTAACCAAGGACCTGCCACCACTTATTCGGTTAGTGTGATTTTCAGCAGCCCTTTGTCTGGGCAATTTAGGCCACATGAAAAGCCAGGCCTATGTTGCAATCCAAACAAGCACTTGCGGCTCAGCCTGGATATTAAGTGGCAGCTCCTACCCACATACTGCTGCTAAATACGCCACCAATATTTAACTGCCACAGCTGACCATCATGACATTTGAATATTGGTAATTTTGAGAACTGGACCGTAAATATTTTGCTTTCTTACAACCTCTAAAGAAAGACTTGAAAGATGCAATTAGAAAGGGGCAGCCCTAGTTGGACTTGGCATGTTTTTTTCTTTTTCAATAAGAAAGAAAAGGAGGAAGGTTTTCTGTTGACTAGAACAAGAATCTCTGAGATCCAAATGTAAGGTTATGCATTTGGGCTGCAGCAATCCAAGGGAGCAATATAGTATAGGGGGTGAAGTACTTTTGTCCACTAAAGAAGAGAGGAACCTAGGCGTGGTTGTGTCTGATGATCTTAAAGTAGCTAAACAGGTAGAAAAGGCGACAGCAAAAGCTAGAAGGATGCTTGGGTGCATACGGAGAGGAATGGCCAGCAGAAGAAAGGAGATGATAGTACCTCTGTATAAGTCTTTGGTGCGACCTCATTTGGAGTATAGTGTGCAATTCTGGAGACCGCACCTTCAAAAAGATGTGAACAGGATGGAGTCGGTACAGAGGGTGGCTACTAAAATGGTTAGTGGTCTTCATTATAAAGCATATGAGGACAGACTTAAGGATCTTAATATGTACACCTTAGAGGAAAGGCGGGATAGAGGTGATATGATTGAGATGTTTAAATACCTCCGTGGCATAAATGTTCAGGGAGAGAGCCGCTTTCAATTGAAAGCAAGTTCCGCTATGAGGGGACATGGGATGAGGGTGAAGGGAGATAGATTCAGGAGTGATATGTGGAAATATTTCTTTACGGAAAGAGTAGTGGATCCGTGGAATAGTCTCCCAGTGGAGGTGGTAGAGATGAGGACAGTAACTGAATTCAAAAAAGCATGGGACAAACACAGAGGATCTCTAAAGGTAAAAAGGGGACTGTTGTAGTTGTTGATATGGAAGGACAGACTAGACAGGCCATGTGGTCTTTTTCTGTCATCATATTTCTATGTTTCTATGTTTCTGTACTCCTTTGCTGATTCACTGCTGTACGAAATGAAAAGCGGAGGGATGGCTTTGTAAGAATGGGACTCGTCAATCCTCCAAATCACTTGTGAACTCATTTAACATTGATAAAAGAGAAGTTATTGTGCAAAAGGATGAGTCGGTGATATAAAGCACTCCTCAGGGCTACGGTATACTAGAATGATAGGATAGCCAACAAAAGTTCCCTTCATGCTCATTTAAAATGAATTTTTTACAATTTTCGTACATTTTTTCATGTTCATGTGACCTATTCATTTTTATAGGCATGCACGGGATATAGGACATAGAATAACTTAAAAATGTGTGCAATCAACTGTACATCCGTTAATTCGCAGGTATATGCATATGCAAGCGATTTGCATTTAAAATGTTTAGGTGCCCAAACAAATCAAATGCACAACCCTAATGATTAATGTGTGAAGGATGAGGATCATCCATGTTCATTGCTCTTCCATGCTTTTGCAGCATCCTCCAACCCCTCCCCCCCCCCAAAAAAAAATGTTTGCTCTCTCATATCTGCTTTCTAGCTGAGACCCTCCAGATTGGCGTGTGGATCCACGTCTCACAATGCTGTTATTATCATAGGCCACCATTAGTAGCCTTGTGATTAGTGCACTGCCTTAGTAACCAAGCGACCAGGGTTTGATTTCCACTAGCACTCCTTGTGTCCTTGTGCTAGTCACTTAACCCTCCATTACTTCAGAAGAAAGGCCTGGCAATCTGCTTCTGGTCACCAGTCACTGCTGGATTGCCAGCCGTCAATACTGACTCAAAGGCACACTTTGTGTTTACATTTTTGTGATTGTTAAACATATTTAATACTTACAGAATGTCCAATATCCCACACCAGGGAGTGGAAGAGTAGCCTAATGGTTAGAGCAATGGCCTAGAACCCAGAGAGCCAGGGTTCATATCCTAGTACAGCTCCTTCTAATATTGGGCAAATCACTTAACCCTCTGGTACACACTTAGCTTGCAAGCCTTCCAGGAATAGAAAAATACCTGCTGTAAAAGGGCATTGAACATCTGAGAAAAGGCATCAGCTAAATCCAATTCCCTTAATACTTACATTGTTTAGTATGCATGAAACAGATGTCATTTCTCATTGTTGTTATAAGCTTCTCTAGGTCCTTTTTATGGAAAAGGGCAGCGTATAAATATATTGTAAATGCAAAATGCAAAGACAAAAGATGAACAAAGCTGAAGAAAGCACTGCACTTTCAGCAGCCAATGTACAAGCAAGTACACGTCCCTCCTCCAGGTTTTCTGTGGTCCCTCATCCAGTCAGAACAGTCTCGTTTTGAAGCTATTGTAAGAGTTTCGATCAAGGTCTGTCAAAGCTGTCAATCCCAGCCCTTTCAGTTGTCAGCACAGTAGTAGTTCTCAAATTTAGAAATCAGAGTACAAGCAAGAGAAACGTATTTAATCTATTATTAACCACTGAGCTGCAAGAATGATAAGAATCCGGGGGACCCAAAGACACAAATATTTGTGGCCATAGATCTTCTGCAATGTGCCACCGCACAAAGGGAATCCGTCGTGCTCTGGGTACAGGAGTGAACATGAGAGGTGTTTAACACCGATAGCAGATCTTGTACTGGAGAGCTCAGCGTGAGTTTATAGCCAAATGTCATCAGAAACTGGGCATCTCGCAGCAGCAGTGGAACCGAGTCCAAGTCAATGTGCTTGTGACAGATGGAAATTTTTACATTTCTGTTCTCTTTGGGTATCTTATTCAATTAGATAACTAGAAATATGGAAGAAAATAATGAAAAGATAATTTTATTAACGAGATGCTAGCTTGCTGTTCAGCTCATGCCATTTAATTTACTTGGAAATGGAGTCTACAGATGGGAAAAAGGTAGGGATGTGTATTTGTGCACATGCATTCACTTCATTTGGGCGCCTAAAAATTTAAAGTGCATCAAATCACTTGTACGCATGTATACGTTCAAATGAATGTGTCTACAGCTGATTACATGGATTTTTGCATGCATATAATGTGGGACTAAAAACAAATAGTTCAAACACAAAAAGATGCTAGAAAATTGAGAAAAATGTGTTTTAAACAAACATGAACTGAACATTTTTTTGGCTATGTACACTCGTAATGAAAGGAGCACGTTAAAAAAATGTAGAAATTGGCAGTGTTCAAGTTATGGATCTCTTTTCTGTTACTGTCTATGAATAACAAGCATGAGGGCCATAGTTCCTAAATGGTTTCTCTTGCTGTGTGCTTGTACAGAGGGTGTGGATAGAGCTTATTGGGTGCATCAGTCACAGTCATGGAATCTACTGTGTAGTCGATACATAGGAAAATTAGACATGACCAACAAAGATACCAGCAGCAATGGAAGAGGATGCCATGTATAACTACAGCTTGGATCATGACATTTTCAGAGATGCAAATAAGCCCAGAAACAATCTAGATGGGAACCTGTACATTACATTCCTTAATTAACAGCAAGATGATGTAATTGTTGTTAAGTGCTATCGAGGCAGTGTTGACTCATGGCAACCCTGTGGATAGTTGTTCTAAACTGTGTTTGGTCTTCAGTCAGGTGGCTAATTGCTGATAGAGTGGCATCCATAGCTGTTGCTATTGCATCAATCCATCGCATTGCCGGTCTTCATCTTTTGCATTGATCTTCGACCTTGCCAAGTATGATGTCTTTCTCTAATGATCTTTCTCTTCACATGATGTGTCAAAAATATGAAAGTCGAAGTCTTGTTTGAGCTTCTAAAGAAAGCTTAGGTTTGATCTCCTCTTGTACCAACTGATTTGTTCTTCTGGCAGTCTATGGTACCCTAACTTGAAGGCATCAGTTTTCTTCCTGTCTTTCTTCTTTACTGCCCAACGTTAGTATCCAGGTGATGTTGCTGAAAATATCATGGCTTGGACAAGTTGAATCTTTGTGCACAGAGATACATCTCTGCTCTTGAAAATTTTGTTTAGACTCTTCAGAGCCATTCTGCCCAATCACTGGATTTCTTGACTGTTTGTCATTTCATTATTGATTGATCCAAGCAGGTTAAAGTTCCCTACTATTTCTATCTCTTCTCCTTCAAGGATGAAATTATTGATTTTGCCAGTTGTCAGGATGTTTGTCTTCTTCCCATTTAATGAATAATAGTTAGAGCAGTGAGCTAAAACCAGGGAAGCCAGGGTTTGAATTCTGCTACTGCTCCTTGTGATGTTGAGCAAATCACTTAACCCTTCATATCCTCAGGTACAAACTTAGACTGTAAGTCCTATGGGTCCAGGAAAATACCCACAGTACCTGGATGTAACTTGCATTGAACTTCTGAGGAAAGGCATGAGCTAAACCAATTCCCTTTCCTTGATCTTGATAAGCAGATGTTTCACATCTGCCAGTAAAGTAGTATCATAGCAAAGGTTGTTGATGAGTCTTTCACCAATCTTGACATCTCAGTTGTCTACACACAGCCCTGCTTCTCTGATGTATTCATCTGCAAATAAATTGAACATGATAATGCAGTATTTGATATGGACATCAATTTACTGTGATTTGAGAATTCCTAAATCTCCCCATGTTAAACTTTCTCCATGAGAAGGTTACATGCGACTCCTCTGCTTTAACAAATTGGAAGTGTTGAACTCTGTAGGTACTATAGTTACCTTTTTACAAATATATTCTAGTACTATTAACTATCTATTATAGACATATATAAGTAATGTGGTGAGGAAACAGGGGTCTGTTCACCATACTGCTCACCAACCTGAACAAATGTCAGAAGCTGAATGGAAATCATTGTATACGTGGCTATGAAAAGGCTGCCCTCTTTAAACTCAGGGGGAAGCTGTAATGTAATGTAATATGGCTTCTAGCAGGGACTACATCTCCCAGAACTCACTGAGGCAAAGCTCAAGAACTGAGTCAGGGGGTGTGGTCCGGAGAACAGGCCAGGTGCTCAGTAAAAATCAATGGTTCTGAACTAAGGGAGAGATGTTTCTGGGAGAGACAGTTCTGGGCTGCTCGCCAAAGAGGGATAGTTTTCCCTCACCCAAGGAAAAGGACCTTGCTATATCCCTCACCCAAGGAGGTCGGCATGGGAAAGCAAAGGCCAAGGGAGCAAAAAAAGACTCAGGTCTGTGATTTTGTTTTCCCCATATTTGGAAATAGAAAATAAGAGATGTTTTGTTTTTCCACTAATACCTGGTGGCACTGGCAGTGGCGTTCCTAGCCTGCTGTTCATCTGAGATAGGTGCCCCCTCATGCTGTCAGCAGCCCCCCACGCACCACAATTCATCTACCCCCCAGCCTTGGCTGGCTCCATGGAGGCAGCACAGAACAAATGATTAAGTTGGCTTGTCACGGTGCCGCACACTCCAGGGGCTGGTCTCTCTTCTCTCCTAGCCGAAGTCTCGCGATTCATGAGACTTCAGCCAGGAGAGAAGAGCAGCCAGCCCCCAGAGCATGAGACACAGCAGCAAGCCAACTTAATTGTAAGTTTGTGGGGCTGGTGGAGGCGCACCCCCTCCCAGCTGACACCTGGGGCAAGCTGCACCCACCGCCCCATCCTTGGTATGCTACAGCCTGGTGGTAGATGGCAGCTCCTGTCTTTGTTGTGTTGCTGGGGCAAATGGCACAAAAAGCCTTTCATTTTGTATCTGAAAGGAGAGAGGCTTTAAAAGCAAATAAAGCCTTTTGATCTATGTCTAGAAGGCAGTACTTTACACAGGTTTTTGCACTTAAGGAAAATGTTGAACCGGATTAAAAAGGAATGAAGTACTTGACGTCGCTTTCCCTTAAGGGAAGTCCTAGATTGGATTACCTGTAAAAGAAGGGTTTGCAACATGTTGTCTGGACTAAGCTGGGCACTGGTTGGCTGCCTAGCCAGGCTGGTTTTTGGCTGAGGAATGTCTAAGCAACAGGATAGTGCCCAAGGCCCAGTTTGAGGTATAGCAGGATTTTTTTTTAATTTATAATTTTATTTAAATTTTCCAGTACAACAGGCAAATCAAAAAATAAATACTATCATACCATATCATCATAAATATAATCCAAGAAAGTTATAACAATATAGTCCACATTACGTAGGAAGAGGAAACATTAAAACAAAAGAAACAAAATACTAGAAAACAACGATTTGCTATTAAGAGATCCATCCAATCAATTATTCTCACCGCCTACCCTATCCCCTTGAATATTAGCCATCATTATTAAATCTTATGGCCCACAGAAAATCATCCAACTGGTTGGGATCCAGAAGGAAATGCAACAATAAAGTTGCTGCTAAGGACAACATTCTTGTTTCATTTGCAGAAAAGCTTTGCATTTAAGCTGTGTCTCTCTACAAACATCAGCAAATTAGATTTCATCGTTTTTAATTTACCATTTTACTAAAACATTTTACAATTAATTTGCTTGTGGAAGAAATATTATCTGAGGATGACTCTTCATGGATAACAAGCCACTCTTCTGATGATTTTCCACCAGCCGTATAGAAACATGATGTCAGAAAAAGACCACATGGCCTGTCTAGTCTTCCCTTCCATATCGGCCTCGACAACAGTCCCCTTTTTTCCTTTAGAGATCCTCTGGGTTTGCCCCAAGCTTTTTTGAAATCAGATACTGTCCTCATCTCTACCACCTCCACTGGGAGACTAATCCACGCATCTACCACTCTTTCCGTAAAGAAATATTTAGATAGATTTTTTTACACAATTTCAATGGTGAAAGCAATCTAGTCTTTGGAAAGTTCAAGAAACAAAGATTTTTTACTGTCATAAGATTTTCCATATCTTCCATTTGCCAGTGTAAAATAAAGTATTACTACTAATAATCATTTGTAGAGCACTACAAGGTGTACACAGAGTGAGATGTAAGACAGAGTCCCTGCTTATCAGAGATTACAATCTAATCAAGATGACAAAACATCACAAAACTGGAGACTAGAGTATGGCAAGATATTCACAAGCAGTGGACAAAAAGTAGAAAGACTAGGGGACATGCAATGAAGCTACAGTGTAACCCATTTAAGACTATTAAGGGAAAATATGTTTTCACTCAATGCATAATCAAACTCTGAAATTCTTTACTGGAGGATGTTGTAAAAGCTGTTACTGTAGCAGGGTTTAAAAAAGGTTTAGAAATGTTCCTGGAGGAAAGATCTATAAACTATTATTAAAGAGGACCCGGGAAATCCACTGCTTACCCCGGGACAAGCACTGAGGAACCTGTGTTTTTTGGGGAACCTGCTAGGTACTTGTGACTTGGACTGGCCACTGTTGCAAACAGGATACTGGACTTGATGGACCTTGGTCTGACAATATGTTATGTTCTTAAGTAGAAGTTTGAACTGGATGCGGAAACAGATAGATAAGGAGCCAGTGAAGCTGTCCCTACAACTCGTACAGAATTTGCCTCAGAATCCATCTTCATGATTTTACCACTTGCTTCTTTCAATCATCCAATTCTGCAAGCTTGGCAACAGCTTCTTTAGAAAATTCCATAATTTGCCCACTAAATTTAGCGAACATTTTCTCCATATGCAAAACTACTTGCCAAATATACTGCAATGATATTTCCCCCTCCCCTCAAAGGCATCAGAGAGGTGTGGACCATATAGGCCCTGGTCCCACCAAAGCCTCACTGCTGCGATCACCGGCCTTCCCCTCCTGCCTGCCGCAGGGACCCAATCTTCTGCAGGCAGACAGGAGGGGTCTTTGCTGCAAATACCACCCAGCAAGCAGCAGCCTGCCTGCGGAGCTCTTCTGCCAGCAGGGAGTGAGATCTGCATGGGCAGCCTAGTGCTTGCTGGTTAGCATTTGCGGCAAGGACCCCTCCTGTCTGCCCAGGTCCTTTCTGAAAACACTACTAAAACACTTATCCACTCTTTAGTCACCTCCCGTCTCAATTACTGTAACCTCTTCCTTGCTGGTTTCCCTCTGAGTCACCTCTCTCCCCTTCAATCTGTTCAGAACTCTACTGCGCGCTAATCTTCCACCAGCCCCAATCTACTCATTTTACCCTCCTTCTCAAGTCACTTCATTGACTCCCCTTCTATTTCCATATCCAATTCAAACTTCTCCTTCTGACCTATAAATGCACTCATTCTGCTGCTCCTCTCTCCCTACACCTCTCCTCGTGAACTCCGCACTTCCACTGGTTTGCTTCTCTCTATTCCTTTTTCTTCTTCTGCTAACTCTAGATTTTGACCCTTTCACCTTGCTGCTTCTTACACCTGGAACAAACTACCCGAGCCTGTACTTCAGGCTTCGTCTCTCTCCCTTTTCAATTCCATGCTAAAGGCTCGTCTCTTTGTGGCTGCTTTTGGATCCTGATCCCTTGTTTTCTTTGTCTCCTTTCCTTTCTCTATTTTGTTCTCTTATTCTCGACTATTGTATTGTCTGTCTTGATTCGATTATAAGCTCTGATGACTAGGGACCGTCTTTTATATGTATCTGTACAGTGCTGTGTACACTTTGTGGTGCTATATAAATGATTAATAGTGGTACTAGTAGTAGAAATCTGAATCACTGATGAATTGAGGAAGATTATTGTGAGTGTAATGCAGAAAGAAGGTTAGGCTACCGCAGGTGTGATATGGAGAGAAAAATGAATTACTCCGTGTTATTTAGAAAGAAAGATGGATTACTGTGTATGTGTTATGCAAAGAAGGCTAATTATTTACATGTGTTATGACAAGAAAATAGAACATATGTGAAAGAAGGATGGGTTATTGCATTTGCGATATGGAGAGAAAAAAGGTCTGTTGTGTGCCTGTCAGTGGAAATGATGGATATCTCACTGCCTGAGGAACCAGAACCATGCTTTGCTATTTTATCAGCTTGTAAATAACAGTACTTGGATGTCAAAGGCCACACAGTACCACAAACCTCATATGAACTGAGCATATAAATAACATGAGTTTGTGTGTTAAATTTTGAATGGGGTAGGGCAAAAGTTCAAAACCCTCTTTGGTGAAAAGGGACAGAATTTTTTTTCCCAAAAATATAGGTTCTAGTCGTATTGTCAGAAATATTGTCAGAATATCTTAAGAAAGCATTTACCTAGCATTCGCTTGGGATAGCTTTTTATACTCCAGTTTATGTGTTTGCAATAGTACAGTTGTGATCTATATTTTTGGCACCCTTGCATTTTAGGTATGTTGTGTATGATATCTTGAGAAATAATTGGAAATATTCCAACTGTATGTCATCATAATATTTTAATAGTATGCTCAAAGGTATACAACAATAAAAGATGTCTGTGCAACTTAGATGTAGTAATTTCTGAGAAAAAAAAAAAATATGACCTGCACAGGATTAATGGCACCCTTCACTAATATTTGGTTGCACACTTGGCAGTGATTACATCCTCCAAACGTTTCTTGTAGCCATCTATAAGTTTCGTACATCTGTCTGCTGGTAGCTTCTCCCACTCTTCAACTGCTATTTGTTCCAGTTTATGAATGTTTCCAGGATTCTTTTACCAATGGCAAATTTCAGCTCTTTCCAAAAGTTCTCAATTAAATACTGAGGGAACTTGAAAGGTTCAGTCAGTGGAGCTGCTAGAACACCCCCAATGCCTCGTTGGAGGCGGGAGTGGTGCCAAAGGACTGGAGAGAGGCTCATGTGGTCCCTTTACACAAAAGCGGAAGTAAGGAATGTGGTTGAAAAGTACAGGCTGGTTAGTTTAACTTTGGTGGTGACTAAATTATTGGAAATGCTGCTGAGAAAATAGTGAGGTTTCTGGAGTTCAGCAGATTACAGAATCTGAGGCAGCATGGATTCAGCTGAGGCAGGTCTTGTCAAACAAATCTAATTGATTTCTTTGACTGGGTGACCAGGGAGTTGGACCGAGAGAGAGCCCTAGATGTGGTGTATTTAGATTTCAGTAAAACCTTTGACACTGTTCCTCACAGGTGACTTATAAACAAACTGAGCACCCTAGGGATGGACCCTAAAGTTACTGCTTGGGTTAGAAATTGGTTGAGTGGGAGGCGATAAAGGGTACAGGTAAATGGAGCTCACTCTGAGGAGAAGGAAGTTACCAGTGGTGTGCCCCAGGGATCTGTCCTTGGTCCGATTCTTTTAACATCTTTGTTAGTGATATAGCGGAAGGGCTGTCGGGTAAGGTTTGTCTCTTTGAGGATGATACCAAAATCTGCAATAGAGTAGACACCAAGGAAGCTGTAGATAACATGAGGAGGGATCTAGCTAAGCTTGAAGAATGGTCTAGAATTTGGCAGCTGGGATTTAATGTTAAAAAATACAAGGTCGTGCATTTGGGCTGCAGCAATCCAAGGGAGCAATATAGTATAGGGGATGAAGTACTTTTGTCCACCAAAGAAGAGTGGGACCTCGGTGTGGTTGTGTCTGATGATCTTAAAGTAGCTAAACAGTTAGAAAAGGTGACAGCAAAAGCTAGAAGGATGCTTGGGTGCATAGGGAGAGGAATGGCTAGCAGAAAAAAGGAGGTGATAGTGCCTCTGTATAAGTCTTTGGTGCGATCTCATTTGGAGTATTGGGTGCAATTCTGGAGACCGCACCTTCAAAAGGATATAAACAGGATGGAGTCAATACAGAGGGTGGCTACTAAAATGGTTAGCGGTCTTCATTATAAAGCATATGAGGACAGACTTAAGGATCTTAATATGTATACCTTAGAGGAAAGGCGGGATAGAGGTGATATGATTGAGATGTTTAAATACCTCCGTGGCATAAATGCAGAGGGGTAGAGCCTCTTTCGATTGAAAGCAAGTTCTGCTATGAGGGGACATCGGATGAGGGTGAAAGGGGATAGATTCAGGAGTGGTATGCGGGAAATATTTCTTTACGGAAAGTGTGGTGGATCCATGGAAGAGTCTCCCAGTGGAGGTGGTAGAGATGAGGACAGTATCTGAATTCAAAAAAGCATGGGAAAAACACAGAGGATCTCTAAAGGAAAAAAGGTGACTGTTGTAGTTGTTGAAATGGAAGGACAGACTAGATAGGCCATGCGGTCTTTTTCTGTCGTCATTTTTCTCTGTTTCTATGAACTGAGATCAGGACTCATTGCTGGCCAGTTTAAAATAGCCCATTTGTTCCTTTTTTACCATTCTCTTCTACTTTTGGATGCATGTTTTGGATCATTGTCTTGCTGGAGCACTCATGACGTTTAACTCAGACCTAGCTTTCTGACACTAGATAGCAAATTTTGTTCCAAAATACCTTAGTAGTCCTCTGACTTCATGATTCCTTTAATACATTCCAGGCCTCCAGTTCCTGAGGCATAAAAACAGCCCCACAACATTATGGAACATCCACCATATTTAACTGTAAGAAAAGGGTGGGTGTTTTTTCCTTTGCCTGTAAATGTATCACTGGTCTGCATTGCCAAAGAGCTCAAGTTTGGTTTCATCTGTCCACAGAATTTTTTCCCAGAAGGATTGTGGTTTCTTAAGGTGGGTATAGGCAAAGTTCAGCCGTGCCTTATTATGTCTGTATTAGAGCAGTGGGGTCCTCCTTGGCCTTCACCCATAAGTCTTTCATTGTTTAGTGTGCAGTGTATGGTGCAGGTTGAAACCACCACTCCAGATTGCTCCAAGTCAGCCTTAAGCTCTTTGGTTGTTGTACGTGTTGTTTTCCCAAGAGCTCGCACTAACCTTTGAAGACTACTTGGATTAATTTTCCTCTTCCTACCACATCTTGGGAGGTTCTTGACAATTCCATGAGCAGAAAACTTCCAAATAGCATTGCGAACTGTAAACACAAGAATCCCATAGTCTTGGGGGTTGGCCTTGTACCCTTTTGAAGTTTGATATTTGGTGTTGATGGCTTTTTTGACAGTCTCGGGTAGCTCTCTTATCTTCACCATTGTGAAAATGGAACAAGGAGTGAATGTGGCCATTTTAAACATTAGAGCCATCATTCATTGGTTGATTCAAGTCATGTGAGTACTGACAATTGATCACAGGTGCATCTAATTCTATTGCAATAAGAATGTGATTCTTCTGTTCAAACTGATTTGAATTGTTTATAAGGGTGCTAATAATCATGTCCTGGTAATGTCCCAGTTTTTATACCATTTCCTGCTATTTCCTTTTTTTAATTGGTCTTGTTGTATTCAATTCTTTTATGTGTCAAATATTTGTGCATTATAGTCCAAAGCCATTTCACTGGCTACTTTTTTTAGGAGATATTGGACATTAAGGGGTTGAACTGCAAGAGTGCCAATAGTGTTGACCACGACTGTAGGATGCTTTCTAAGCCTGCGATGTCTGCCTAGCTGTTTTCCTGTCCTCCTTGTATATGTTTAAGTCAGTTTGCTAAATTCGGATCCTCAGCAATGGAAGGAACAGACATAGTTTGTTTTGAGTGTGAAGACTTGCTACAGACACCACACTGTTCAAGTCACTTTCTCAGATCTTAGTATTTGAAATCTACTGCTGAGTGCAAACCAAATATTACAGCACCGTTGCCCCACAAGAGATTACCTCTTCACATGTATAATGCATGCCAAATTGTTATACATGAGGTCCTAAAGTCCCATACCAGGTACCAGCCTAGGGAACAATAGCAGTTGCAGTCGTGTGTCTGGCTTGAGATATGAATAGGTGTTCTGTGGAATGCTCTCTCTGGATATTTGGTTTGCATCTTGCTTTTAGAGTGCAAAATATTATTTATTCTATTGCACCAGAAAAAAATTATTCCATGTTCTCTTGATGATGACTTTAGTGGCCTACTTTGCTTAGGTCACAGAAAGTGTCCTACACTACAAAATGATATATTGTTAAGCAGAGGTTGTATATTGTGCATTCTCCTCTGTCAGCTTACTAAAATGAATATGGTAAAATGTGCATATTGCATGGCAAATCTGAAACCAGCTTAGATCTCTAAAATGGACTCTCTTCAATCATATTTGAATACACTTCAGACTGGTTTGGCAGACACATTGGTTTGATATTTATTACAAAGAGTAAGAAAGAGAGTAAATAATGGCAAATGAGAACTTCAAGGTCCCTCAGGTCTACCAGGCTCCCTACCTGTTGTTGTATGATAGACGTCAGCTGACTCTTGGCTTTTCTCAGCAATCTTCTATCCAATGCTATTTTGAGTTCTAGAATTGTTTTATGTCTCCACCAGTTGCTGGGAGACTGCTTTGTGTGTTCATAACAACAAATTACCCGAGTCAGTTCGTCAGACGCAATCTCTGGCACTATTGAAATAAGGCTGAAGACCCACCTCTTCAAGGCTGCTTTCGGATCCCGACCCCCTTCTTCTCCTACTTACCAACTATGTGTGTCTTTATCATTCTCCTAGATTTACCTTAGTCCCTAGGATGTTGTGTTGTCCGTCTCAATTACATTGTAAGTTCTGTGAAGCAGGGACTGTCTCTTACATGTACAGTGCTACGAACACCTTGCAGCGCTATACAAGTGATAAGTAGTTACATGAAGAAATAGCTCCTGATGGCTCTCCCAATTCTAACCGCTTGGAGTCTCATACCATGACTTCAAGCATTTGTTTATCTGAAAGTTTGCTTCTCGTGATATATTTTAGATATTTGAATGTCTCTATTATACTTTCCATTTCACCTCTCCTGTATTTACGTTCTTTAGTCTCATTCAATATATAATATCTATATGTACTGTGAATCTTTTTTCACTGACAGTGATATGCCAGCCCTCGCATTTCCATATATTCATCGCATATGAGTTCTTAAAATTATCAGGTCCTGATTCAGCCATTTGTAACTATGCACACGTTTTCCAAAGAGGTGTGATATGCACTGGAAAAGCAACCAGCCAATTGCATTGATTGCTGTGACGTTTTACAGTACCACACCTCCACTTTGTAGAGGAGATACAGTAAAGGTACGAAACTTTGACTAAATGCCTTAATATTTTAATAGACTTTAGCTATACGTGTTAATGTGACTGTATAACCCTTGACAAGGCCATACAGTCTATGCGGTCTGCCCATCCACACAAACTACTGAACTCTGCAATCCCTTCCCCTGCCTCAGAAATCGTCTGAGCTTGTCTCAGACTTTCTTGAATTCAGATACTGTCTTCATCTCTACAATTTCCAATGGGATACTGTTCTGTACCTTAACCACTCCATTGATTAGATATTTTGTTAGATTACTCCTGAGTCTACTCCCTTTCACCCTCATTCCAGAGCTTCTTTTCTTTTGAAAGAGACCCGTATCTTGTGTGTTTATAGCATTAGGGGAATTTAAATGTCTCTATCTCCCGGTCCCATCTCTCTTCAAAAATACACATATCTAGATCTTTCAGTCTGACTCCAAATGCTTTATGATGAAGAGCATTAACCATTGTAGTAGCCGACCTCTAGATTGGCTCAGTCTGGTTTATATCTTTTTGAAGGTGTAAACACCAGAACTGCACATGTACTCCAAATGAGATCTCACTACAGACTTATGCAGACAGGGCTGGCCCATTCACTAGACAAATTAGGCAGTCGCCTAGGGTGGCTGACCCTGGTGGTCACCACAGCAATCCCTTCTTGTTCTTTGAAGTGGTAGCTGATGTGTTGCATCGGAGGGGGCTGGAGCGGCAGGCCAAGAGTGCACGCACATGTGTGGGTGCTTTAAGGCCTTCTATGGAGCTGAAGCAAGAAGGGATCGCCATGTTGCCCACCTCCCCCCAGGTTACAGGCTGGATGCTGGGGGTGGCAGTATTGTGAGCCAGGTGGCACAGCATGGGGGGACAGCAGGGGCATGGCAGGCCTACTACCTAGGATGGCAGAAACTCTTGGGCAGGCCCTGTCTACAGAGGCAGCATCACCTCCTTTATCCTGCCGGCCATTCCACTCCCTTGCACCTATGCATTCTTCTGGCTTCTCTTACTGGCTTTTCTATCTTAAGATCATCAGATAAGATCATGCCCACAACCTCGCTCTCAAGCATAGAACAGTTTCACACCCTATGCTGTACTGCTCGCTTGACATTTTGCAGCCCAAATGCATAACCTTGCATTGTTTAGCATTAAATATTAGCTGCCAGACTCTAGACCATTCTTCAAGCTTGCTAGATTCTTCATATGATCCATACTTCCATGGTGTCAACCTTGCTACGGATTGTGGTAGAACCACAAAGAGGCAAACCTTTCTTGACAACCCTTTTGCAATATTGCTTGCAAAAATGTTGAAGAGGACCAGACCAAGGACCAGTCCCTGCGGCACCTTTCTGGTAATGCCCCTTCCTCAAACTGAACTCCATTTGCCACTGTCCTTTATCACCTCCAACTCAACTAGGTTCAAACCCAGTTAGTCACTTAGGGCGCATTTAGTTTATTTATAATTTGATGCCATTAACTGTACATGCTACAAATTCTTACTTTGGCAAAAAGGAGACTAATGGACTAGTTGTGAAAGAATCTCTTCCATAGTTTTCTCTGCTATGCTCTTTTTGAAATGTATCCCTTATGGAGGTAATTTTGAAGGTTTCAGTGCCATTAGGATGTGTAAAAAGATAATTTACATGCATAAATCTGCATGCGCATATAAAAAACGATTCTTGAAAAGCTGCTACCTATAGGTATTTAAGGGCACTGTGCACAGGTTTAATATGCATATATTTGAGAAAAATACCAATGCCAGGATTTACACCCGCTTCAAGTTAACCCTATTAAGTAAGGGACCCTTTAACTAAAGTGCGCTGCGCGGCTAATGTGCATTTTAGCATGCAGTAACGGTTACTGCATGGACATGCCAGCACCCATGCACTAAAATGTGCGTTAATTGGCCATTATGTTACGTAATGAAGAGGAGAATGGGCAGATTAGGGGCAGATTCTGCGACTAGAGAGAGCATTGCAGTTAGCAACGACTCCGACTTGACGGTACTTAACAACACCTGACACTCAGAGAGAGATTATCTGCACTCATGCAGGGATTGTTATCTGCACTGAGTGCGTGGCAATGTGCTCTTCACACTTACACTTTGCCTCTAACGCATCCATTCCCCCTCCTCCCCCGAACATGCAATGCCCACTTACCATGCATTTTAGTGCCCAGTAGCTGGCGTGCATGCTTGTTAGCGTTCTTGGCTGCCAACTACCACATGCTAAAACATGCGTTAACGTGCTAGTGGCCTTTAGTAAAAGGGTCGAAAAATAGATTAAAAAAGAAGACATTATGGTGTCACTTTAGATTCTCAATATTATTTTAGGGCTCAAGTGAATAAAGTTATTCAGGCATTTTTTTTCATATTAAGGCTACTCCATAGGCTAAAGTTTCTGTAGGAGTCCAACTATTTTAGGCTCGTTGGGCAAGCATTTATTCTACCCACACTTGATTATTGTAATATTATATACCTTCAGCAACCTAGTCGTCATCTTCATTCTTTGCAAATAATTCCGAATCCTACTCCATTATTGTTTTTGTTTTTCGAAAATATCATCATATATCTGCCTCATTATCGTCTTTGCATTGGCTTCCTGTTGGATACCGAGTTCAATTTAAATGTTTATGCATGATCTTTAAGGCAAAAAATGATTCTACTAACTCTGGCTTGTCCGTATTGGTTCATCCCAACACTCCTGTATGATCTTTACATTGAAGTAATAGAGAGCTGTTAGACATTCCATCGAGTATGTTAATCATCATATTGAAACTTGCTCCCAAGTATTGTCACTCACTGGTCCCTTGCTATGGAACTCTTTGCCTTTAGACTTCTATATAGAAGATTTAGTTGTTTTGTAAGAAATTGAAGTTGATATTTTTCAGTAAGGCTTTGATGTAATCAGTTGGGGACCTAGGGCGATGCAGGGCTATGTGCGGAGACTCATTGTGGGGCCTTATTTGCATAAAAGGTTTCATAAACATTTCTATACTAGGAAATAATCCTGGTGGCTGTGAAATCAAGATCATAATGCACAGGCTGGATAGGACCATACCAGAGCTGGAAAAGCTCAGAAATCAACAATAGTGAAGTTATTAGGCCACAAAATAAAAGTAAACTGAGATGTTCCCTTAAAATTTATTTCCTCAAATCTGAACTAACAAAATATTTTAAAATTTCAGAGAGGCAATATCAAGAACACAAAACTGTGAATCTCAGACTATCCATATTCAATTACTCTCAATATCTTACATTTGATGCCACACCAGGAACAAAAAGAAAAAGTGAAAACCACAGCACAGGACCTATAGAGCAAATCTGCCATCCCATAATAGCATTAACTTCCACAACTCATTCAATGAGGAGGCTAGCCCATTTTGCAATGGGCCCTGGAACATCCATATGTCTATTGGGAAAACTGAATACTATAGATCCCTACATGGAAGTCCCATGTTGACAGAACACCTAGCCTCATTCACACACTCGGAACATATTCTATACTTGGCAAGGGTCTATATAAAGGACCATAAAATAAAAACAGAAACACAGTATTTTGGCCAAATTGACCCACTCCTCATGTAGACTGAGGGAGGACTGAAGGCTTTAGTTTGAGAGGAGTAGCTGTGGATTTGGGGCTCCTGGCCTGCTCTGAGGAAGGGTCTATTGCTTAGAGATGACACAGGGGACCAAGACCAACCCAGCTTAACTGCAAAATAAAACGATCAGGCAAAGGTACAAAAAAGTTACTGTCAATTTTTAGAGAATGAAATAGGTCAGTTTTGAAAATGTGCATTTCTTGTATTTTGATGCATGGGGTAGAAAATGCATTTGTCTTGAGTGTTCCACTGCTCACAGAGGCTTTTTTCTTGAGTTTTCCATTTAAATTGTCTGCCTGTTTGTGTCTGTTATTCTTTAATATGTGATGATCTGTGTTTTCTATGTGTAACCGAAGCGAGGGAGCCTCAACATGTAGATTCTGTGTAGGAAATCCATAGAAGCCCATCTTATTCTCTTTTCCCGGCTGGAGGTGTGCTGGGATTGTAGGGCACATGAGATAAGCTTGATACAGTTTGAGTTCTTGGACTTTGTGCGGGTATGGTACGGCTATGGCAGTGTACGGTATGGTAAGCTTCTGAGAATCCCTTCACTGGGTTTTGTGTTACTTCACATGGTGTCTGGCAGTGGATGGAGTTTGTGTTGCTGTTCCTCATGTAACACCTGAACTTCAATAGAGGGGTTTTTTGTACACTGAGTTATAAAGTGAAACATCCTACTTCTGCTCTGTGGGGAAAATGTTACTGGAAAATCTGGGAATAATTATACTCTACAGTAGATGACTTACATAAAAAGAATGACTAAATGTAAAGTGAGAAATCGGGATGGAAACAAAGGGTTATAACCCAGGCAGGTCGGACCCGGTGGCCCCCGCTTCTACCCCCCCCCCCCCCGACCCTCCACCCCTTTTATTTCCCGTCCCGCCAAACACCGTACCCATAAGAAATACATATACACTGATCTTTTGGCTCAAATGGTCGCAGCTTTATTAATTTTTTAATACAATCCAAACATTGTTTTCAACAACCAACTTCTTAATATCATACCAACTCCCGAGCGGAATGAGCCCTCAACCGCCATACTACTAGCAAGGTGAGCTCATTCCACTCCCGCCGCGGCCGAGCCAGCGGCAAATCCAACCCCCCTTTTTCCCCGGTCTCGCCATACTACTAGCAAAGACCGGCCAGGGGTCACCCGGGTTGGGGGCACCCGCCCCCACCCCCATTCCAGCTTAAGGCTCCGGACCCCGGAAACCTCCGGGATCCCGCCTCCCCCCCCACCAGCTGCGACAACCCATCCCCATTGCATGAATGCAGGGCGGGCGGGCGGGAAGATGCCGTCCTCCTCCCCCGCTACCGGTCTCGTAAAGGGACCGCCGCCGCCGCGCGCTCCTTTTAAATCCCCCCCTTTCTTGTTTCCTCATTGGCTCGCGCCCACCTCTATATTCAGGGCGAGCCAATGACTTTAAATTACTCTCCTGCCCCCGCCCTCCTTCCAGGCCGTGAGCAGGGTCCCGCACCGGGCCGCGCGCCTGGTTAACTACGGCCGCTAGGGACCCTGCCCCGCGGCCTCGCCATAACCCAGGCAGGTCGGACCCGGTGGCCCCCGCTTCTACCCCCCCCCGACCCTCCACCCCTTTTATTTCCCGTCCCGCCAAACACCGTACCCATAAGAAATACATATACACTGATCTTTTGGCTCAAATGGTCGCAGCTTTATTAATTTTTTAATACAATCCAAACATTGTTTTCAACAACCAACTTCTTAATATCATACCAACTCCCGAGCGGAATGAGCCCTCAACCGCCATACTACTAGCAAGGTGAGCTCATTCCACTCCCGCCGCGGCCGAGCCAGCGGCAAATCCAACCCCCCTTTTTCCCCGGTCTCGCCATACTACTAGCAAAGACCGGCCAGGGGTCACCCGGGTTGGGGGCACCCGCCCCCACCCCCATTCCAGCTTAAGGCTCCGGACCCCGGAAACCTCCGGGATCCCGCCACCCGGCGTAGGGCACATACGCCCGTGCGCCGCCCCCCCCTTAAAGCTGCGACCATCGCGGCTCCCACTGTACCACACATTCCAAGGCCTCCTGCCAGTCATTTAACAGCAGGTCCACTCCCACCTGTGATAAATGCACACCGTCCTGGCGATAAAGTCCAGCACAATCTACATCTACCCAGGAGTGCATAATCTGATACCCCCCATGCTGACATGCCCACCGCCCAATCTGGCGATTGACCTTCGCTAACCCCCTGGACCATCGCCGCTGCCCCCCGCCCACCGGCCTTGGAATTATGTCAGACCACATTATAATAACCTGAGGGAACCTTCTCAGCACTTCCGCCAAATCTCTTTTTGCTGCCCGAACGAGCTGCTTACAAGTCCAACTATTTACATCGTTCCCTCCCAGATGCAGCAGTATTACAGCAGGCTTCGCTCGCACCCGTCGATGGTGCCGAAGCAATGGTAAAAGCTGCTGCCAACGCAACCCCCTTTCACCAAGCCATAGAAGAGACACCACTGTCGGGTCGAGCCCCAAATTAGGACCCAACGGTCGTTCAGCTGCCTGCAGTCCCGCCCAATGTACAAATGAGTGCCCGATCATCCAGCACCATTGCGGGCACCGCACAGCATCTGAAAATGAAAGCAAACATTATTCCCCTGCTCACCCGCTGTCTCACAAGCGCACATAACCCTTGAAGGCCTGTGATCTCCACCTTCCAATGTTCTGAATAGCCTCTGCTGACATCCCTGCCGCCGCCGCACTTGTCGCCGCACCTATGCGGAAAGAGTGCGGCGCAAAGCGCTTAGGATCCAGGCCCAGATACCGTAAGGTCAACCGGAGCACTGCCGCGACCTGAAAACGAGTCACCCAGCTTGCATTCAAGTGCACGAAGAAGAGAGAACCAACCGCCGGGCGTACCGCCAAATAGGCCCGCACGGCCTCTACTGGGCACGTCGGCAGGGAGTCAACCTTATGCAAGACTACCCAAAGGCCTTTGCCCAACTGGTCGGTCTTCGATTTAGCCAACTTGACCCGCAGCTGACCACTTCCCATTTGCACATGACCCAATAATAAGCCCGCGGCCGGCACCTGCCGGCCCGAACCAGCGACCAGCTCGCCGACCCGAAAAGCCCCGAAAAATGCCAAGCAAAACAACGCCTTAAACAGCACCGCCTCATAAGCGGAAGCTGCTACATACGGCAGTGCTGCACTGAGCCGCACCAAGAGGTCATGTGTCACAGGTAACCGCGCATCTGGAAGCGCAGGACACGCTCTATCCCAACCCCTCAATAACTTCTGTACCAAGAACCCCGGCCTTGCCAACCCCCAACCCGCTGCCTTGGCAAAGAAAGCAAATCCAGCCAACTTCGTCCGAACCGAAGCCCTGGACATCCCCGCACATTTCGACTCCACTATATATTGCCCCAACAAGCCATCCACCTCAGCTCCCGGCTTCCAGCCATTCCCCGCCAAGTACTCCCGTACTGCATCGAATCCTTTCGAGTATGCCGACCAGGTCGTCGGGGCCAGAGAGTTCTTCAACAAGCAGACCATTTCTGCAGGCCACTCGTCCATAAATGCTCGGGCACTTCCTTGCCTTCCTCGCTCGCCTCCGGCGCCAGCCTCCGGAACAGGTCCCACTTGAAACGAGAAAGCGCATCAGCAATTCGATTAGTGCAACCTGGGATGTGCCGAGCTTTCACTGCGACATTTAAACGCAAACAAGCAAAAACGATAGCTCTCATTAGGCCCGCCACTACCGCACATCGCGGGGTGTACCGGTTGACCACCGCAACCACAGCTTCGTTGTCACACCACCAGATTAATCTGCGGTTCCTCACCCGATCGGGCCAGATATGCAACACCACTAACAGCGGAAACAATTCCAAGAACGTAATGTTCTTCGTCAGCCCATCCACATGCCAAGCCTGCGGCCATTGGGCCGCACACCAATCCCCTCCAAAATAAATCCCCAACCCCCCACTGCCCGCTGCGTCCGTAAACAGCTGTAAATCAAAACTGGACACCTCCGCCTCCATCAGCACCGATACCCCGTTAAAATCTTCTAGAAAATTCTCCCACACTCTCAGATCAGCTTTCATGACCCGGGACATTCTAATCCGATGATGCGGTTTCCGAACCCCGACCGTGGCGGCCGACAAACTACGCATGAAAACTCGGCCCATGGGAATCACTCTGCATGCGAAATTCAAGGATCCAATGAGCATTTGCACCTCCTTCAAAGATAACTTATCCGAGGCCAGCCCGTTCGCAACCAAAACGCGCAATTTCACCACCTTCTCGAGAGGGAGGCGCGCCACCATCTCGACTGAGTCGATTTCCACTCCCAAAAACGTGATACAAGTTGCCGGGCCCTCCGTCTTGTTAACCGCCAACGGAAGCCCACACTCCCTAGCCATGCCTTGAAAACCATCCAGCAACTGTTGACACACCTGAGAATGCGCCGCCCCCACGAAGAGGAAATCGTCGAGATAATGCACGACGTTCCTGTTACCGACCCGTTGCTCTAACTTCCAGTGCAAAAATGTACTAAATGTCTCAAAGTAGGCACACGACACGGAACAACCCATGGGCATGCACTTGTCCACATAAAATTCCCCTTCAAACGCAAAGCCCAACAAATAAAAGGAAGCAGGGTGAACGGGTAGCAAGCGAAACGCCGATTCAATATCAACTTTCGCTAATTGGGCCCCAGGGCCACAACGTTTCACCAAACCGACAGCCTCGTCAAAGGACGCATACCGCACCGCACACAACTCTCTGGGAATATGCGCATTCACCGACTCACCCAACGGAAAGGAGAGGTTATGTATCAGCCGAAACTTCCCCTTCTCCTTCTTAGGGATTACCCCCAAAGGAGACAGCACCAACTCCTCCAATGGCGGTTCCACAAATGGACCGGCAATTCTGCCCACACCCAACTCCACTGCTAACTTCTCGCGAACAACTGACGCCAAGCGCCGTACCGAAGGGGAATTACGTGCCACCTTACCCACTATCGTACCTTGCACCGGTATACTAAAGCCCTCACTAAACCCCTGCACCAACAGCTCCCGTTCCTTCCTCCGCGGATAAGCCCCCAACCATTCCTTAATCACCGCCAGCGAGATTGGGGTGGGAGCCAACTCCATCCACGCCATTCTACTTGGGGACCGCCGCAGGGGGGGGCCCACTACCTTTTTTGAAGCATTTAAGTGCGGAATGCCCACCTCCGCAGCCCGAGCACGCGTGCCGGAACTTGCAATCGGGGAACGGGCACGAGGATCTATTGAAACGCCAACAGATGTCTCCCATAGCCCCAGACCCTGCTCTCTGCGGCAGAGAGCCCCCGTTCGCCCGAAAGGACCGCCCCGCACCTGCAAAAACACCACCCCCAGTACGCACCGTATTTCCACTGCTCACACCCGCACCCCCCGACATCTGGGTTAGCCACAAATTAATGTCCTGAGTGCCCCAGGACAACCCTTTACTCTCCTCCATTTTATCACGAAATTTTTCATCATAATTCAGCCACGCAAAGCCGCCATGCGTCTGTGCCGCTTCTAAAATGGAGTCAGCATATGCCAAGAGCATGCCATAATCCTCTGGCGTCTGCCGCCCCCAAACACTAGCCAACCTTAAAAAGGCTCGCACCCAATTAAGCACATTCCGGGACACCTTCCGGACACGACCCGCCTTCTCATCCTCTTTACGCTTTTTCTTACTCTCTCCCGAGCGCCTTCTGCCTTCCAACAATCGGAATATATCGACATAGCGCCGCTTACATATCTTACGCCGTAAGTGCCGCGGGACTCCTTCCCACAACTCCGTGAACGCCACCACGTTATTAACGCCCTTTGCGCTGACCGGCGCACCCACACCCGTAACGAGACCTGTTCCCGAACGAGCAGGCGCTATCGAGGATGATGAGGAGGACGAAGAGGACGCCGAGGAAGAATCCGAACTGCGCCGACCCCGCCGCCCGTGCCGACATTTGCGCTTCGCCTTACGCCCACCCGTGTCCGTCCCACCGACCGGATCCGCCCCTCCCCCTCCTGCCACGTTGCACACGGCCAACTCACCCATGTCACGTCCGCCACCCGCCGACCTCTCCGGTGGCAGCACTGCTGGATCTCGCACCTCTAGGCCGGGTGCCTGTGCTCCCACCGCGCTCCTTGCGCTGGCCTCACTCCGCAGAGGGCCCTCGGCTACACTCCCAGGCACTTCCTCCATAGCCGCACGCTGTCCGTCGGGTCTCTGCGCCGCCTCCCGTGCGTCTCTGTCCACCTGCAAAGACAAAGCAGAAACAGCGGGGGGAGAGGGGACAACCGGGGGGGCACAATGCGGCCAAGCAGACACCCACTCTGCCCGAGAAGAGCCCTGGCCTCCGCCCCTCCAATGCTCCCATGGCGACGCTCCCAACGGAGACCCCCCACTGCCTGCTGCTCTCCCTGGTACCCAGGGGCCAGGCCCGTATGTGTGAGCCCCAAACCATGGTGCAGGCCAACCCGTCCAGCCTGGCCCCCCTCCCCCCCACCCCCCCATCTCCTGTCCTCCACCCCATCCCCCTATCCCGTGTCCCCCCCCCCACCCCCCCGTCCCTTGTCCCCCCCAACTGCCCCCACTCGCCTCTGGAAGCCCACCCTCTGCACCCCTTCGCACCATCACCTGCCCGGCCTCTCCATACCCCCCCGCCCCACTGCACTCCCCATCGGTTGCCCCGCCACCCCCTAATTCACCTGGAGCCGTTCCCCCCATAACAGACTCCCTCACCAGGCCACCCACCCCCCTGCCCCCCCTTGCCGAAGACCTCCCTCTATCTGTGCCCCCAGCGCCTACCTCATTGCCCCTACTCCCTCTGGCCCTTCCCCCTCTGCCTACGCGGTGTCCTCTGGCCCCCAGCATCTGTACAACTTCTCCTGCAGCTGCCCCTCCCGACGTCCTCACATTCCGCCCCTTTGCCTGTTTTCCTGGCCTTCCTCTCCGCGGCGGCATCTCCTTGCGGCACGTGCCTGCAGCAGCTCCGGACACAACCCTCCCGAAACTAGGCCCTCTCCGCCACTCCACCCAGCAAGCACAAAATTATCCGGCAGCCGCTGTGCCGCACACACCCCCCACTCACTGCGCCGGACCTCTCCTAGCAGACGCACAGCGGTGAAAAAAAAAAACAAAATAAAAAACTCACTCCGGTCCTGCAGCCGCTCCGGTAAGATGCCGTCCTCCTCCCCCGCTACCGGTCTCGTAAAGGGACCGCCGCCGCCGCGCGCTCCTTTTAAATCCCCCCCTTTCTTGTTTCCTCATTGGCTCGCGCCCACCTCTATATTCAGGGCGAGCCAATGACTTTAAATTACTCTCCTGCCCCCGCCCTCCTTCCAGGCCGTGAGCAGGGTCCCGCACCGGGCCGCGCGCCTGGTTAACTACGGCCGCTAGGGACCCTGCCCCGCGGCCTCGCCAGAGTTGGGGACGGAGCTTGGACCCCCTCCAACCAAAAGAGGTGAATGTTGCCGCTGCTATAGTTCTTCGGCCCAGATAACGGAGAAAAAAATATCTCTGATGCACTGGTGCTGTCAGAAGAGGCACGAGGCTGAGAAGGTGAGAGAGAGAAAAAGGAAAGGAAACGTGTCTGGGGAGGAAAAGAAGGGAGACGGGGAGGGGAGGGGAGAAACATGAGGAGGAGAGAAGAGTGTGTCAAAGTAAAAGAAAGCGAGACTTGAGTGCTGGGAAGGATGGAGGGGGGGGAATAGAGTGTGCTACGAGGATGAAGGGAATAAAGTGAGAAGATGGGAGTGGTCGGAGAACATAAATAAATGCTGTGATACTTTTCTCATTTCCTATAGGCCATCTCGACAGTTGTGTTCTTCAAAGGTTCATTTTTCAGTTGTTCCTACTGTTCAGCAGTTGCGCTTGGAGAGATCCAGGTGTGCTGCACTCTGCTGTGTGGGTCCTGTTTAGTGGAATTCCCTTCCTCAGGTTATTTGCTCCTGGTCTACATGTAAAAAGCAAGTGAAGGCTTTTTTGAGGGGTTTTCGTGGTGGGAAACTGGACACTGGCTTTTATTTTTTATTTGTTCCTTTCTCTTAATGTGTCAGACAGCTTTATGTTTTTTGTATCTGTTTAGCATTTGTTTTGTTGTTTTATACATTCCCTTCCTTGTGTTTCTTGTTATGTTCAAGTGTGTGGTATTGTACGTATGTAACCATTGCTTTTTTTTGTGTCTGGTTTTGTTAATCACTGAGATTTAGGCTTTTCTGCTATCTGCAGTATAGCAAGTATTCAAATAAATAAATAAAATATCTTTGAGCTAGATTTTTTTTTAAAAAAATGTTTAAGACAATTTTAAAACCTGATTTAAATTAAATTAAATCCAATTTTGTCAAATTGCTTTTCTTAAATCGCTGATTTTTATTCAAAAAAGAGCAGGCCTATTGGCAGGCTGCCATCCAGGGGGCTACAGCAAAGGACCCCTGGTGTGGTCCTTAGTTGTGGCCCTGCTGTGATCCTAAGTATTCAGTCTAGAATGGCAAAATGAATAGTGAAATTGGGAGTTCTCAGCATTTGGTTGGCCATACGATAATATTTGTTCATGTTTGAACTTTAATGTTGGCCCTAAACCCTATGGCAGTGGTTCCCAAACTTGGGGTTGGGACCTCAAATGGGGTCACATCATCAGTGGATGGGGTCACAGAAACATGGCCATTTCCCCATCTCTCTGGACTTTCACTGTGACCTATGCCAAGTTACCAACTGGCATGTGAACTGGGAGCCAGTGAACATTGATAGGCCCTTACCAGCCTCCCTCCTAGATAAACTTCGTGTTAGGTTGGAAACTCCTGCTGGGTACTGGGGTCTGTAAACACACACCGCACACTGCTGCTGCTTCTACCATTACTGTTGCTGATGTCTTCCTGCTTTAGATGAGTGGAGGGAGGAGGAGGAGGCTGAAGATCTGTCATTTTGATTTCATCATCATCTGGGGTCACGTTAATTTTCAATTGTTAAAATGAGGTCATATGGGATAAAAGTTTGGAAAGCACTGCCCTAGGGCCCTTATTTTAGGAGCATCTCCACATGTAAATAGCAGCTGCTACATGTACAAACAGCGGTGTTAGCCATTAGGCAAAGATTTCAAGATGGCCTTGTTTGGGTGTGGTTAGAGCATGTTCTGGCAGGCCCAAAATATAGACGTGTATTCCCCATATTGCAACGGGAATACACTTGTATTCCCCAAATTTTCTGTCTGCATTTACACTTGCCTGTAGGCATGCGGTAGCATCAGCTTGAAGAGGCAGGTGCAAAGACGGATAGAACTCCCCTCCCCATCCGCAAACACCCGCTCACATCACCAGACCCTACTCTTATCCTCCATCTGGAACCCCATACCCCTGACATCACGATTACCCTCCCCAGACTCTGTTCAAAATCATAACTACCCTTCTTTCACACACACACACACACCCCTCCCCAAGGGCCACTTGGCTCTTGCCATGTAATTCTTCCCTTTGAAAAAGGTTTTAACTTATTCGCATGCTTGTTACATAAGTTAGGAGGCCTGTTATAAAATTACCAGTCCTTATGTTCATCCCTAATTTATAGTTCCAAGACATGCATGGAAAACCTAGTTCAGAGAGTGTAACGTCTGACAGACTTTGATGGTCTTAGGGATCCTTTTACTAAATCCCATTAAGGCTGTGCCTTTAGCTCATGTTTTTAACGCATAGCAAGTGAACCGCTTCTGTAGTAACTCTAGGGGACATGTTCCTATCAATTAACATGCAGATGTGTATGACAACATGTGGTGCAATTAATGCGGATGCACCTAACGCTACCCATAGAGGTATTATTTGGTACACCTGCGCTAATTGCCTCATTGTCACCGAATGCAAATCAGTTGCCCTTGTGCTAGTGGCCATGTGCTCTTCATGCCGTTACTCTTCCCCTAACCCCCTCACTTGCCACCCTAGTGCATGATGGCTGATTAACACATGTCTTAGTGATTGCTCACTGTTGTACCCACAGGTGTCACCATGGACAGCGAGCACATGCTAAAATACATGTTAACCACCTAGAGGGCCCCTTAATCTTTGACTGGTTCACGGTTTGCTCTATAGCCAGTAGTTTTCCCTTTGTCTCCACAGCCCTATTCATATATGCACAACCTGTAGACTGTACAACACATGTGCATACAAGGAGAGAAGGTTTGAAGAGATGATTATAGAGATTATGTACTGCTACTGACAAAATCCACTTAATTTCCTGCAGAGCCTTACTGTGTCAGATAGACCTAGCTGGTGTTTTAACTGCATTAAGCAGCTTTATAACAATGTTCTGACAAATAGGCAGATGTGAAGTGGCATTGTACATTTGACATCCAAGTCAGAATATCTGAAAAAAAAAAAAGCAGGCACGTCCAAGTTCAGACACAATTTCACATATGTGGATATGCCTGATATGAATGTCTGCAGAGGCATCTACATAGACATCCCCAGAATAGTATTTCAGACTATGGCTATCTAAGAATAGCCTAATGGTTAGAGGTATGGGCTTGGACCAGGGACGCTAGGGTTCATACCTATGGCTGCAATTGGTGTGATTGTGTAGAGTACTGGAGATGGTGGAGAGCCATCATCTCTACACCCTCAGGGTGTTTTATGGCCAAAACAAGCACTTTCCCGATGCCTGGAGCAGGTGTAACTTTAGATGTGACTCTGGATGACCAGGACATTTCTGAAATCATATGGTGACGTCCAGGTTCTTAAGAATGCCACAGGAACGCCTCCACCATGCCCCCGTTCAGAGTTGGATGTCCTCATGCTGGAGACATTCATAGACCCATCTTCGAAAAATGCCTCTGGAGATATCTCTGTGCTTTGGATGGCTCTATGCCCATTTTCAGACATCCAAAGCATGAATAGGGCTTCTACCATAACCCCCATTATGTAGTCCATCAAACAAAGAAAGCCTTTTTGTTAATATCTGACAATATATTTTAAAACCAAATTATGCAAATCTTATTTCCATCGTGCGCTGTTTTGTCTTCTGGTTTACTCTTAAGATCTGATGGGTTCATGGGGTCTCTGCTCACCTTTCTTTATCTTTTATTATATATATATATTTTTTTAAACATGAATCAGTTCACAGAGCCATCTGGTCATCCATTTTCCCCAATAAAGTCAAATTCACTTTTTCCCCATTAACTCCAAACTAAATAAAAAGTCCTGACAAATATGTTTTAAATTTTTTCTGCCCTGAAGAAACTTGAGAATCTTCTTGGTGCTGAATCTAGACCCTGCCTGGCATTGGAACTAAGAAAGTGTTCTGAAAAATTTGGTCCATCTCTCTCATTTAGCATCTCACAAAAAAATTGAAGTCATTACATATAATTATCCCGAAGAAATCCACATTAGACAAGAGCAACCCAGCAGCGTACAGGCCAATCTCCAGCATGCCACTAATGGCAAAAATCATAGAAAAAGCTGTACAACACCAACTCCAGGACCATATTGACACTCATGCCCCGCTGGACTTACACCAACACGGCTTCCGTCCAAAACACAGAGTCGAAACTCTGCTGCTTTACCTACTCAACGACATATTCCAAACCATAGATAACCACAATAAAGGAACACTAATGATCTTCCTAGACATATCAGCTGCATTCGACACAGTGGACCACAAAATCCTCCTAATCAGACTACAGAGCATCGAAATAAATGGCACCACCCTAAGATGGTTCAACTCTTACCTAACTGACCAAAAGTTCCAGGTCAAGATCGGTCCCAACTCATCTCAACAAGCAAGGATCAAGCAAGGAGTACCACAAGGCTCCGCCCTATCAGCACTACTATTCAACCTCTACATACAACCAATCTGCAACATCATAAGAGAGCACAAGATACACTACACTATATACGCAAATGACGACATGATCTACACACCAGTTAACCTCGACAACCCAGACTACACCACAATAACAGACTGCCTCAACAACATGTCCAACTGGCTACACGACAACAACCTGACCATAAATTACAACAAGACAGAAGCACTGCTCATCACACGAAACAACAACTTCAGCCCACCACCCTCCATCAAGGTCAACAACGCATCCATACCACTCAAAAACGAGGTGAAATATCTCAGTGTAACACTCGATAAGAGGCTAGACTTTCAATCACACATCAGCAAGACCACCAAAACTGCATACTTCAAATTGAGAATAATCAGACGCCTCAAACCACTCCTCACACACGAGCACTTCCGCACAGTCTGTCAAGCTCTCATAACGCCCATACTTGATTTCTGCAACCCGATCTACACAGGCATGTCGAAACAGGCACTCAGACCACTACAAATGGTCCAAAACATGGCAGCACGAATAATAGCCGGTGCATCCAAACAAGACCACATCACCCCCATACTAAAAGACCTACACTGGCTCCCAATCAACTCACGCATAAAATACAAGACAATCCTAAACATATTCAGGATCAAACACGGGAACTCTGCCTACAGCCTTCAACCCCTCATAAAACCCGACACCAGTACAAGACCCTGAAGAAAAGTCACATCAGACACAATCAACACGCCTAAAGACTACACAAGAGCATGTAAATCCACCGCACGAAGAGCACTGTCACTGGCAGCACCTAGCATGTGGAACTCACTCCCAGACAAACTGCGAGCCACTGAAGACACCAAGGACTTCAGGAAACAACTAAAGACTCTGCTATTCCTGGAGCACTACGGACCGAACACACAATGAGTGCTACAATCATGGACCAATCTTACCTGCATGCTCCCTACACTTCCCTGTATATAGCTCATGCTGTAAATAGCACACACTAATCAACCCACCCACACACACACACTTTCATTGTACATGATGCACACACTGAACCCAAGCACCACTCCCACTGATTGTTTGCTGTGTAACCGCCTTGATTGAAGGATAAGGCGGGATAGAAATACCATTAAATAAATAAAATAAATAAAAATATTATAATTGTATAATTAAAGGGCTACCTATAATTATAATCCTAGGGCCTCACCTTTCTATGTAAACATATCTTATCTCAAGTTCTAGCCTCCGGCACAACCTATTAACTCAATCCTATATCCTCATACAGCTCTCGCAGTGATTCCTACTTGTCTTCTGCCCTGTAGGATACTACAGCATACTGGCACATTTGTGTAATCCACTGCCTTGCTAAAATATCACATTTGTGAAATGCAACACTTCCCAGCATTCCGATTTTGAACTTGATAGTTTGGCTGATTTTATCTGATGGGTTTGTGCTCTGCATATATTATGTTGTCTGCCCGCTGGAGCCTGAGATAATATCTGCAAAATTTCATTCCATTTCCTTGGGGAACACATTTCTCCAGCGGGAAAATGTTACTTCAGTCAAACAGTTTATGCACTGTCAGTGTTGCTGTCAGACCTGCCTTCCATCTCGTTATAAATTGTTATTGATGACTTGTTAATTGCCTCGTGTTTAAACAAGTGGTCATTGCTGGCTTTGTGTTTTCTATCTGCTGCTGGTTTGAAGAAGCCTGTGGCTTAGTCAGACTTTATCCTGCACAGAAGTGCTGTATTTTGCATCAAGGATTAGCCATTGGCAAATTATGGACATCACTTCCCTCTTGCTTTGGTGGCAGTAGTGAGTTGGTAATTACTGTTATTTTACAGCATATCATTCAATTTTTTTAAGTGCCTTCATGTCAATGCTGACTCCTGGCAAGGCAGCAGCCCCTGGGTTTTCTTGGCAGGAAATGACCAGAAGTAGATTGCCAGGCCTTTTCTTCTAAGGCAGTGGAGGGTGAAATGATTTGCCCAAGACCATAAGGAGTGCTGGTGAGAATTGAACTTGGATTACTTGGGTAGTAGGCTGTTGCTCTGACCACTAGGCTACTCCTCCATTCATTCTATATTCTGGTCCTTATTTATTAAGTTGCATCAGTGATTCAGGGGAAGCTGGTGACTTTTTGGGGAGGGGGGAAATGTGATCATTAGAGAAGTCAAAGATGGGAATATCCCAAATGGGGCTTGATTTTGTCCCAGGTGGGAGGGGCTATTCAGCAAAAAGTCATTGATGATTGTACCGGTGGGTTTTAAAATACAATCATGTTATTATGCACCGAAAATTCTATTTTTGTCGGGATCGGTCTGCCCGAGTGGGAGAGATGGAAACCCTCCCCTCCTCACAGAAAGAACCCTTTTTATCAAGTGAATAGGTTCACATTACTTTATGAAAATAGTGTGGTCACACTTATCTTATCCTTAAGGCGATGTTCATCCTCAACAGATGCCGGGATAAAAATGTACACGACATGCATGTTTCGGGCCCCTTGAGAACCCTGTATCAAGTGTTCCCTTCCAACATCAGTGAACGTAGTCAATCGCCTTAAAAAACTAACCCAACGGTTCTTAAATGTAGCTAAGATGGCCACCAATCGGTCTAAAACCTGCATCACGTGACTGGTGACATGTTAAAACGTATCCATTCAGAACGACGAAGTAGGACAAAGTAAATTGAAAGGGGATCCATTGAAAAGATTCCCTCCAGTAAGACCAAATGTGGAAAAGAAAACAGACTTTTGTCATAGCCTATATAAGACTCCACCACTCCAGTTCCAAATTGAGACCCGAAGGGATAATAGAGTGTAGCAAACAGATCCAATGCTGTTCGTGCCATTGCAGTTGGCGTTCACGATCCCCTCCCAGAGGGTTAACTGGTACATGATCAATGACTCTCCACTTAAAGTCACTGAAAGTGTGATTCCTCAAAATACACTGCTCGACCATCAGTGCCGAAAGAACCTTTTTACTTGATCCTGGAGGCATGTTCGCTAAGTCGAATTCTTGCTGACCGAATGGTCCTCCCCACATAGATTAAATTGCAGGGGCAAATCAATATGTATACCACGAAAGTAGACTGGCACGTAGATGTCCCCAGAAAAGAAAAGGATTTGCCCGATGTGGGGTGAGACCACTGAATGCCCTCCAACGTGTTGGCACAAAATTTACACCAGCCGCACGCCCAATACCCTTGCATAGAATTGTCTGCTAGATCTGACTGAGTTTTTACAACCGAGTGTACTAAGCAGTCTCTCAAATTAGAACACCTCGAATAAATAAAATGAACTGGTTTCTGAAAGCAAGTGTGCATTTGCAGAACCTGCCAGTACTTTCGCAACAGACCGGTGACCTGAGCTGTGTGAGACATAAAAGGCAAAACGCCTGTGATAATGTCACACTCGGTATCCTTGTCAACTTCCAAGGTGGACGAGGAATGGGAACTAACCAGCAGCCATTCTCGATGTGAAAACCGGGCTCTGATGTATGCCCTCTTTATTACTTTCCGAGGGTAACCTCGTTCACAGAGGTGTAGTTGTAATGTTCGTGCTTGCGATTTTAAATTCCTCTAATGTGGAACAAGTTCTTCTCAAACGCAAAAACTGGCCAAACGGGAGGCCTCTTCTCAAAGCAAAAGGATGATGACTGTGATACCGTACGGCTATCAAACAGTTGGGTATGAACATTAACTTGGTTATTCGGGGTGCAGACAAGGGGAGTGCGGTAGTGATACAATCTTCAGATTCCTATCAGCAGCATTTGCATGATCGCCTTTGATCATAGTATGATCGCTTTTGATTTAATTAGTGGAAGAGGGGGATAGTAAGGAAATCCACAGTACTACCTTTTAACTTTCGAAAGGGAGACTATGATAAAATGCGGAAAATAGTTAAGAAAAAACTAAAAGGAGCAGTTGCAAAGGTTAAAGACTTACATCAAGCTTGGGTGTTGTTGAAAAATACCATCTTGGAAGCCCAGACCAGCTGTATTCCATGCTTTAAGAAAAGTGGAAGGAAGTCCAAAAAAACTGCCAGCATGGTTTAAAGGTGAGGTCAGAGAGGCTGTTGTTGCCAAGAAAGCATCTTTCAGGAAATGGAAAAAACAGCCAAACGATGAAACCTGGAAACAGCACAAGCACTGGCAGGTCAAATGCAAGGTATTGATAAAGAAGGCAAAGAGAGAATTTGAGAAGAAGCTTGCTGCGAAGCAAAAACGCGAAATAAAGATTTTTTCAAGTACATTCGTAGCAAAAAACCTGTGAGAGAGTCAGTTGGACCATTAGATGATAGAGGAGTTAAAGGGGCACTAAGAGGCGACAAGGCGACAAGGCGATAGCGGAGAGACTGAATGAATTCTTTGCTTCGGTCTTTACTGAGGAAGATGTAGGGATGTTACCCATGACTGAAGTGGTATTTAAAGGTGTGGAAGAATTGAAGGAAATATTGATACATCGGGAAGATGTATTACAACTATTAGATAAACTGAAGAGTAGCAAATCACCTGGGCCGGATGGTATACATCCAAGGGTGTTGAAAGAACTGAAATATGAGATTACTAATAGCAGGTCTGCAATCTGTGAACTATCATTAAAATCATCTCTAATACTTGAAGACTGGTGGATCGCCAATGTAACACCAATTTTTAAAAAGGGTTCGAGGGGTGATCCGGAAAACTACAGACCGGTGAGCCTCACATCAGTACCGGGAAAAATGGTAGAAACCATCATAAAGAATAAAATTACTCAGCATGTAGATAGTCATGGCCTAATGGGAGACAGCCAACATGGCTTTAGACAAGGAAGATCTTGTCTTACTAATCTGTTATGTTTTTTTGAAAGTGTGAATAAACAGGTAGACAAAGGTGAGTCGATTGATATAGTGTATCTGGACTTTCAGAAAGCCTTTGACAAGGTCCCTCATCAGAGACTTTTGTCAAAACTAAAGAGTCATGGGATACGAGGCAGTGTACTACTGTGGATCAGGAACTGGTTAAAAGATAGAAAGCAGAGGGTTGGGCTAAATGGCCAATTTTCCCAATGGAGAAAGGTGAATAGTGGTGTACCCCAGGGATCTGTGCTGGGTCCGCTGCTTTTTGACATATTCCACTTTCCAGGTCATTTATGAATAACGAGTGAGGTTATCAAATTTGCAGATGACACAAAACTATTTAAAGTTGTTAAAACCCAAGAGGATTGTGGAAAATTGCAAGAGGATCTTGATAAATTGGAAGACTGGGCATCAAAATGGCAGATGAAATTTAATGTGGACAAGTGCAAAGTTATGCAGCTAGGGAAGAACAACCCAAACTATGGTTACACGATGCAGGGTTCCACATTAGGAACCACCACCCAGGAAAAAGATTTAGGCGTCATTGTGGATAACATGTTAAAACCCTCGGCCCAGTGTGCAGCGGCAGCCAAGAGAGCAAATAGAATGCTAGGTGTCATAAGGAAAGGAATGGAAAATAAAACAAAATATATTATAATGCCTCTATACCGTTCCATGGTGCGACCGCACCTTGAATATTGTGTGCAATTCTGGTCGCCGTATCTTAAAAAGGATATAGCGTTATTAGAAAAGGTTCAGAGAAGAGCCACCAAAATGGTAAAGGGGATGGAAGGATACTCCTATGAAGAAAGACTAAAAAGGTTAGGGCTCTTTAACCTGGAAAAGAGACGGCTGATGGGGAGATATGATCGAAGTCTATAAATTATTGAACAGAGTGGAACGGGTAAACGTAGATCGACTGTTTACGTTATCAGAATATAGGAAGACTTGGGGACATGCAATGAAGCTACAGGGTAAACTATTTAAGACTAATAAAAGAAAATATTTTTTCACTCAACGTGTAATCAAACTCTGAAATTTGTTACCGGAGGATGTAGTAAAGGCTGTTAGTGTAGCTGGGTTTAAAAAAGGTTTGGACAAGTTCCTGGAGGTAAGGTCCATAAACCATTATTAAGAAGGGACCCAGGATATCAATGCTTGACCTAGTACAAGCATTGCAGAACCTGTGTCTTTTGGGGAAACTGCTAGGTACGTATGACCTAGATTGGCCACTGTTGGAAACAGGATACTGGGCTTGATGGACCTTGGTCTGACCCAGTATGGCATATCTTATGTTCACATCACTTAATTGCGATAAGAGAAGAACTATTAAAGGCCACTGATGCGGGATCCTACCCCACAATTGCAAATTGTCATACGTGCTCTGGTTCTGGATGCTCAATCTAAGGGATGGATCACTCCTTGGGAAGCCAAGTTTTTGATTCAACAACATCCTCGCATTCCGGTCATTTACACTGTACCTAAGGCGCACAAATCGTTATCATCTCCTCCAGGTCGCCCTATTGTGTCTTGTAGGGGTTCGGTCCTCGAACTCCTGTCACAATTCAGTGATTTTTTTTTTAAACAGGAGGCATGCAGGGTTGAATCGTTTCTACGGGACACATCTCATTTTTTGACCATTTTGGCTGAAATTGGAGGGTCACTTGAGGGGGTATTCTTGGTAACCTTGGATGTCATAGCATTGTATAACTAATATTCACCAGGAGGAGGCGTTGTCTCTTTTGGCGTCAGCATTTGTTACAGCACCGGACAGAATTCCGAAATCCTTTTTGTTGGACATCACTAGGTTGGTATTGACAAAGACTTATTTTTCCTTCCAGGGGCAATTTTATCAGCAATGTCAGGGCATTGCCATGGGTGCCACAGTGGCTCCTTCCATTGCAACCCTTTATCTGGCAGCTATGGAAGAATGATTCATCTATACGGGGGAATTCTTCCATCTGGTAAAATTATGGGTCAGATTCCTAGATGATATTTTCTTCCTGTGGATATCGACAAGGGAACGGCTGACCCAATTCATTTCTTGGCTTAATACTCTTAAGGAGAATATACAATTTATGGCTCATATTAGGGACAACCAAATTGAGTTCTTGGATGTACTTCTGAGTATACAAGGGGGTAGTTTCTCCACCACATTGTTTTGTAAGCATAGTCAACGTAACAGCCTACTCCGAACTGGAGTGGTGGAGTCTTATATAGGCTATGACAAAAGTCTGATTTCTTTTCCACATTTGGTCTTACTGGAAGGAATCTTTTCAATGGATTCCCTTTCAATTTACTTTGTCCTACTTCGTGGTTCTGATTGGATACGTTTAACACGTCACCAGTCACATGACCAATCGGTGGCCATCTTAGCTACATTTAAGAACCGTTGGGTTTGGCGTTTTTTAGGGCAATTGACTACATTCACTGATGTTGGAAGGGAACACTTGATACAGGGCTTTCAAGGGGCCCGAAACATGCATGTCGTGTACATTTTTATCCCAGCATCTGTTGAGGATGAACATTGCCTCACGGATAAGACAAGTGTGACCACACTATTTTCATAAAGTAATGTGAACCTATTCACTTGATAAAAAGGGTTCTTTCTGCGACGAGGGGTGGGTTTCCATCTCTCCCACTCGGGCAGACTGATCACGACAAAAATAGAATTTTCGGTGCATGATAACATACTTGTATTGTATTTTGAAACCCACCGGTACAATCATCAATGACTTTTTGCTGAATAGTTTCATAGAACAATCATTTGATTTATTGGAGGTTAACGTCTATATGCCAGGTGAGAGGGGGGCAGGGATACGCATGCTTTGGGAAGGAGAAAGTGAGGGATGAAATTAGGATGTGAATGGGGGGGGGGGAGTGTTTTTCTTTTTTAGATTTTCAGCCTTTTTCCTGATTTTTTTTGGGGGGGGGGTCTTTTTGGTATGTTTCACACTTTTGGTTTATAAAGGTTTTTTAGGGCATCTTAGAACTTTTAACACATGTAAATTGATGTCACATGCATTAAATCATAGGACAACATGCCTTACATCAATTTTGCATACACTCAATGTTTTAAGACATGCTAGCAAACCTAATGCGAGCTAAGGAATGCGTATCCCTAGAGGAAATCTTCACTGCTAGTTGGCCTGCTTACTTCAAATGGTATTAGTGTGCATAATAGTTTTGGGGACTCACCATGCATGCCGCTACCACTGCAGCCATGACAGTGTAACAAACTTTAGTGTGCCCGGGCAAACATTCTTTGCATAACATGACAGACAGAGATTTTGTGCCTATCGCACTAAAATCCTTCTAGCCTGAGTTTTATTGCCGAGTCCCCTACAAGCATGCTATTTGTAATCGGATTCCTTCTTCCTAAGAAGCAGTAAAGCGGACTGCAGTTGTTCTCTTCCAGGTATAAAACTAATGGCAGAGAAAAGGGATTCTAGAGACTTCTGTAGTTCCTGCATTTTCTACAGACCCATTGCATTTCTACCTTCTCTACTTCCAATGATTTCTAGATTTTAAGTGGCAATGGCTGACTTGATTTCTAATATCATCTGAATGTCGAAAGCGGAAAGACACCAAACATATAAAGAAAAGCCCCTCATTAGAGCTGACACTGTCACCTTCTAATAGCTATTCCAGGCTTATGGCAAGCTCTCCTTCAAAACGCAAGCGGTGGGAGTTCGCAAACTGTCACAGAGCACTCGGAGGAAATGTCTTGATGAGACAGGCCACAGCCATTTGTTTTGAGTTGGAATACATGGTCTCTGAGATGATTGGTTCAGGCTGATAGATGATTCAGTATATATGCATGTACACTGGCATTGAGGGACAATTACATGGCTGGTTATTTCAAGTGGGAGTACATAGAAAGCTGAGCATACTGACAGAAGTGACCCTTGAGTCTGAATCATTCTTAAACGTGGGTCAATTTTGACCCTTTGTGGGAGGGCCTCAGCTGTAATCAGCATGAAGATGGAGTCACGTCCCCATCCTTAGATCTATCACTGTCATGCAGTGCTACTTTGCAGCTGTCCTCATCTTTAGGTTAAGCCAAATCAACAAACCATGAGAAGCAATGCTGAGTAAGTATTACCAGAGGAAACGACAAACCACGCGCTGGCCTCTCGCTGGATGTCAGAATGAGATATGGAATTAGTGTCAGTGCTTGCAGCTGCAATAAATTTAGTGAAACCTAATTGCAAACTCAAGTGAGATGCTCTAGTGTGACTGAAGAGCCTTAGAACAACCGATTTGAAAACTCATAAAATTCAGCCTCTGGCCTCTTCTCTGTTACATCTCTCCCTACTTTATCACAAAGCATGAAATTCCTGGACTTTGTTAAGTACAAACTATGGCTCGTTTGCAGGTTTTAATATTCAATTAGACAAAATTCTCACCTTGTTCCTATGGAAAAATAAGAAGCCACACATTGCCTTGTCAACATTGACATTGCCAAATGATAGGGTTTCCCGGATTTTAAGATGTATCATGTGCGTCTCTTTTGCGGTATGGAGAAGGCAATTGTATTGGGTGGGTAAGGAGGACAGTTCAAAGGACAATACATCTCCTTAATGATTGGCACGCTAACTCATGCATTGTTTGAGTGGAAATAGATTCTACTTATTTAGATCCCTTTGTTTACAAGATGAATTGTGTAAAAGTGACCAAAGGCTGTTGGATATTATGATATCTATAGCTATACATCCTATATTATGGAATTGGAAGGATCTGTCATTACCAAATGTTACCTTCTGGTGGCATGCAGTGTGTATCACCAGGAAATGGGAGTGTATGGCTTCTGTCTCATTGAGTTGTATTGATAAGCTGGAAAGAATTTGGAAAACGTTGGGCCTTTATCTGGAGAATGTCTAATTTTGGCATTGTAATTGTATTGTTTTCTTGATACTGTGCTCTCTGCCTTTTGTGTGTGTGTGTGTGTGTGTGTGTGTGTGTGTGTGTGTGTGTGTGTGTGTGAGGTGGGGGGGATATATAATGTAATACTTCCTTAGCATATGTAAAATGTTACATTTGTTATGCTTGCTAAAAAAATTAACTTGGAAAAAACAATGCTCCTTAAATTGTTTCTTCATGAAAGGTCACTGTAGGTCTTGACCTGCAACAAAGGAAGTGATTACTGTATATCAAAGTTTCTTAAAAAAAAAGAGATGAAAGAAAATAGAATATCTAGGTTCCCCCTAGCAGTTAATCCTGAAGCCATAGAAGAAGCAAGACTAATATTTGTTATTATGGAATAACTATTACAAAACGAGCCCTTCCGCTTTGGCACTTTTAACATCCACTGTCCCAGTATCTGCTGAGGTTGACTTCCTCTCTAAAAGAGATCTCCAGGGGCTTCAGTATCTAAAATCCAGCCAAAAGTACAGCAAAATCTTTTGCTTCTTATAGTACTAAGCATTTGATAGCACTACTGGCAACTACAGCACTGTTTAAATGATGATAAGAATTTGGGTACTATGGGCCCGATTCTGTGCCGCACGTCCATCCCCTTTGTATGTCTGGGCTGAGCCGAACGTACAAAGGGGATCGTGATTCTGATCCCGCGGGGCACATCTAGCCCCATGGAATCAGAATCGCAAACTGCAATGTATGTGCAGGCCGGGACTGTGATTCAGTCCAGCCTGCATGTACTTTAGTAGCCTAACTCAGTCAGGGCTTTTAAATGGAGCGTCCTGTTGCCATCGCACCGTGGCTCCATTTAAAAGCCGCGATGTCGGCTGCCAAGACAAAGAGTTTATTTCCTGCAGCCTGGTCCCTGATCTGGCCTCCTAAGGTGGAATAACTTCCCTGGACATTTCGTTGGCCCCGGACGTACAGGGCCAACATTAGAATTGGCCCTGTATGTCCAGAGCCAGGGACCACCCACTGCTCACCCACTCTCAACCCTCATGCCGCCCATTCTCTGCCCCCATCTAACTTCCCTGCACAATCGGCGGGGAAGTGATTCAGGGACAGGAGAAGCCACCCATAGTGGGGATGGATGTCCTGTCGGGTCAGTCAACCCCCTATATGTCTTTGCACCAAGAATCTTATAAGTAAGTAAATCTCCTTAATCTCTGTGGTTTATTTCCTTCTCCAAGATTAAAATATATGAAAATGTGTGGCCTCTGTATTTCATTGGAGGCCCAGATATACCTGGAAGCTCTGGCATTGTCACATGGAAATTGCCAGGTTGTAAGAGGAACACAAGGTGAGCACCAAACTCGCAAGGAGACCAAACAAACCAAAGGGCGAGCAGGATATGGGTCACTAGCACTTTATTTATGAAACACCCCAACGCGTTTCGGCTTGTGCCTTCATCAGGGGGTAGAAAGGACTGCAAATAATTAGATAAAAACATAAAATCATACATGGATAAAAAATATAAATGGAGAACAAAGAAATAAACAAAATATATATATATATCTAAGATACATTTAAAAATATATAAAAATACAAAATTATATATTGTGCGAGCACAAGGAGAAAATATCTAGAAAAAATAATAAAATATACTTACTTATAAAACTTCTAGTCATACATAAAAAAGCGCATAAGCAATATGTGACCAATAGTGCAAAAAATATAGCTGAAAAAGACATAATAAATACGTTAAATAACAGACAACTTTTAAATATACAATAAAGAACAAAGAAAATAGGAGACCCAGACCAAAAACATGTAACATAATGAATAATGCACCAAAACCAAAATACTAAGTAATCATTAATTGTCTAATAAATAAAGGTAATAAATATAATAAATAAATAAATAATTAAAATACATCAATATGGAAGTGTACACAAAAATATGTCTATACGTGTAACCAATTAAAACAATATAAATACACAATAGTAAATATGAATAAATAATGATATAGGAGCACAAAAGATAAATACATATAAAAATATACATATAGAAATGTATATATAAAAAATGTGCATATGTAAACAATTAAAACGATCTAAATCCATAATTATATATATATATGCATTGTTAGTTAGAACATTAAATGGATAAAAAATCCCGCTAAAACAAGTGTGGTTGTGAACAAACAATGTGCATCAATGGCAAACTCTTGACAATAATCTCCAAAAAATGCTCAACTACCTAATTGGAAGAGGAGGATACTGAACCTTGAAAAGAAAACCAGTGGCTGTTCAAGATTACCATCCTTAAAACAGTATAAATATAAGATGAACCATATGCATAAATTTTGTATTATAAATCTTAAAATGTATGATAAATTCTAAAAAAATCTAAAAAAACAGCTCACCAGGGATAAAGTTTGTAATCCAATATTATGAGAAGAAAAAGGAGGGAAGGGAAGGGAGGGAGGGAGGGGGGAGGGGAAAAAAGGGAATAAGGAGGGAAAGGGAATGAATTGAATTTGACATCATGTACCCATATACCTCTTAAATAAATTATGTAAAAGAGGAGGAAAGACCTTGGTTCACATAAATAAACTGCATAGGCTGATTGTAAACACGAAAGAAAGAAACGTGCAGGGTCACTATAACCCAAACTGAATTAAAGACACTATTATAAACAGCACACTGTAGTAAAAGAACATACCTTCAAACCGGCAGAGTACCGAAGCAGCTTAAGAAAAACGCGCTAGAAATTGGCGCGATTTAAAGGGATCACAAGACAGGACTTTGCATAACTGCATATGCATATGGAGCATGACGTAATCAGATCGGCAAAAAATCCTCGCGGCTTGAGAGAAACGCGCTAGATTATTGACACGATTGAAAGGATCATAAAACAAAATTAATTCAAAATTGCGCTCATACCAACCACTTGAAAAACGTGTAGCATATGCTTTATAAAAACAAATGGTAAAAAGAACGACTATAAAAAGCAATCAACCTTAAATTAAAAACACCTTAAACCCATTGATAAAACATTAAGAACGCTCAAGATTCAAAAAACAACCTTGCCAACTAGCTAAACCTCACGCTGATCTAGCGCGATAGAGAAAGAGAAACCAAGGCAAAATTTTTCAAAGATGCTTGTATATATGCAATACGAAGTAAACAAATAATGAACTCTTCTCACTAAAATAAATTAATAGATCTATGAACTGTATTCACAAAAGCAATAAAAAGGCAAATTGTTGCAAAAATGATTATATCTATAAACCACGATATAAACGAGTGATAAATAACACAGGTACACTACCAAAAAACTGCCTCCAGTTTTGCAACTAATTCCTATAGATTTTGGGGTGCTGAATCCAGGAAAAATAGCCAAAATGTTCCATCACGTCACGTTTTCTTGCAAAATTAGATTTCTTACCCATATAAGGAATGTTCACATAATTTCTTTTTAGCCGACTGCAGTTTATTTTCTTGGTCCAAAATAGAGGTTGTAATGGTTAACTAACTAGAAACACTCCCTCATGATATTTTAGAGTGTTTTGTATTCATTTTATACATTAACAGGACAATTGGGAGGCGGGGGGCTAAATCCAGTACTCGCGCTGGCGCATGTTCTTTCCTGTTCGCCTCGCCTCGTTCGCTCGCTCAAACACGGTGGTTGCGACATGAACGTTCCTGTCAAATTTCAGTTTCTTGCAAGTTCATTATTACCTTTTGTTTGCTCAGTCGTAATCCAGCTTTATTCCGAAGTGGTTCACTACAGTTGTAGTTTGCAGTGCTGTGTATTTGTGATGGCTCACAGAGCCAGAGGTTGCGTCAACTCTCCAGACAGTTTTTGTTTTATTTGTGGGGAATATACCGTGAAAAAGCGGCAGAGGAACATTTCTGCATTTATTAAAAAAGTATATTTTGCCTATTTCGGTTTGAAGTTAGGCGATCAAGACAAACCGTGGGCTCCTCACAAAGTGTGCAAGACATGTGAGGAAGATCTACGCTTATGGATGAAAGGTAAAAAACAAGCATTTCGTTTCGGAATACCTATGATGTGGCGTGAACAAAGAGACCACAGCAGTGACTGCTATTTTTGCTCTTGCATTGTGAAGGGATACAACTTAAAAAATAAGAACGTAATAAGTTACCCCAACCTTCCCTCAGCAATTAGGCCTATGCCTCATAGCAACGAAGTACCTGTGCCTGAACCACCAAAATCTTTGGATCATATTTGTGTGGACGGTTCTGATCATGATGAGACTCATCAGATGGCTTTTCCCGATGAGTCCAGTACTTCCGAGTTTGAAACTGAACCAGATCCGAAACCTGAACTTTTCTCTCAAGCTGAATTGAATGATTTAGTCCGGGATATAGGACTCCCAAAAGATGTTGCCCAACTGCTAGGTTCTCGGCTTAAACAGAAAAATCTATTGTCACCAGGAACAACTTTTTATTGGTACCGCAACCGCGAGACACAATTTTTGAAGTATTTCAGCAAAGAGGAAGATTTGGTATTTTGCAACGATATATACGGAGTGATGGAAAAGTTTAAACTCAAGTATGATCCTGCTGAATGGCGGCTGTTCATTGATTCGTCAAAAGACAGCATAAAAGGTGTTCTTCTTCATAATGGCAACACATTCGCTTCAGTTCCTATTGCTCACTCTGTTATTCTCCAAGAAAAATACGAGAATTTGGCCTTGATTCTTCAGAAGATTCGTTATGATGAGCATAAGTGGATGATTTGTGGAGACTTTAAAATTCTATCCATGCTATTAGGGCAGCAATCCGGTTTCACCAAATATCCCTGCTTCCTTTGCTTGTGAGATAGCCGGGCCCGCGACCTACACTGGGGGAAAAAAGACTGGCCAATTCGGGAGTATTTGAGACCCGGTGAGAAAAATGTTTTTCATGAGAGCTTGGTACCTCGTGATAAAATTCTATTACCACCTCTCCACATTAAGTTGGGTCTCATTAAGCAATTCATCAAGTCCCTTCCAAAAGATGGTGAGTGCTTTCGGTACCTTTGCTCAAAGTTCCCCCGACTTTCTGAAGCAAAGCTAAAGGAAGGAGTGTTTGTTGGCCCTGATATAAGGAAACTCATTTCAGATGGAGCATTCGCTGAAACGATGTCTGAGAAGGAAAAAGAAGCCTGGGATTCCTTCAAGGATGTTGTTGTTCTCAAATTCTTGGGGAACAGGCGGGATGAGAACTATAAGGATATTGTTGCCAGGATGCTCAATGCCTTCAAAGAACAAGGCTGTAACATGAGCCTGAAAGTCCATTTCTTGCACTCCCATGTGAACTACTTTCCCGAAAACTTGGGGGCGTACAGTGAAGAACAAGGTGAAAGGTTTCACCAGGACATCAAGGACACAGAGAGAAGGTACCAAGGAAGATGGAACACCACTATGATGGCTGATTTCTGCTGGTTGCTGCTGCGGGAAACCCCAGATGAAAAATACGCCAAGCAGCGCACCAAGAGAAGCATTCGGGGGAAGAAGAAACGGGCCCACCAGGAGATTGATTGACCCAAGAATGACTTTAAAATCTAAACTGTGTTGACAAATATCGTGTTTTTACTAAACTTTGAAATAAAAATTTGCTAGTTATTACCACAGTGTCGGATCTCATTTATTAGAATTTTATTTTCACACCATCGGGTGTTTGTCTTCATGTATTGCAATGGTGCGGTTTGCGTTTTCTATTCTTACATACATACCTGTACAACATTTTTTGCACATTTCTTTGCTTTGCTTTGTGTCTAACCTCGCTCTTATATGCTCAATGTTTGTGCACATGTATGTGGCTGTTTTAAGTGCAGACAATTTTGCTACCATCACAGTGTGTTTTGTTGACATTACTCTATTCTTATGTGCTGCCTTGTTACAATTTTCTTTATTCTTATTTGAATAACTACTAAACAATTAGTATAAAGAATTCATCCAAGAAACTTTTATCTCGATTGCACTCAATATGAAACGTTCACCTCAAACTGCTAACCGAATGTAGCAAAAATCTGTACGTGATGGAGCAAATTGGTTACCAGATTTGGATTCAGCGCACCAAAAAACGTAAAAATCAATCGAAACATTAGAGGCAGTTTAAAAAAATTTTTTTTTAGTGTACCTGTGTAATCAAAGTACTCTTACTAAAAATAAATTATTAGTTCTATAAAATGTATTTACAAAATAAATGAAGAGGCAACACGTTAAAATATTTTCATTAATGCCTAACCTGGCAAACTCAAACATGTAAGGAACATCTCATCATCTTGTTCATGGAACATAGAACGCAACAACTCTTTTTAAGGAGCTCCTACAAAACTACACCATATTAGCTATGTACACAATTTAAGAAATAAATAAATAAATATAATAAATAAAGCCAATAATACATAAAAGTAGTCAAAAACTTTTAAGCATGCTGACACATAACACTGAGACCAGTAAGATAAAATTATATAAATTAGTTGAAACATCGAGAGGGGAATCATCACAACTCATAATCTTATTCATGGAACATGGAACGCAACTACTCTTTTTAAAGGCTCCTACAAAACTGCACCATATTAGCTATATAATAAATAAATAAATATAATAAATACAACCAATGGTCAAAATTAAAAATAAAAATAATAATAAAAAATATGTACCAAAAATAAAATGGTTTCTCCTGCTGCTTGTGCAAACAAACTACATGTACTCCTGCATGTCCTTTGTATGTATTTTACAAAAGGCTCTTCATTCGGCACAGCCTTTTGTAAATACCACTAGAACCGAGCAGATCCCAGCCTGGATGTCTTCATTCTGATCTCGGTGTTCTGTGTAAAATGAGCATTCACGTGACTTACCCCAGATCAGAAAGAGTGGCAGTGGTAGTAGCAAGATTTGAACCTGCTTCTCAGCCTATTTGCGCTAACTACTAGGTTCATTCTTCTGCTTTGGTCAGTGGCTAAATGTTTTTAGAACTGTACAGCCATGGTGGTTAGAAAAAGTAAAGCCCTTCAGGGAACATATGGAGAGCATATTAACAGGGAATGTTGTCAGCCTGGAATGAGATGTGATGCAAATCTATGGACATGTTTACTAAGCCGTGCTAAGGGTTAATGCAAGGTTTACTGCATGCCAAGTGTGATGAGCTAACCATTAGCGTAGGGCACTATGGTAAAATCCTGCACTAACCCTTTAGCATGTGATGGGATGGAGAGTGGGTGGGATGGGGCACATTATGGGCAGTCAGCACATCACGGTTAGTGCAGGTGACATTGGCGCACTTTGACCATGATTGTTGCCCTTAGCTTTGGTGCACCTACCACCTCCTCTAGGGGTGACAGTAAGTACACCCACAAGCTGGTCAGTATAGCTGTAGCTTGCTAATTGCAGGAGTACATGCTGGGTTTGCCCCCAACAGTGCAAGCCATCATGCTAATTTGGGCCCCGATTGTGCGCAGATGGCATGTCCATTAGTAAACATCTCCCTTAATGTTGAACATCAAAAGATATTTAAAGGGTACTTTATATATGGTTTTGAGCCATTATCATTGATAATAATGGTTACAGCATAATTTAAACTTGTACAAACATGCTGAGATGTGTGAACTGGACTTTATTAAGTTTTATTATGATACAAGCAAAATAAAAATTAAAGTGAAAAAAGTATTTTGCTTCAGAATACTAAACTACTACTTTCAAATGCTGCCTTCATTCGTGTTACTTCTTAAATTGAAAAAATGCATGAACTGGTAGAAAAACATTATAGATTAGAGTTCCAGTCATTCACAGGCTGCTCCTCTGTCTTAGCAGCATACCATTGGTGTCTCATGCATAAAACACACTCCGCTGGCAGGATATAAAAAAATATATATATAAAAAATAAAAATAAAAAAAAACATATGGGAATATTTGGGGAGCAGATCAATTTTATGGCTTTCCAGAAATGATTGCATTAATTAGCAAGTGTGTGTACTTAGTTTATGGCTGTGTAGAATGGTAGTCCTAGCCCAGGTTGTGCCCAGAAAGTATATAATAGATAGAGTTAGAAATATTTCTTATGGCAATAAAAATATGATCTTGTTTTCATTAGAAGAAATCCAGGAGATCCTAGTTTTGTGTGTCCAACCAGGGCAAGATGATTTCATTGCTACTAATGGACATTAGACTTGTGCAGCTAACATGGCAATAAAGTGCATCTAGCGTGGCGTTAGCTGTAGGAGCCTTGTGTTATTCGTTAGGGGCAGGCACAACATTTACCCAGCAGATAATGCATCGAAAATGCAGAGAGCCTTGGACATCAGCCTAGATGCAGCTAATGCCACCCATTGAGGTGCTGTTAATAGCAACCACACTGTCTGCAAATCTGATGGTTACTGTGTGCTGTTGAGGCCCGCAGTAATTTGTGTGTTGCAGACATACCCACACTCTACCCTAATCCCCCCACTCATGCAGATCACACAGGCTGCATTTCTTCAGCTAGCACAGAAAATGACTGTGTTATCTGCATTTTGCATGCGTTGGTGCACGCTATCTGTGGTGCTCTGTGGTTTAATAAAGATGCTCTGAAAACGTCTGTTAACTTATTTATAACCCATATTTCACCTTTGATTGTTTGTAATCTATTTTATGTTTGAAGAAAAGAGGGACAATAGGGGAAAAAAGACACGCATATAGTAGTGGGGGTGAATTTATAAGAGCTTTGAGAAAGTAGAAATCCCTTTTACGTGCTCAGGTAGGCTCTTATAAAATTGCCCAGGGATATATGCACATGTACAGGGTAACTTTATAACGGAGCACCTAGGTTTGAAGATGGACAGTGGAAGGTCATTTTATAAATTCCCATGCGGTTAATGTGCATTGCCATGCACATATTTGGAGCCTATTTTATCAAATGAAATATGAGTGCACTTTACTTTGAGACACGCCTTTACGCCTCTGTTTTAAAATCTAGTGCCTGTTCTAGATCGGTCAGTCACACGTGCATTAGAATATTTTATAACTTACATGTGTAAATTTAGGCCCTGTCTATATTCTACTCAAGTTCTGCTCCTGTGTCCACCGTAACTGAAAGTATGCATGATGGGACATATGTATGTGTTTACAGAATAGCAAATGCCTATGCGTCTAAATCCATTAGCATAGGGATGTATGTGCATAATGTCACAACCCCATCCCTTTAGCCACATGCTTAAAGGTCAGGGTGGACATTATTGTTGTATTGAAGGTAGAAACTTTTGTTAGCCCAGAAGCCTTCTAGTACTAGTAGTCCCTTTCTTCATAATGAATAGTTGTATAAGCCATGTGAATGGTAAAGTATAGGTTTTATTCCCTTAATGCACAAAAGGTTCAAACGAAGACAACAGGATTTTCACCTTGTTCAGGATTTTCACATAAGGTATTTACATAGATCAAAAACTTGGATATGCTTTTCAGTCTTTGTTAGTTATGCAGGGTTCAAACAAAACAGGTTATACAAACAAAAGCAATGCTTCTTCTTTCAGCTTGTCAAACAAAACTGTGTTTCAAAAGTATATCCTGCATGCTATATTTCTCTCAAGGATTCTAAACTCCCAGTACAACAAAACATACAGTCCATAGGGCATTCAGTTAGCAAAGGGTCAGGTTCAGCAGGGTCTATCTGCATAGCCTCTTGTTCTGCTGAGATATCTGTGGCCCCTGAGCTTTCCCCATATATTCCTGGTTTTACTTCAGAACTTCTTCTTAAGGCTCTCCAGCCTGGCTGTAACCGGTCTGGCAAATATGCAACAGCATTTTTGGTAAGCACTCTTTCTATAGGTTCCCAAACGTTTCTCCAGCTGCCTTGGCTGCTCTTACGGCTCCCTGGCTTCCAGGCCTTTCTGTGACCCGGCCTCAGTTCCTGGTTCAGATCTGTGTCTCTTAGACTCCTGGGCTGAGTCTGGTTCACCCACCTCTGAACTCCTTGGGGCTCACATACAGGGGAAGAAGCATGAAGGTACCTCTGAACTCTTGGGTCTGTGTCTCTGGTATTCTCCCTACCAGGCACTCTCCCAGTTCTCCTGTCCTTCCTGAAGACTTCTTTCTGGAGCTTCCCAGCCTGAAACTGGCTCTCCTGGAACTTGTTCCTTTCCTGTAAGGGCTGCAAGTTGTGAGACCATGCCGGTCCTAGGCGGTTGCCTAGACCCGGGATAGCCTGGAGTTGTGGTAAATAAAGGACACTGTAGTCGTGATCCAAATGAAATTAAAGTTGGGTTTTATTCCCCTTCCCTTGAGGATGTCGTAGAATAAGGGACAACATAAAGAACGGTTGTTTTCACCAGGGTAAAGGATGTTTAACCAAAAATAATCATGCTTCTTTCCAGCAATAAAGTCCAACACTTTTCAATGTGCAAAATACAGTTTCTTTCTTGTTCTTTTCCTTTAACAAAGGCTCTCTATATCATCAGTCACGCATACAGCACATTCCATCGGTTCAGGGATATTTTCTGAGCTATTGCTGTCCCATTGCATAGGGCTAGGACCTGCCCCTGTATAAGGACACTGAGCCCCTATGAAGCTGCTCTCTGTATCTTGCCCTGGGGATACCTCAGTTGCCCCCAGTTGGAGCTGCTTTTGTAAGTCCCAGATATCAGGAGCTGAGCTGGGGATTTCTTCCCATGGCTTGAGCCAATAAGAGTTCCTTTGCCGGTTATAAGCCTGGCTTCTATCCCGGAGACTCCCTTTTCTCCCCTTAGCAGAAACAGGGTACTTATCTTTTCCTTTGGAGAAGTTGGTCTCACACTCCTCTGTCTCCAGCCAAGGCTTTCTTTCTGCCCTGCAGCCTGCTCTTCTGTGGGAACCCTGGTTACGATGTCTGGCTGAGGGAAACTCACTTCCTGCTTCCTGTGTGCTTCTTTGGACGTGACCTCTGCCTCCTGTTAACTGGACAGTTTGCCTTGGTGTGAGGACCCCTCTGGCTGGGAAGACCTTGCTGCAGTTTTGCTTATCCCACCTGGGTTTGCCAGCCTGCCTTTCTCCAGCCCTGGTTCTCCAAGGTAACGTGTCTTCCTGCAATTGCTTGGGATTTCTACTCTCACCTTCTCTCCAAGCCTGTCTGAAACAGCAGTCAGAGTTCCTTTGGTCTCTGCTTTCCTCCTGGCATTCAAGCTCTGGCTCCCGCCCTAGTCCAGGCTCCAGCTTCCACTGCCAGTGCTCATTCTGCTGCTTCCAATTCTCTTGCTCCTTTCCAATCTGCTTCCCACTCCAACTCTGTCTCTGTGAGATTCCCCACCTGCTTTTATCTCTCAGCTCCTCTAACGTGGAACGTGAGTCTGAGTCCAGGTGAGCCTGATTGGCACTCTCAATTCTTACTGCGTCACTACACCCATGTGGAAAGTTTGTTTTCCTTTTCCCTGCCTCTCTGTACTGTGAATGCTGCAACTGCCCCTGAGGCTGCAAGGTAAGCTCTTCTTCCTTTTCATTTCTTAATATTTCAGGGTCTGTGCTGTCTACCTCATGACATATCCCCCCTCTTAAGCTATTTCGGGCTGGGGAACATATGTCCTTACAGCACGAAATACAGGTTACGACAGTCGCCTTGACCGGCCGCTGTACCTGCAACTTCCCCACTGCTGCTGTCCGCTCTTGCCAGGGTTTCAGGACGTTGATGTGATACACCTGACGTCGTCCCTTGTCCGTTTCCACCACATAGGAGACTGGTCCCTTGTGATCTATTACCGTGTAGGGCCCCCTCCACTGAGCTTCAAATTTCGGCCCAGGGTCCGCTACCATCACAACTACCTTATCCCCAATTGTGAGCTGACGGGGCTTTTTCCCCCGGTCGTAATATTTCTTCTGCAGCCGTTGACTACCCTGTAAATGCTGTTCTGCCGCCTGTGAGGCCCTCTGCAAGCGCAACCTAAGTTCCTGTAGGAACTGCAGTATTCCTACTTCCTCTCGTTTTGGCTCCACCCATTGATCCCTTAAAATGTCAAGTATGCCCCTTGGAGCTCGGCCGAACATTAGCTCGTATGGGGAAACTCCTAATGAAGCCTGTGTGCGTTCCCTGCTTGCATACAAAGCAAATGGGAGCATAATATCCCAATCGGCCATTTTCCCATCTAATCCCCGCCTTAATAATTGTTTGAGGGTCTGATTAAACCGTTCTACCATCCCGTTGGCCTGGGGATGGTATGCTGATGTTTTCAGGTGACGGATCCCGAAGGCATCCCAGACTTGGGTCAAGTATCGGGATAAGAAATTGCTCCCCCTATCTGTTAGCATTTCCTTCGGGAACCCTACTTCACAAAATATCTTGATAAGTTCCCCCGCTATTGTTCTGGCTGAAATGTTCCTTAGCGGTATAGCCCAGGGGAACCGGGTGGCCTGATCCATAATGATTAGGATATATTGGAACCCTCTAGGGGTCCTTACTAAGGGACCGACGATGTCCATCGCCATCCGTCGTATAGGTTCGGCTATAGTGGGCATTGGTATCAAAGGCACCCCCTTAGGTCTTGCGGCAGAGACCCTCTGACACGCAGGGCATGCCTCACAGAAACGCTTGGTTTCCTGGAACACACCTGGCCAGTAGAAACGGGCCAGCACCTGGTCTAGGGTACCTACAACCCCTTTATGTGCCCCTACCGGGTGGTCATGGGCCAACCTCATCACTGTTGCCTTAAAAGGAGTGGGTACTACCAGCTGTTTCCTCACAGCCCCAGTCTGTGGATCATTACTTTCCCTATACAGCAACTCCTCTTCTAGGAAAAATCTGGGAAGAGTATCTCCATCGGACTGTGCATATTCAAAAGCGCGCCTTAAGGCGGGATCCGCTTTTTGTTCCTTTGCAAATGAGGGAAACTTTTGTACTAGCTCTTCGGGTACCCAGGGAAAACCTATTCCCTCTCCTGCCCCTGCCCTTAGCTGGGCCCTATTGTGGCACTCTCGCCTCTTATCACCCTTACTTTTCTTAACTACTTTCTTTGGAGAGTTGATCAAACCTTCATGGCTGGGTAGTTCTCCTAGCCCTTCCTCTAGGGGTGTATCTTCTTCTTCTTCCTGTGGTGCAACTTCTTCCTCCGAAGGAGGGTCACTATCCTCCTCGGGTTCAAAGTTCTCCCGTGAACTGTGGGCCTGGGACCTTGTGGACACTAGTCCCCTTTTCTCTTGCCTGCCCTCCCCTATGTCCCTATAAAAATGTGGCCAATCTTGACCTAAAACTATGTCATAGGGTAAATGGGGAATTACTGCTACTAGGAGCTTCCTATGTGTGCCTAGTGCTTTTACTAACACCCTATATTGAGGATAAGAGGTGGATGACCCGTGTATACAACGGATCTTGCTATTGCCTTCTGGCTGATTCAGGGGAACTGCCTCACTGTCCTGTAGAAAACCCCAAAATTTTTCTGACACCATTGTTTGTTCAGCTCCTGAATCTAATAAAGCCTTGGCCCCCTGCACTTCCACCTCAAGGCGAAAGCCTTCTTGCTTGTATTGTGCTTTTTCACCCATTAGTGCTGTGCGCTCTCTGCATTCATACCTCTTGTGACCCCTCCTCCCACATTTAAAACATATTATGTAAGAGTCATGCGCTATACCTTTACTTCTACATTTTTCTGTAGTTGGTATGCTCAATCCTGGGTCTTTCATAACTCTACCAGAGTTTGCCATGCCACGCGAGCCGCTAGCCCCTCCTTGGGATCCATGGGCTACCTGAGCCTCCATGAATCTCTCTGTTAGGAGAGTAGCCTCGTCCGTCGTCTGGCAGTTCTGTAGAATGAGGAATGACCTTACCTCTACAGGCACAGCTTCACAGAATTGCTCTAACACAAGCATATCTAAAACACTTTCCATTGTCTTCCCTTCTGGCATGAGCCACTTCCATACAAGGCTACGAATCCGCTGGCCTAGGGCCTTCAGAGTTTCACCTTGTTGGATCTTTGTAGCTCTCAACATTCTACGGTATACCATAGGCGACAGGCCTAGCCTATCCCGTATGGCTGCTTTCACATTGGCATATTCGTTAGCCTGGGCGGCCGGCATAGCCTTGTATGCCGCCAGGGCTTCTCCCGTCAGGGAGGTAGCTAGGCGAACCGCCCATTGTTGCTCGGGCCAGCCTGCACCACGAGCTACACGCTCAAAGGCTTCCAGAAAATCGTCTATATTGTCTTTTCCTGACCACTGTCCAAAAGACAAAATGCCACATGTCTGTGGGCCTACCCCACCAAAATGTCCTTCGGTTTTCCTTTCGGCTTGCCGCTTCTGCAGTACCGCCTGCAACAAGTCCGTCAGCGGCTTTTGCTGTATCTGCATGGCGACTATGGCTTGTTCTTGGCACTGCTGGGCAAGTTCACGTTGCTTCTCAAACTGGAGCCCCATCCACTTCAGGATATCCGCTGGAGACTCCATGTTGGCAACCTGCAATAATCAGAGAAGAGAAAAAAAAACCAAGTGCGGAACCTCTCTTTTTTTTTCACTGCTCCCACTGGGATTTTCAGTCCCTCAGATACCTCCTCAGAATCCCACCCTGGCTGTCCCAGATACTATTACCTGAGTCAGGTGGTGATTCTGGCCTTGAGAAGGTCTTTGACTGCTCCCGGTTCCTGGAGTTGTCTGGGCGTGGTTCCACCTCCTTCCTGGTTGCGTCCTCTGGCGCTGGTGACTCCGTCCCTCTTGCACGGTGTCCTCTTTTCTGGCATCCAAGAACTACGCCATTTGTGAGACCATGCCGGTCCTAGGCGGTTGCCTAGACCCGGGATAGCCTGGAGTTGTGGTAAATAAAGGACACTGTAGTCGTGATCCAAATAAAATTAAAGTTGGGTTTTATTCCCCTTCCCTTGAGGATGTCGTAGAATAAGGGACAACATAAAGAACGGTTGTTTTCACCAGGGTAAAGGATGTTTAACCAAAAATAATCATGCTTCTTTCCAGCAATAAAGTCCAACACTTTTCAATGTGCAAAATACAGTTTCTTTCTTGTTCTTTTCCTTTAACAAAGGCTCTCTATATCATCAGTCACGCATACAGCACATTCCATCGGTTCAGGGATATTTTCTGAGCTATTGCTCTCCCATTGCATAGGGCTAGGACCTGCCCCTGTATAAGGACACTGAGCCCCTATGAAGCTGCTCTCTGTATCTTGCCCTGGGGATACCTCAGTTGCCCCCAGTTGGAGCTGCTTTTGTAAGTCCCAGATATCAGGAGCTGAGCTGGGGATTTCTTCCCACGGCTTGGGCCAATAAGAGTTCCTTTGCCGGTTATAAGCCTGGCTTCTATCCCGGAGACTCCCTTTTCTCCCCTTAGCAGAAACAGGGTACTTATCTTTTCCTTTGGAGAAGATGGTCTCACACTCCTCTGTCTCCAGCCAAGGCTTTATTTCTGCCCTGCAGCCTGCTCTTCTGTGGGAACCCTGGTTACGATGTCTGGCTGAGGGAAACTCACTTCCTGCTTCCTGTGTGCTTCTTTGGACGTGACCTCTGCCTCCTGTTAACTGGACAGTTTGCCTTGGTGTGAGGACTCCTCTGGCTGGGAAGACCTTGCTGCAGTTTTGCTTATCCCACCTGGGTTTGCCAGCCTGCCTTTCTCCAGCCCTGGTTCTCCAAGGTAACGTGTCTTCCTGCAATTGCTTGGGATTTCTACTCTCACCTTCTCTCCAAGCCTGTCTGAAACAGCAGTCAGAGTTCCTTTGGTCTCTGCTTTCCTCCTGGCATTCAAGCTCTGGCTCCCGCCCTAGTCCAGGCTCCAGCTTCCACTGCCAATGCTCATTCTGCTGCTTCCAATTCTCTTGCTCCTTTCCAATCTGCTTCCCACTCCAACTCTGTCTCTCTGAGATTCCCCACCTGCTTTTATCTCTCAGCTCCTCTAACGTGGAATGTGAGTCTGAGTCCAGGTGAGCCTGATTGGCACTCTCAATTCTTACTGCGTCACTACACCCATGTGGAAAGTTTGTTTTCCTTTTCCCTGCCTCTCTGTACTGTGAATGCTGCAACTGCCCCTGAGGCTGCAAGGTAAGCTCTTCTTCCTTTTCATTTCTTAATATTTCAGGGTCTGTGCTGTCTACCTCATGACAAAGTTCAACTGCCTTTTCTCCTCTCTTTGGAGCCGTCTCCTTTCTCTTTCTTCTCTACCAGCAGCTGCTGCAGCTCGTGCTGCTCCTCTCTCCCCTGGCTTGTCTATGCTTTGCTTATAAAGCTGTTTCTTAGGTAAGGATTCTGTCCCTCTGACCAGGTGTATCTGATTATGCTTTGAATTAGTTCTTGCATCATCCCAACCTGGGTGTGTCAGCCTACCTTCTGACTCTCCGTGCATGTTCTCTCTAGCTGCACTTCTCACTAACTGCACTTTATGTATATCATTTCCTTTAAAGAGATCAGTGTTTCTTTCTACCTCCATAGGTTTACTGGCGTCTGCTTCATCACAATAAATAACACGTAACTTTCTGTGCTCCCTTTATAGAATCAGCCCTTTAAAGCATTTTATGACGACACATAGGGGTCTATGGAGGTCATTTTCAAAGTCCTGTTCATGAGTTGGATGTCTAAAAACAAACCCATAAATGTGCAAATTACAAAGATGTTCCCGGAAACGTTTTACAAAAACAATTATGTGAACATCTCTGGGACGAACACATCCAAGTTGTATGGAGACATGGCAGAGGCCTATCCGGGGTGTTCTGGAAAAGATACATATGCACACCTGGTTTCAGAAACAGTGAGCACATCTAAACCCACCAGAGGTCACATCTATGTCTATTCCTGACCCAGGGCACGAATAGGCATCACAAATGCAGGGCCGTACCAAGGGCTGTGCGAGCGGTGAGGCCGCACAGGGCGCAAGCACAGAAGGGGGCGCTGATATCAGCACTGCGTTTCCAGGAAGCTCAAAAAGAGTGAGTTACTGAAGGTGGCTGGGTGGAGGGGGGGCACCAGATTCATTAGTTGCACAGAGCGCATTTCTAGCTTGGTACGGTCCTGCACAAAAGTTCTCATTCTGCCACCAAAACGCCTGGAGGGAGTAAAGAAGAAGGTACCCTAATATCTGCAATACTTTTCATGTACATAAAGACAACTGAAGGGAAATGCAGACATTTGTTTTCTGGTCGGCATGCCAATGAATGTCTCGCTTGCAAAATAGCAGGCAGGGACATGTATGCAGCATGGGATAGTCGTCCCTGTTCTAAACTTTTGTGGTGGGCATGTCTATGTAGTCATGACCACCAGCGTCTAGTTTGCATATGCACAAGTTTCTGAAATCAAGTCGAAACGTGCACCTGGCCAGTCTTCTTTCATAGATCTTGACATGCACGTCTACCACTGCACTTAGACGTCATTTCTAAAATGTGCTTTTATGTGTCTTTATAAAATACCAGCACAGATCCTGCAGATGTTGTACCTGGCCATTACGGTTGCCCTGGAGGAGGCAAAAATGTTAGCACAAACTTCATATGCCCATGTGCAACTGCACCCATGTCTACTCAACAACTATGTGCCAGCTTGTACCATGCATGCATTTAGGCATGATCTAATTGTATAAAAGCCCTTCTATGTGCCTAAAATGGAATATGAAATTCATTTAACAGGTTTTAATATACCGTTTTTTTCTACCAGTCAAATCGGTTTAATTTAACTGAGTGGATACAATGACCTTATGTATACAGCTGGAAGATATCGAACTTATAAGCATAAAATCAGACCAGTGATTGCTAGTACATCAACTGCCATATACAGTATTTATCTCTTGTCTCTACTGCCCCAACAGTCTCTTGTGTTTTTCTAACTTTTTCTCTTATATGTAGTCAAGGTGCCTTCATCAAAATAATCATCCCAAAACTTAAAACTCCAACTATTTCTTAGCAGCCGCATAGGATGGGCATGGGATGAGCTGAGCACCGGACAAGTTGGAGTGAGCACAAAGTAAATTTTTGTTATCGTTGTCACCATCCATCATCATCAGCAAGACGCCACTATGAGATACGTGCATCTGCTTCTGTTAACGCTTAAGGGCGGTTGCTAAGAAATCAGAGTTTTGAGTATTGGGACACTTATTTTGATGAAGGCTTTTTGACTGCATACAAGAGAAAATTTTAGAAAAACATAACAGACTGTTGGGGCAGTGGAGACAAGTGATAAATATATGGCAGTTGATGTACTGGCAATTGCTTGTCTGATACAATGCCTGTTGATGTCTCCATGCAACCCTCTTTAGATATTTTTCTAAGTTTATACCCATAGAGTTATATTGAGTTTGATATATTTTGGGATTTGGTCACTTGTATCTAAAACTGAATTTGAGCATGAATATGGTTTATAAAATTACCCTCAAAGAGTAGCTTCAGAGAAATCTGGCACATAATTTTACATGACGAATAAGTGGAATGGGGATGGGACTGGCCCTCTTGCACCTATTTTCAGGAGCCCAAAGGATGTGCATGGAAAACATTTTTGGTTTATTTTGGGGTCAGTTTAAGGCTTTTTTTTCCTGATTTTTGGACGTGTCTTTGTTCATTTCACACATTCATGTTAGTACGATTTTTAGCATCCCGGAAATCATTTCAGCCTGCACTAAATTTTGAAAGGTGTGCTAACAAACTGAATACACGCTAATGAATCTTCATCCCCAACCAACACATATATGCACGCTCTTATACCTGCCTGAAAGCATTTACTTTGAGGTAAAACATTTTTAAAACACATTAGGTGCATATGTTTCCCTTATAAAGTGGGTGCAACATATATCCCTGTGTGCCTTTCCTGCCTAGGTACCTTGTTATAAAATTACCCTCGATAAAATATTCCAATTTCTGATTATCTGCTCATTGTGATATTGTCCATGAAACAAGAGGTAATGGAGGGCTAGTGCTGAAAGAGTGCGGGCTCCATAAATGGGCTGCTGGGTGGAAGAGGGCCTCCAGAGTCAGCCCAGATAGGTGGGTGACGGGGGGGGGGGAGGAGAGCTGTGCCAGGATAAGGGAGGGGGGTAAGAGTCACCCAGGGTATCATAGAGAGAAAAGGGGGGCCCAAGTATCGCTAGGTAGTGCCTGAGCCAGGGTAATGGAGGAGCAGGTACCAGGGCCAGGGGTGCCTGACCCCGGTTACCATGACCACAGAACATGCAGGGCACCTGGTCGCCAACACAGAGCGGTTGAGGACGAGGGTGAAAAGGGCGAAGCCTGGGCCAAGGCCACTGAACCAGGCAGCAAGAACGGTGGTACCCCTCCACATCAGTAAGGCTAGCGTTGTGATGGTGGTTATTGTTGTTGGGATGGTAGTTATAGTTATGACTGTTAGAACTGCAATTATGGTTGTATCCAACACTGTTACTGTACAATGCTATTACTGTGTTCTATAAGCTGTGGCCCTTGAAGTCCACTAATAAAGGCAGTTGTGAAACGTTCAAGTGGACCATTTTGTGCAAGCATGGAGGGGGTGGGGGGCGGGGGACGGGGAGAGGGGGAAAAGGAAAGGGACCAGAAGCCAGTCTGCAATGCCCCAGGATATGCAGCTTCAAATAGCCTGAAAAACTGATTGATCTCTGCTGTTTTTATCTTAGCAAGACCCAGCTATCTTCAGAGTAAATGGTTACTGCTCAGTTCTAATCTTCTTCTTCTTCTCTCTAGTTTGTTCACAGTTCTCCAAGGGTGTCTATGCCATCTTCGGATTTTATGATCGAAAGACAGTCAACATGCTCACATCGTTCTGTGGTGCACTTCATGTCTGCTTCATCACTCCCAGCTTCCCAGTAGATACCTCCAACCAATTTGTCCTTCAGCTGCGTCCTGAGTTACAGGATGCCCTTATCAGCGTCATTGAGCATTACAAATGGAAGAAATTTGTGTACATCTATGATGCTGACCGAGGTAAGCTGCAGCAATACTTGGGGATTTTGTTTTTTTTAATATTTTTATGTACGTTTGCTGTCCTGAGGGGATCTTAGCTTGACTACTTTGGAAACTGAAGTCACAACAGGTATAGTGTAAACAGCAATGAGATGAGTTTTCCTCACTGCTCTGCCAACTTATCTTATCGTTGCTCAGGAAAGGCCCCATTATTAGAGATCTCGGATTAAAACCCATTACGTCACTGCCTGTTCAGGTGCAAAAACTATTAAAATGTGATGTTTGTTTTTGAAGAGTGGAGTCATACTCTGGTTGGCATAGACCATAGAGGACCTTGGGTTGCCTTTCTATTCTAAACTCTAATATTTATTTTTTATTTATTTAGACAGTTTTTGTATACTGCCTTATCCTTCAATCAAAGCGGTCACAACACAATTGGGGGATACATTTAACACATGGGGATATGAGACACATACACTAATACTTATAGGGAACATGGGCAATGGAGGGTTAAGTGGCTTGCCCAAGACCACAAGGAGCATCTGTGGGACTAGAAACCCCAGTCCTTCCGGCCCAAGGTTGCTGTCTTCTAGTGGGATTTGAACCCCTGACCTTCTGGCCTGAAGTACCTTGCCCCAACCACTAGGCTACTCCTCCCTCATATGTAGTTTAAAGATAAAGTTGTATTATGCTAATCACTACAATCCACTTTCGATGACCCTTGTCCTTTAAGGTCATTGTTGCCTTAGAGCAGAGCTTGGAAACTGTAATGGGAATTGGATTTAGCTCATACTTTTCTCAGAAGTTCAGGGCAAGTCATATTTAGTGTATTTGTTTTTGTGCTAAAGTGTATTAATTTTTGAGCAAAAAGCACTTTAAGTTTGAAAACCTAACATGCATTAAGTGAGAAGCTCCCACTGTAACTGTCAGGGGTGTGCGTACTCTAATGCATGGCATAATTATCATAGGTGCACTTAACGTCTCCCATTGAGGTAGTATTAGGTAAACCAGTGCTAATTGAAACATTGACAGTTAGCACGCGATATGTACTCCCACGCTAACTCCAAAATGCTCGCCATGCCCAATCTCTGCCCCTAACCCATCCATTCGGCATCCTAACATTCAGTTGGCAGCTAGCGCAAAATTCAGCATGCATCAACTGTTACTGTGGTCCAGAGTGCACAGTTAGCGTGCCCCAAATCATGCATTAAGTACTGTCACCAGCAGTGGCTGAACTAGTAGTGGATAGCTAGGCACACTGCTGGGCCTGACCCTTCTATGAAAGAAAGTGTAGTTGAGACGGAGTGGTCAGGTTGAAATAAGGATTTATTCCCCTCCCGGGGTTTGCTGGATTTTCAAAACAGTACAAAAATACCAAACTTAAGAGGCAGCCATGCTTCTGGCAAAAACAAAAGGTGAAAGGAAAACACAGCTTTTTGCTTGAACAGAACCAATAATTATAACAAACAGAAATCAGGTAACAACGTTGGCAGTTCCCTCTGTGCACGTTTATCTTTCTCTCAGGCACACTTATCTTCTATTAGCGTAGAGAAGTTTCATCAGTTATTAATAAAGAACAGTCCATGTCCTCAACATAGGGAAAGCATTCACTTTGCTCGTGCACATCGGTTCATCAACTATCTTATCTTCTTTAGGGCAGAGAGTCTGGAACCTTCTCCAATCAGTCCCTAGCTTCTCTTCACCACTCTCTCCACAGTATGGCAAATAATTATCAGATAGTTTGTAAGACTGCCTTGTTCTGTTTCTACTAGGTCTTTCTCTTGGCAGTTTTCTGCCAGGCTTTAAATACATGCAATCATCTTCTTCACTCATACATATGTCCTCAATCACTTTACTTTCCTTTTCCCAAGGTTGTAAATATCTTAAGCCGTTCTGCCTTTCAGTAATACAGAGTTCCTTACCAGCTGCTCTCCGTTCTCCCCACTGACCTCTGTGTTTGGGAAATTCTTCCTGCGTCACAGGTGAGGGTTTCCTGCAGTTAATCCCTCTGCTGGTAAACGGCTTTCTGTCTCTTTTCAAAGCCCTGCTTGGCTTTCTATTCCAAGACTCCAATGAAACAGCATTAGGCTGAGAGTATTCTGACCTTCTGTTAGAGAGCTGCAAGTCTTCCCTTACTTGCCAAGTTTCCAAATCACTCTCAACTTCTGAGTCTCCAAAACCACCGTCAGAATCAGCACATGAATCCAACTCAGCCTCTCTCACTGCAACTCCAGCTGGATCTCCTACCAGCTCCCTTCCTCGATCTAACTCTGTTTGCCTACCACGTTTCTTATACATGGTTAGGGGCGTTTTCCTGCACATGTGCAAACTGTTCTCTTCATTACCTGGGGAGTGTTTGTTGGCTAGGCGTGCCCTCAGACCTCGTGTCTCAGCCTGCTTTGGTTGCCTATGGTAACTGTGAAGCTTTTGATCTCCCTTCCTGTCAGAATCTGTGCCAAACTCAGCAGCTTTCTGTGTTTTAAAGGTATAGGGCAGAACTTCGGTGTCACAGTACGTAGCACACTTTAGTGAAAGGGCCCCTAACTTCATACCTGAGACAATGGAGGATTAAGTGACTTGTGCACAATCACAAGGAGCACCAATGGAATTTGAACCTGGTTTCACTGCTCCATTAGGCTACTTTTCCCCTGTAGCCATTGTTCTCAGGACAACGCGAAGAGCGAATGGTCCAAGAATCCAATGCAATTTGTCTCATTTTCTGAGACAGTGGCATGTTCATGGATGTTTAGTCAACATCGCCACACTTCAGACAGATTGACAGCAAGAGGTTCATCCCCTAGGCAGTAGGTCAATGTCTTCATTTCAACAACAGCAAAATGTGCTATTGAGCATAAAAAGGAAATCTGTCTCCCACTTGTGCCATCTTCTCTTCAAAAGTGAACAGCCTGCAATTAACATAATCTGCCCACTTGCTTGGTAAGTTCCTAGATGGCACCACCTGGCGAAAACGAGTTTCCAGAGTGATTAAATTTTGTGTGAGTTGTTTTTTGCCCTGAGCAAAATAGGGTGAAAAGAAAAGATATGTAAATAAAGAAAAAAATATGGATGGGGAAAAGAGTCGCCCTCTGAACGAGATATTATTCTACAGTGAGGATTCTAAGAAAACAAAACCTGAATATGCTTTATTCCTTTATTTGCCACCCCCATCCTGGTACTAATTTAATGGAAATCACTCCAAATAAACAACTGTAGCAGAATATCAGGGAGAGTTGTAAAAATTCAATAGCAAAGTATTCCAATAAAACCAAGAAACCGTCTCAGACCAAGCGGCAGCCTGTATGCTGGGAAAGGAAATTCAAATTCACCAGCGGCGCCTTTAGCATCAATGACAGGTTTTTGGTATTTTTCTTTTATATTCTATACCATCTCTCCGTTATATTTTTGAAAAAAATGTGCTTGAACAAAATAACAAACAGTCTCTGTGAAAACAGGTACTTAGCTTTTTGGTGTGTGTGTTAAACTCTTAAATGCAGTAATATTCCAACGCTCTCCAGAAACCGTTTGACTTGACAATTCAGTCCTTCTCAATAGCCATTCTTGTAGTCGAAAACAGTGTGTTTCGATTTCCCTATTATTGGAATACTTTGCTATTGAATTTTTACAACTCTCCCTGATATTCTGCTACAGTTGTTTATTTGGAGTGATTTCCATTAAATTAGTACATTATATTACTCCATAAGACAGACCCTAATTTTTTGTAAGGTAACCCCCATCCTGGTAGCACATTTAATCCATCTAGTTTTCAGCATATCTTTAATAAATGCACATAAATAGATTTTGTGTGGGGGCGATATCTATTGTATGCAAATTTATCTCATGCATATTCATTATCACTATTCTGAAAAGCATACCCGTTTGGTTGACCTCCGGGACTGTACTGAAAACCCTGCTCTCTTGGCATTAGAATTTTGCACTGTATTTGCAGGCCAGCTAACATTGGTTATCCCTTTAGCCCTAAAATTCAATACTATGAGGCCCATTAACTAAAGAGCGCTGCAGTGTTGCACCTAATGCACTGATAACATGCAAATCCATGGCGTGTTAGGACAATGCTACAGCGTTAACTGCCGGAAACATGGAAAGCATGTTCCTGGCAGCTATCGCGGTGCACACAACCCTGTTGTGGCACAGTTGTGCAAGTGCACTCAACACCGCCTATGGAGCCGGCAATGAGTGTATCACTGCTACTTGCCCGCCATGCAGGGAGCACAGGTGAACTGATTTGTGGCACTCGCCGCTTCTACTCTTTGCCCCAACCCCCCTCCACCCCCCAACTATTACATCATGGCCATTTAGCACCAAAATCTGGAAGCACTTATTATCATGGCCCACACAGGCTGTGAAGGCGTGACCAACACATGCCTTTAGTGCATGCCATACCCATGCTGATAGCTAGCGCCCTTTAGGAAAAGGTCCCCTAAGTATTTGTGGCACTTCTGAGCTGCAGGAGAGGTCAAGAACTTGTAGACAAAGCTGTAGAAAGACTAAGATGAGTATGAACTTGAATCAAGCCCCTCCTCTCCCCCCGGCCATAACACCATGATTCTGGCTTATACTGAGGATGAGAAATAGCATATAAAATGGTTAATAGTCTATAGATGGTATTTCAGTTATGATTTGGTAACAGGTTTTATTTTATATTAGATATATTTTATGTTCTTTCATTATTGTTTGAGTTACTGTCATGTTTTCAAACTATTACAAATCTATTGTGCACTACATTGATTAGTCATTGATTGGACTTGCGATTTATAAATATTTAAATTAAAAAAATAATGCCTTTGTAGGTCCAGATTTAATGATGGGAGAGAGGGAGCCTCTAAAAATTCTGCATTTGCACAAGATTTAAGATTTGTGGAAAGACTCTTGGAAATGTTTTTGTTTCATTGTAAACGGCCCCTGATCTCTGGAAGGGGCGGTATAGAAAAACGTTCCAAATAAATAAATAAATGTTGTCGTTATGCAATAGAAAATGGCATAAGAAGCTGCTGAAAGACTACAAGCCATTTGCATATGTGGTTAAGAAATAGTGTAAATTTATGCTAAAAGTATAACTATCAATCAGAAAGAAAAAACACCCCTGGGAATCAAAAGTATAACTATGGCACTCAGCAAAATATTGCTGAAAAACAATTATGCTTATGAAAAGAAGAGCAAATAATACCGCAGGACTTTTGTATAGTTCTTAAATCTGACTCTCGGTATTACACTGAGGACAAGACCTGCATGGTTTCTAGCAGTGGCATCAAACTAGTGGTTGAAGGCTACAAATAGGTTTGGTCTGTGGCATAATGAAAATATAGAAATTAACCATAAACTAGAGCTGCAGAATACAAATCTTCTCCATGTCTATCCACTAACCACATTATTTCCTATACTAAACACATTTAAGTGCTTGTGAGTTGACCTCAGCAAGATCCCATCCACAAGCAATGGGGAGACCATGAGGAGTTGCCTCTAACTACAACTGCAGCTCTCGGGTCTCATCGTAGATAATAGAGTATCCCCATTTTGGCTCTTGCTCTGCCATTGAGTACAGAAGTAATTTAAAGCCTTCCAGGTAGTGCAAAATATGCACTGGTTTCAAATAAATCTCATGAGTATTCATTGGATACCCTAAAACCAGATCAGTTTTCGGCTTTTGAAGACTGGAGGTTGACACCCAGAAACTCTATATTTTGTTTACTTTTCTCCTTTACCTAAAGGCTTGTCAGTTCTGCAGAAGGTGCTGGACACTGCTGCTGAGAAGAACTGGCAGGTCACAGCAGTGAATATCATGACGACCACAGAAGAGGGCTACCGGCTGTTATTTCAGGACTTAGACAAGAGCAAAGATCGCCAGGTGGTCATCGACTGCGAATCAGAGAGACTGAATGCAATCCTCAACCAGGTAGTAGTAAAACTCTACACCTCACTTATTTAATAAATATTGCATCTGTTTTTTCAGAAATCACTGCGATTTTCAGTAGCATAGAGAAGGGCTTAGAATTTCCCATCAACATCATAAGGGCAACTTCTGGGATACCACCAAAGGGTCATGTAAACTTTTTTTTTTTTCCAGCAACATATAAAGCTTGCCAACATTTCTGCGTGATTGATATACTATTTATTGCAATGATATGACAATACTATATGAGGTGAATAAGAGCATTGCACTTTATTATAACAATACCAGATTATGGTTTGTCCAACTCTTGACATTATCAGAATACTGCACGTTATAATTAGCGTTAGAAATTTAGCCGTAAATTGCCAAATTCTTAAACTATTGTCAAGTAACATCTGATTAGCAGAAACTGATTTCAAAGAGCTTCATAAACTTATTTCATAGAATGTAAAGGCATAAAAGAAAACGTTAATGTTGTATATATAATCTTACCCATGGCTGTGCTTTCAAAATTTGTTTGGTTGTAGAGATGGACCATATGATCCACAGATCATCATCTGGGATTCAGTGGGTCACAACGTACAATTCATTTAGGTGTTCAGTTACCCCATCAAATCATAATCTTAGAGGGGGAAGAGGATACAAGATGTGCAAAAAAAAATTTTGTGTCAAATAGAAGGGCAACAGATTATCCTCTAGTTTTGGCAGTTTTTTAAATTATTGCAAGGTTTGGTGGTAAAGAATGGAAAAAGGAGCTGGCTGTTTTATGGTATGGGATGGTAGAGAACCAATCAATAAAATAAAACTGACTTGGATAAAGACCGATATTCTCCAAACAGTCAACTTTCTATGGCTGGCAGTTGGGATATATCTTTGTAATATGGAGAAGAATAACTGGGCGAAGAATAACTGGGCAAAATGAATGGGTCCATTTCTGTTTGTTTTTCCATTACCTCATATGCTACTATTTAAGAACCATACTTTCATAGTTAACATCTTTAAAGCAAAATTCTCCACTAAATTTCTCCTAAGGCAATCTGTACTGAGTATGCTGTTCTACAGTAAATATATTTGTGGTCACCAAAAGAGGGGGCAGGATGCAAATGGCGTACTTTCTCAACAGGTGCAGTCTGATGGTTCTTTTGTAATCACAGTCCCCATCTCTTCTGAATTTTCAAAGGGAAACTTCATAGTGTGCATGTTTTTCTTCTGAAAATTAGCTCCAAGCTAGTTTCAAAATTGGCTTTTATATTAACAGGCTGTCCTTTTGATCAATGCAACCTGTCGCATTTTTTTTTTTACAAAGCCATGATTGTTTATTTTCTTTCATACATTTGGTCTGCTACTGGGCTATAAAAGCACAGTCATCGTGTAGTCATTCCTCATTGCCTTACTGAGCAAGGTGGAGGATTGTATAGGGCAATGAATCCTCTGGCTGTTTCCCATACTCCATCCGTAAGTAGCATCTTTCTATGATTTTTAGGTATATAATATATAAAATTTTATATAATAGTAATAGTTGATCTGCCCTATCTTCGAATGGGAATAATGAATGTGTAGTTTATAAGCTGTTCATAGATTATATATCATATCATTAATGGGATGATTAATATGTTTTTCTTCCTGTGTTCATCAAATACAGGGTGGCCCAAAAAAAGTGAGAACATCTCGTAGTAGATACAGGTAAAGACAACACCCTCATGTTGCTAGAGGTCATTGGTGGAAGCTTCCTCTCTGTAGTAGAGGTAAGATTGACTGACTGAGGAATGGAAATATGTACATCTGCAGCTAAAAGCATGACTAGACAGATACCATAAAGTCATGTAAACAATTTAATAAGTGGATGACCGCAATTTATTTCACCTAGTTTGCACCCGATACAATTCTTATTTAATTTTATGTACAACCACCAAAACATTCAAACATATAGAATGTATAAATAACTTTTTATCTCCAGGAACAAGCAGGAATGAGTCTTCACATATGGGTACGTCGGTACCGACGGAGCCTGCGCGGGAACGCTCCCCAGCGTCCAGGAAAGAAAGCCTTTGGGAGCATCCCACGCACATGCGCGCTGCCTTCCCACCTATTTACTTCCCTCTCATCAGTTTTTCCGTTTTCCGCGGAGCCGGCAGGACGTATTCCTGTCACCGCAGAAAATTGTTCTTTTTATTCTTAGTTTTTTGTGGTCGCGTCTGCCTTCCCCTGACGTCGCCGGTACCGCCGGTGCTTTTCTTTCTTTTTTCTAAAGAATTTCTTCTTTCTTCAGAAATTTTTCCCTTTTACTGTCTGACGGTCTGCTAGGCCACTGGGCCTCTATTTTTTCCATTATGGAAAAGCCAGCCGCTATCCTTAAAAAATGTTCTAAGTGTGGCGGTACCAATATTTTTTCAGACACTCATACTTGGTGTCCTAAATGTTTGGGTCCTGACCACTGCTCACTGGAGTGTCTTTCCTGCTGGACCTCAAACAGAAGAAATCTTCAGAATCCAGCACAACTCAATACCCGGTTCACATCGCTCTCGATGTCATCAGCTAAAATATCTCCACAGGATCAGGTAACCAAACAAAAGTCTGTAAAGACTAGCCAGTCCACGAGTGGTAGATCTCTTTTCCAGTATCGAGATGGCTCCGGCCTTGCACTCGAGGACATCTTGGCAATAAAGCCCCGGCGGGAGTCTTCGGGCTCCAAAGCATTAATGGGGTTTCAGGTTGTTCCCAGGGTTCCTACCTCGGAGAACATACCTGGGCCATGCTCGGTGGTTGTGGCCGCTTTGGGCGGTACCGACACCCCGGCATCGGCTTTGGTGATGGATGAAATACTCCTCACCGATGAACGTAGTCTAGCGCTCTCGGTTACCTCGGTACCGCTGGAGTTGCTGCAGACCATTCCTCCAGTATCGGTTTCAGTACCGGTACCGGTATCGACATCGGCATCGGTGTCGGTACCGTCCATGCTTGCTTCGACAGACTCGCTTCCTTCGATGCCGAGCCTGGAATCCATCTCTAGCATGGAGGATTCGGTACCGACTCGTCTCAGTATCGACTTTGGGTATCGAAGACATCGCTTTAAAGAAAATTCGATGCTTCATCCTTTCAAGTCTTCCGATCCCGATGACTGCGATGAATCCATCGGTACCAAGGCTGATTTTTCCAGAAGTCTAGCTTTTACCCCTCATTTTAGAGGATCCTCCTCAGGAGAGATTTCTTTTCAAGCTTTTTTGCTTGATATGGCAAACTTACTTGCCATCTCTATACCTGGTAAAGAGTCCTTGCCAGGGGATTCAGAGACCCTGCAATCCCCCGGTATTCCAAACGAGGTCATCATGCTTCCTTTGCATCAGATCTTACAAGATCTCCTTTTAAGAATGTGGGAAACTCCTTTAACGGTATCACCACATTCTAAAACACTTGACTCCATTTATAAGGTGCCACCTTCTCCAGGTTTTCAAAAGACTCAACTTCCTCATCATTCTATTGTTGTAGAATCAGCAATGAGGCGTATTAAGAGTGCAAAAAAGCACTCTTCTTATCTGCCGGGTCGTGAGTCTAGAACTTTAGATGCCTTTGGGCATCGATGCTTCCAGGCATCCATGCTTTCAGCAAGAATTATCTCATATATTTTCTATATGGGATTATCTCTTGAAGAGGTTACAAAGAGCTTAAAGCTTTTGAACCCTTCTTTTCAAGAGTATAAAACACCAGACTATTTCTTACTAGTCAATCATGTTCAAAATATCTCTAGATTCCTTAATCGTGCTTCCCTGGACTGTTCTGAGTCTATTAGCAGAACTTCTGCTATAGCCATAGTAGCACGACGCATGGCCTGGCTCCAAGCTTCAGACTTGGACAGATGGGTACAAGAAAGGCTGGGGAATACTCCTTGTACTGGTGAAAATCTCTTTAACAAGGATGCTTTATTTCAAGCTAATCAGTTGAACACTGATGATATTACTTTCAGAGGATTGTCAAAACTTTCCTCTATCCCAGCTAATAAAAAATCTCCTAAAAGGCTTTATTCCCCTAGGGGAAAAAAGTTTTATCCATCTTCTACCCATTATGCAGATGTTTCCAAAGATGGGCAACATCACACCAGGCTAAGAAAATCAAAACCTCAACAGGCTCAGCAAACCCAGCAGTAGCAGGGTTTCTGATGTTTTATTCACTTTTCTGTGTAAGGTTTAGAACTTTTAAGCATACTTCTTTTCAATAGAAGCATCTAAAATTCATCTCATCCATGCTGAGATATCAATCATACATTGACTCAGTCCTCGACTCTGGGCATGAATCTCTTGCTACAAGAGAAATCTATCCTTTTAGCTGTAAGAGTTTTTAAGGACTATCATACACCAGAGATAATAGGTTTCTCCTTTTAAAACAAAAGGAGCACTGACAACTAACAACAAGGTGACCTATACCCTTCACCTTGACAGTTTCCTGTACGAGGTTATCTCATACTTTTTAACTGCAAGGGGATCCTATCTCTTCAAAGACTTACCAAATTTTAAGTCTTCTCAACTCTGTATTACTTTCTATCCCTCTTAGCCCAGACATTCAGTCTCTAAGAGTACTACTAATCAACTGGAGGGCTTATTCTCTAAGCCATAGGATTTTCTTCAATACCTACTCCAGTAAGTAGTTTCCATGCAGAGTTTTTTCCTCCCCCTTTGCGGTTCATCTTCTTCTCTGTGTATCTTTGAGTTAACCTTCTCAGATACTTTTTTAAGGCAGTTTTTCAGACAGAAATTGGGTATCGGTACTCCAAATTATGTCTGTCAGTCCTCTCCAATCTATAGAACCTAACTTTTTATGCTGCCTTACTAGCAAATAATTCCAAGAGACGTCCAGAACCCATTTTTGGACTATTTATTGTTGCAGGCATCAGGCCTGTCTACTATTCTTAGCCATCTTCAATTCTCCAACAGAATAGATTAGGTTGCACACTGGCAATTCAACAGCCAGATTTAAGCAACCTACAACATGCTCTCTGCAATTATACAACAAAGCTCTGCAACTGTGGGCCTTTGCCAGAGAGCTTCAGAGCTACTCCTAGTAGGTAGCTTCCAGATGGTTAAGAAGGGCTTCAGCTGGTAGACTCTACCAGTCATGCTCCTACATGACTGGTTTATCCCTACTCTTACCATATTCCTTAAAATTTTCCTTTTAAGGAAAAGTAATCAGGGTTTAGACCACGTGAAAGCGTAGAAAATTGCACAATTCCCTGCTTCGTTCCACATCTCACTGGAACTTCCACAACAGGGATGCATTTTTTTCACTGCAGTTGGTCCTTATTCACTACTTTCCTTCTATTTTTCCTATACTTCATGGTAGCTTATAATAAACAAAGAACGCATGATACTCATATTGCCCTCATAGAGAGGCAAACATGGTATGCCCTTATATTGCGTCTTTTTCTCCAGCTACTATTTGAAGTTATAGAAGGATCCAGACTTGCTGTCTTAAGACTAAGGATCTCCTCTGCACTCATTCACGTATGTCTGGAGAACTGATTATTCAGGGGCTAGATCTTTTCAAGAAGTCTAGTCCTATCCCTATAAGTGAAGAACATAGGACCAGTTTCCACCAAACTTTCCCTATTAGTTCTTCCATATTTAACCAAACAGAGATTCTCCATCAATATTCTCAAGTAGGTCTTAATCCTTCTTGTTATTGGGTCAATCTCTATACAATATCTAACTTTGGAATATTGGTTTACTGTCCATATTAATGCTGCCCCATCATACCATAATACTCAATGGACAACCAATTTCTATGGTAAATGAGGAAATACCTTTCTATTACCTTTTAGGTTACGTCACATCTGAAGCTCTACATGTAAGTTCATCATCATAAGTGACATCACTTATGAAGGACTTTACTGATCTTCAACAAATTGGAGGCTCAATGCTTAGTACAAATGTCTTTGTATTTCTTTGGAATAAAGGGGGTCCTAAAGACCTATTCCCTTTTTTCTGCAAAGGGTATTTCTACCTTTTTCCTCCAAACAAGTCAGAGTATCTCCACTCTTTCCTAGGACCTTATTCTGCTCCAAGGACAAGAAGTTCAATTTTTGGACTTTGGAGAAATAGCTAAAGCTGCTGTAAAGTCCAACCTCATTGAACTCCCCCAGTACTTTCTTCTGGGGTTAGTTCTGGTCATCAAGCCTTCTCATCTCTTCCTGTATTGCAAAATTTTATTTTTTTCCCTCTACTTCACATTGAGGGAATTTCTTTGAGGACAATGTATTGGCTCTCAAACACAGACCCATATTACCCTCAACAAGTATTTTTGCAATATTTTTGAGTGAGATCCACATTAGAAAATTGGGACCCAATATTTTTTCTAATATTTATGATTTACACAAGGTCTCCCCTCTGGATACCTTGTTTAGTCAAGCTGCTCCACAGCATCTCTTTTTTCTTTTCTAGTTCAACTCCTACCCTCAATCCCTTGGATGCCTGAGGTTTGAGGGATAAGCATGGCCCATCTTACATGGCAACATGCTGGGGCCTCCTCCAGGCATCTTAGCTTGGGAGTCCCCATATGTGAAGACTCATTCCTGCTTGTTCCTGGAGATAGCACAGTTACTTACCTGTAACAAGTGATCTCTGGGAACAGCAGGAATAAGTCTTCACAACCCACCCACCTCCCCTAGGAGTTGCGCTCTCTCTCTCTCTCTCTCTTTCTCTCTAATTTGTCTACTTCCCTCCTTCGGTCTCAGCTACAAACCCAACTGATGAGAGGGAAGTAAATGGGTGGGAAGGCAGCGTGCATGCGCATGGGATGCTCCCAAAGGCTTTCTTTCCTGGACGCTGGGGAGCGTTCCCGCGCAGGCTCTGTCGGTATCAACGTACCCATATGTGAAGACTTATTCCTGCTTTTCCCAGAGATCACTTGTTACAGGTAAGTAACTGTGCTTTACAGTCCATCTTTACTTATAAAATCTTGTCTAGCAGTGAATATGCCCATACCACACCACACACAATTTATCTACTTAATAGTCCAATCTTCAATGACGCAGTATTGCGGTTCGATATCCGTCTGCATCATGAAATAATAAAATTGACCTACCTTAGTGAAGCTTCTTCAAATTAATATATGTGAGCGAATACTTTCTGTAACTGCAGTTTTTCAGCAGAATCATTTCAATCCGCTAAAACTCTTTTCTCAGCTTCTGCAGGATATTGTGCCTCTGATAGTCATGTGATGTCCTTTTCTATCTACCTTTTTGACCACATGATTTTGAAAGTTACTTTGTTTTCCCAGTATAGTAGGGGTGCACAACAATTTAAGGTTTTTTATACTATTTACTTTTTTTAAGCTTTTTTCATTTGCGTAAAAAATTGTATTGTTAGGGAGTAGAAGAACCCCCCTCCCACCTTTCCATCTTTCCCCAACTAAGGACCTCCCCCCCCCCCCCCCATTTAATCTGAAATTATAGGAAACTTCATGGGGCAGGACTGATCCAAATTTGTTCCTGCTAACCAGTACTCTACTTCAACATGGCGCCTGCTGATCAGAGGTCGGAGCCATTTTGTTGAAATATTGAAATTTTGTGTTTAATTTCAGACAAAAGCACATTGCTGTGATATAGGTATTGTGCTTGATTGTGTTGTAGGTTCAGTTGATCATTATCCATGCTACTTTAGGGGCCCAAGCCCCTGTTAAACAGGCTTCACTGAAAGTCACCCTCCTACCTGACTAAAAATATTCATGGGCTATGAATACTTTTAACTAGCTTGAGATGGATAGGGTGAGGGAGTAAAACATGTATGCATTTGATTTTCAAATATATCCACATTCTTTTGTCCCTTATTGCACCTGCTGTTTGTAAAGGTGGCCAATGTACAAGTGTTTTTTTTATACACATAATTTGCAGCAACTCATGAGCAGTTTTCCTTAGGCACATACCTTGCAGCTAATTTCCAATCTTACAACTAGAAAGGCTAAGCAAGACTGCACACTTTAGAGGTAATTTTCTAAGGAGCCGCATAAAGTTCCATGCCCTCAGTGCACATACATGACTTTCCCGTGTGGATGATCCTTTGTGCACGCAGATTAGCAGGTCACTATTTTAGAAGTACACACATCAAGATGACGACACATATTTTCAGTGTGGGGGTGCCCCTATTTTATAAAGAAAAGTAGGAGCCCATTTTTCTTTATAAAATAGTATTTAGATAGGCACATTCTTGGTGCCTAAAACTAGACACCCGGTTATAAAAGTATCCTCCCCAGTTTTAGAACTACCATTGGTGCAGAATTTTTCTTATGTTATTTTTCCAGTGGTATCTATAGTTGTCTCCCATTGGCATAAGCCCTCATTCTAGAAAGCAATCCACCTAAACGCTATTCCCCCACCGGCTCTCCCCATATGTCCTGTGCTTCAGGAAGGGGAGAGCTGGTGGGGGGCAGAGAGGGACGGGACACCCAGCAGCATGTGCAGGGCCTATTCAGGACACGGCCCTGTATGTAGTGCCGGGCCTGCTGGGTCATACTGCTTATACTACCTCAGAGGTGGTATAAACAGTTTTTGGGGGAATCGGGGCAGGGGAGCCACCCATGGGGCCTGGGTGGGTGGGGGGGGGTACTCGCTGCCCTATCCAGGCCGCGGGAGGCCAGCCGTGGGTCAGACAGCAAGGATATTGGGGGCCAGAGCCGCAGCAATCTGGGGCACCTGTGGGGAGGACATCCTAACGGCACCGTCTTCAGTGGGGATGTCCGGATGGCCACCTCCCGGAATGGGGCTCATATTATAGTAAGGGTAGCTATTCATTTGGACTTCTTTTCAAATGACAACATAAACATGTCACCATGTTTTCAACATCTCATCTTACAGCGTTATCACATGCCATTCTCCTCCTCTCATTCCACCCTCATCTGATTGTACTATCGGACTTGACATGGCTAGTTTCCATCAAAGGATGTTTTATGACAATTTATATCCTTCTGTAGGAGAAACTGATTTTTGTTTTCATTTTTACCTCCTACAGAGTGGCCTTCTCATGTTCGGGAGATAAGGAGCAAACAGAGAAACAGAAATTGCCCTAGGTTAATGCTGGAGCCTCCTACTGTCCTCTGAAGAACAACTAGAATAAACCAAACAAAGTTGCATCTAGTGTTTTCTATTTGTTTCTATAGAGTCACCAGTGACATATGTCTAAATGAATCCATGGGTATGATAATGTAATAAAGGGTAGAGTTTAGAATAATTGATAGAGGAGTGTGTTTGAAAATGAAGTGACTGCCAAGCTCGATAAGTATGTTATAGCATTAACTGTGACCATAAGTGTAAGATGTGCCTGAGAAAACCTTTTGTGAGTGTAGAACGTTATATTTATCTTCACTAAAGCCTACTTGCTATAGTGCGCTATCTCATTAGAGTACCCTAAAGTGCAATAATGTGCTTTATTTACTACAGGCCCCATTTTATGCCGTGTGACCTATGTACTAGTAGAGTCTTCCATCATTACTATCACCTTTATGAGCTCTAGTAATATCGTCATACAGGATCGTGCTAAGTATGAAGAAGAGGCACTCCATCAGTTGAGTGATCATAAGTTTTATTCCATTCTACCTATGGATCCTACTATGGAACTGCAACGCTTGATTAAGAATTCGTTATCTGATTGTGACTGTCGGGGTTTTCTGACATCACATGAAATGAGATACCTGATGGAAGAGACACCTCTAACCCCAATGATTTATTTTGTACTGAAGGTGCATAAAGATCTTCAATGCCTGCCTGGCTGCCCTATTGTCTCTACCAATGGTTCAGGTCTTGAACCATTGTCAAAGTTTATTGATGCATTTTTACATCCTCTTATTTGTTCAGTTCCATCGCATATTCAGGACACTGCACATTTTCTGTGATTACTTCAGGATGTTTCATTCTGGTCATCTGTTACTTATATGGTCTCTATGGACATTGCCAGTCTCTGTACTAACATTCCTCAATGTAGTGCAGCACAGGTGATCATGGATGCTCTTTCCTATAGCCCTTCGGCAACTCGTATACCATTAATGTTCTTTCATCAGTTAGCGGAATTGGTATTGCATAAAAATTATTTTTGCTATAATGGAGTTTATTACCAGTAAGATCATATGGTGACTATGGGAGCCCCTTTGGCCCCCTCAGTGGCTTCCCTTTATGTTGCTACGTTTGAACATCTGACTAATTTCTTTATAAAAATTGCATGCCTCTATGGAAGAGATTTTTGGATGACGTATTTATGCTTTGGATGGGCAAGAAAAGAAGAATTAATTGCTTTCCATACCTGGCTTAATACATTGGATGACAATTTATATTTTTCAATGAAATTCCACTTCTATGATAGACGTTTTGGATGTCAATTACTGAACGAGATGTTAATGGAAGCAGCACCTCAAATATATCATAAATCGGTGGATCATAATACTTATTTAGATTCAATAGTTGGCATCCGTGTCATTTAAAATCTAGTCTACCCATAAGCCAATTTTTGCATGCCCAGAGAATCTGTTCTACTGATTCACAATTTAAAGCTGAGGCTCAGCTCCTTACATCATGATTTCTATCTAGAGGATATCCCTAGAAAGACTACTTGCGGGCTAAATATGCACAACGTGACTATCTGCTTCAGTATCAGCACTCCTGAGCAAGAGGATGCACTGGTTTGTGTTCTTCCATATACAGTGGGTGTTCATCAAGCTATCAAATCCATTTATAAACAATGGAATATTTTGAGCTTACATCCCGTATTAACTGCTCCTTTGCGGATAACTTATAAACAGGGTAAGAACTTGGGGGAACTGCTCACCAGTTATGTTTCACCTACATTTACTGATTTACCTATACAACAATTGAGCGACCATCAAGTTTGTGGAAATTGTGGTTGGTGTCAATCTGCGATCACAGGACTCATTCTAATGGGAAAAGTTACCTTTCCAAATACAATACAACTTGTAATTCTGATTGAGTGATTTACATGATTGTTTGCCCCTACCCTTTATACCTCGAAAGATACATCTTAGATTAATGGAACATAAAAGTCGTTTGACCACTTGTTCTGAATCAGCACCTTTAGTTTCACAATGGCTACAATTTAATCATCAAGTATCAGATCTAAAGTGGCGGGTGCAGGATCATATACCAGGTATGTGGCGAAGCGACAATAGACTACAACAGTTGAATTTACGGGAGCATGCTTGGATGTTGTGTCTCAAGTCAATTGAGCCATCTGGCCTTAATCAAGCAATCAATTGGGCAACCATTCTGTATGACCACCTGACCGCCTTTTAAATTTTCTGTGCTGTTAGTTTGTGTAAGAGTGCACAGCCAGCTGGAACTTACAATTTGATTTTTGTTCCCCTGATGCAGATTAGTTTTTCTTATCAAAACACAATATGTCGAGTAAAATGGTAATAATTAATATTTATTTTATTTATTTAGCTGTATTTATATCCCGCTTTTCACCGGGTCAAAGCGGTCAATTGGGGGATACATTTAACACGAGGGGAAATGAGACACATACGCTAATACTTACAGGGAATATGGGGTTTGATAAGTTAAGATTATCATGAGTTTATTGTTTAGATGGACCTATGATGACATTGAGCATAACTGGTAATGGCTTTCATTTGGTTGTCATATTAGAAGGCTTTCTTGGCCTCTGTTACTCTCAGTATTTGAGGAACTTGTACAAATATCTTTAGAGGTTTTTGTATAGATTTTCTGTTGTGCACTATATACTGTAGAGCACTTTAACAGCTTTATCACGCACTAACGTAGTAGCGCACTTTCGTAAACTAGCCATAAATATGTGTGGATGCTCATGTCCCTTTGATCCTCCCTCCAGTATGCGAGCCATTTCTATCATAATAAGATTTTGCATGGTTGCAGGAAATGCACAGTGTACAAGTGTAAAAATATGACAATTTGCCTACAGTAATTATTTAACTTTGGTTTACAAGGCACACTGCTAATATAGCATAATAAACAACTTTATTATGGACTAATTGCATTTTCGGAAGATTGTAGCCCTAAAAAAGAGTTTTGTTTTTAATCAACTGGAAATGAACTAGCATACGCAAACCTGACTAAATTTAATAAGACATCTAACAGAATTGGTTAGTACAGCATATGTTATTTCATGTCTAATTCTTTTTTTTAAAAATTTATTGAGCTTTAATAGTTTCACGGCCTTGTGTTCTATTTCTTTGGAATTTATGGCAGGGTAAAGTAATAAAGTGGAGAGAGGAAGCCACTAAGCTAAAGTTGAAGGAGGTTTCCAACAAGCCTTTCCAGGAGAGCTGCTCCTTCAGCTAAGTGGGGGAGTCTCTAGAGAGTAGCAGGTTCAAAGCCTAAGGCCTCCCTTGAAGGAAGAGAGGTTGTGGCCCTACAGAGTATGTGGCCAGCATGGAAGAGTTACAAGCGCCTCCTTCCACATTTCTTTGTGCTGGGTTTATTAATCCATTAAATTAATAAGTGAATCCAAGCCCAAAGTACTTTTCTGGATTGAATTTGAAGGATAATTTTATGTCAGGGTGCTTAGGTTTGGAGGTCAGGAAGATATCTACTTTTAGCCTATTTCATAAAGACATACAACAATCTAATGTTAGTGTGTAATAACTCACCATTAACGTGTCATTTGTGCTTAGGTGTCATTGAAAAACATAGAACATGTATTAAACTTATGTGTATTAACCATGAGTTAACGTGCAGTAACATTAGCACTCTTTAGTAACTATACCCCATAGGTACCTCTGTCTTTGGGGTCCTTTTACTAAAGTGTGCTGTGGTTTTGCGCCTAAAGCACAAATAGCAAGGCACATTACGTGCAAGGTGTTGCTGTTAGTATGTGGTGTTTACGCCAGTGCTGATAGCGCAATGCTTACCATGCCCACTCTTCTCCCATGCTAACGCATGAGGCGCAGTCGGCACAGAAACTGGCAGGTGCTAACGGCCATGGCTGTGCGCTGTTACCATGGACTACAACACACGGTTAGCATGCACCCAAACCCATGCAGAGTGCACGTTAGTAAAGGGGCCCCTTTATAAAATACTAGGGTTAGACTGGCAAAAATCACAGTTAAATTGAAGTTGTGGACATTGATGCCTACTCAGGGGCTGGTGTAGTTGCTCGCATGTAAAGTAGAACTATACCTATGTATTTTATATAGTATTCACTTAAATCACAACACCACCCATGCTGTGCCCAAATTCTGCGTCAGAACACGTGGGTTTTATAAAATGACACACCTTCTTATTACCTCACGTACCTTTACGCACATAACCCCTGGAGTAATATTTATAAAACCTCTTTTATGAGTATTAAAAGGGGAGCAGTTTGTAAAAATATTCCTTTGGAGGATATTTTTATTGAACAAAAAAATGGAAAACTTCCACGAAAGGGAAAAAAGCCTTAAGCAAGAAAAAGAGATAAACTCAAGCATAAATACAAATGTGTATATGATAAGAATTATTGTTCATATTATCCAAAAAATGTTTTATTCAGATTACCCATTCAGCCAGTGGCACTATACACATGTAGCCCCTGTTCTCAAGTCACTTTATTGGCTCCCTATCCGTTTCCTCCATGCCCATGAAGTAATTTACAAGAATCGGTGTATGCAAAGACTGTACATTCCTAGATCTGAAGGAGGACTAGGCCTCACAGAGATTAATCATACCTACAGAGCTACTATCATAGGCCTCCAGGCCTACCTAAAAGCATCATCGAATCCAAATGCACAAAAAGTGCTGAAATATGAAAGTAATCATCCAGAATCTGTCTCCATCATCAAACTTGGACAAGTGTTCCGATTAACTAGAAGGAATGAGTGAGAATCTACAAGCATACACAGGAAAGAAAACAACCGAATTTGCAAAACAAGAGAAAAAAACTCTTCAAAAACTTACATCGGCAAATGAAGAAAAACAAGTGGCAAATGTACAAATACAATGGGAAATTCAAAGTGTTACTCCAGGAACACTATCAATCATGAATGGACACATGAATGGTTTAAAGAGAGGTAAACTGAAACCGAAGGATGAGAGATTGATAGTTGCAGCCCAGGATAGTGGATTATGGACAAGATGGTTTACAGAGAGCAAAGCCAACATATGTTGATTCTGTAAGAAAGTCCTGGAAACAGTGGTTCACCTCATAGCTGGCTGTGAAATTCTGATGGCGGGAAACTTTTATACAGAAAGGCACAATAAAGTAGCACGCCTCATACATTGGAAACTCTGTAAATACTACAGCATCACTGTGTCTGAAAAGCACTGAGATCATGACCCTAAGAGAGTTATAGAGAATGAAGAGGTTATGATCACTTGGGACATTCTCATTCTGATGGATAAGAAACTGGGTGCGAGTAAACCCGACATAGTGGTAAAGGAGAAAACCACCAGAACGGCATTAATAATAGAGGTGTCAGTTCCAACTGATTGTTCTGTGAATTATATGGAGAGGCAGAAGATCCTGAAGTCAGAGACATGAAACTGTGGCATAAAGATACAAAAATACTTCCCATCATATTGGGAGCCACAGGCTTAATAAAGAAGAATTTCCAAGCACATTGTGACAAATTACCTATACATGTTACATCTTATGAACTCCAGAAGGAGGCGCTCTTTGGCCCAATGCAAGTACTATGCTGAGCATTAGCAGTAAATTTGAGAGCCTGAGATCATATTCCACACACCCTGGCTTAGAAGTGAGATTCATGACTGACATGGTATGTGCAAAACTAACCCATTTGGAGAAACTGCCCCATTACAGAATACTATAATTTGCATGCTTTCTTGAAATGTCTGGGCACAAGACATTTACACCAGCCATAGGGTTGACATAAGCTCTCGCAGCTGAAATTGGCATGCATTTTCCATAACTTACACCTCTATTTGATAAGTACACATATACCTTACTTTATAAAATAGACACATGCTAATCTAGATGCGCCTTATATAATTGCCTTTATAATGTGCAATGGGGCAAAGTTCTTTATGCTTTTATTGCTCCGGCAATTACTATCATATTATTTTTCTTTCTATCATACAGGCACAAATAAATTATGAAATTTTGTTCTTTAGATGTTCAGGGATAGGTCATTAGCTGTTTCAAAAATATGGCAGTCACGTTCTCAAACTTAAAACTTGTTACAACACATTGCACAGAAACCTGTGACACATCAGTCAAGTTCTGTCTGCATGAGGTACATTTTAACCTAGGGAACAATAACTTCCAATCTGCCTGGAATGTCTCTGCTTAGTTATTCCCAATGTGATGTTTTACACACTGCATATAGACAGTAATGGTATTACCAGTGATAAGGGAATAGACTTGCTGCCTACGGCGGCTACCTATAGGAACTAGGCTTCAGGTTCATCTCCTGTTATATTTGAGTCAATCTTCATCTTTCAAAAGTAAGTAAAATAAGTTTCAATTGTACTGGTGCACAGAGCCAGCCCCGCCGTTAGGTAAGAGTAGGTGGTCGCCTAGAAGGCAGCTTGTGAGGGGTGGCAAAGACCAGCTGCAGTCAAAGCCAAACATTAGATCCCGACAGCCACACAAATTCGGAGAACCATCAGCATGTTCTTTTACCTGCAGGGAGAGCAGGCGCACCCACACATACAAAGCAAAGTTTCAGATTTAAAAGTGTGGTGTCCAATTATGCATTTCTTGAAATATCTGGGCACAAGACATTTACACCAGCCATAGGGTTAACATAAGCTCTCGCAACTGAAATTAGCATGCATTTTCCATAACTTACACCCCTATTTGTACGGGGATATTAGACGGGGGCAGGGAAGGGGTGCATCGGGGACGGAGTTAGGGAGGGCGGTGGGCAGTCACCAGCCCTGGATGTACAGGGCCGATCCTAATGTCGGCCCGCAACTTGTGCGGGGAAGTTATTCCACCTCGAGGTAGAATAACTTCCCTGGATGTTTTTTTTTTCGGTGGGCCTGGGGTGTGGATAGGGCAGGGGGGGCCCGAGGACATTCCCCGCAGTCTGACTCTGGCCTTAGGAGGCCAGATCAGGGGTTGGGCTGCGGGGAAAACCTTTAAGCCAGTGGCCGGGATTGCGGATTTACAATGGAGCCATGGTGCCATGGCAACCGGACACCATGATGCTGCGGCTGCATTTTAAAGCCCTGACTGAGTTAGTCAGGCTTTTCCTGTATGTGGAGGCCAGGATGAATTGCAGTCCCAGCCTGCACATACAGGGCTGTTCGCGATTCTGGTACTGTGGCGCTAGATGTGCCCCATGGGATCAATATCACAACCCCCTCTGTATGTTTGGTTCAAACCAGACGTATAGAGGGGCTGTACTTCTGGGATGGAATCGAGCTCTTAGCATCCAGGTGTTTAGCAGCACAAACCAGGAATCTTAACTGGTGCTAACTGGGTTACTGTTACCACATATCCCGGTGAGTGGCATTTACACAGTTCACAGGTCTACAAACCGCCTAAATGCGTTTGAATATCCGCCCCCCCCCCCCCAAGTATGTACCTGTCTGTGGAGTGCTGTGGGCTGTTGTGATGCTGGGCATTACTGCGCCTTTTAAGGCCTGATTCAATATTTATTACCATAGACCCATGAGGGAGTAATTTTATGACAGGGTGCTTGTGTGAAATATTCAAAATATTTATTTTTTGTCTGTTTTATAAAGACAATAAGGTGCCTTTGAGCCTCTGTAAAATAGGCTCTCAAATATTCCTATTAGCACATGAAAGGGCTGATTTTATAAGGGCAGTGTGGAAGGTTACATCCTAGATATGTGCGTAAGTCCCTATTTTAAACTTACAAGCACGAATGGGCACTTACGCCGGTGCCTTCGGCAGTTGCTATTCTGTAAGCGCACGTGGAACGAGAGTGAAGCCCGCATTTACACATGCATTTCTGAGAAATCCAGACATGGGCCTTTATGCCTACTCTAGAGCACTCGTAGCTGCCATGAATAGACTGAGGTGTGTCTTTGTGCCTCTATTTTATGACGTAAAGTACACGTATTCTTCATTTTATAAAATAGGCCCCAAATACATCCATAAATTGTGACAATAAATAGGTATGAATATGGAGGAATCGCAGCAACCTGGGATCAAAAAGACCAGAGTTTGAATCCCACTGACTCTTCTTGTGGTCATGGGCAAGTAACTTAACCCTCCATTACCTCAGGTACAACCTTAGATTGTAAACCCTTCGGAAACCGGGAAATGCTTACAGTATCTGATTGTAACTTGCCTTGATCTACTACTGCAAAGGCAGGAGTTAAATACTATTACAATGGAGACCGAGGGGCCAATTCCATTAAATGCACGTTTTGGCCGCGGACACGTCCAAATGCTAGACCGGTCCAATTTAAATGTGATTCCACAGTAGACGCACACGTGGTTTCGGAATATGGACATAAACATTTGCAGTGTTGCACGGACAAAGCACTAGAGACTACGAGACACACCTATATGCAGTACACAGCTTTGCATGTCCCCGCAGTCACTGTATTCTGAAAGGTTAGCCATATACAAACCCATATGTCTCTGCCATTGACCCACAAACAGACGCGCCACCCTGTAAAATGTGAATCTCCTAAGCTGCTTCACACACTTGACAGTGGTGTGCTGATGCAAAACAGATGATACAGAGATGCCTTGCATCACAACAGTCATGGCGGTAGAAGAGACCCTTAGTTATGCCTGCATTGGACATCACTGCAAACGGTCCATGCAATGCTCCATATGATTCAGAAGACAGCAGAAGAGGTTGTCTATAGTGAAACGTCACAATGTCTCCCTGTCACTGACAAGAGGCCCTTAGATTGGGACTATACATCAGTGCAAACAGCACTAATAGATGACCAAAAGTACCATCATCGCTTTCAACAGTCGTGCACATTTCCAGAGCCTATGGTGGTGCCCCTGGGCATGTTTTAGTGCTGTTTGCACTGTTGACCACTCTCATTCCGAGGGGCCCCTATTGGTGGCAGGGACATGTTGTAGTGTTATGATATAGAGCACCACCTCTACTTAATCCCTCCCCCCTTTCACACTGGCATCTGCAGTGCTGCAGTTATCCCTACAGTTCAGGTACCAGCCAGGCATTCGTGTCCCCCCAGATTAGCAGATGGGCACAACAGATCCTCCTGTGCAACACTAGGTCCACACACACACACACACCATCCTCTGCCAAAAGCATGCCCTGCACCCTTACACAAATGCTGTGTATCCCTGTTGACATGGTGCCATCTGACCTGCATTTCTCAGGCAGGCACAGTTCAGCTCCCTACAAACACACATGCCTTCCTGCCTTCCCTACATCTACCGTCACATTGTTCCACACACTGGGATTGTCAGCTAAGCCATGAATAGCCCCTTTGGCACAAGCAGCAATTGTCAGCATAGCTGGAATACATTCTATTGCAGTGCTCCTTATTTCTGTAGGGGTGCTTGTTTTTGTTCCTTAATCTTACAAATGTCCCACACCTGTGCACTCCCAGACAGTAGATACACCAGTACAGTACTGCCATGTCACAGCCATTCACCTCAATGGGATGCACTGGGGGTCGGAGTAGAATATTTCTAAGTCCTGACCTTATTTCACATTTCTACAGGTCTAACTTGGACGTCCACAGGTAATGCTGAAGCCATACATGGGCCTCTTCAGAATACGGTTATCTGTCTCTCTGGCTGGCCACACCCCCATTCCGCCTCCTCCCACCCACGTCCAGAGATCCCTGTGCAAGCGCCGTATACATGCAGATACACATGTTCTCAGAATTCGGTTATAGACATATTCATGGAAACCAGTCTATCCCGCATGTTTAACTGGCTTATTCATAGTTCAGAATGACCCTCTAAGTGAATGCAAATCTATTGCATTCATATTCATTATGGTTATCTTGAAAACCTGGCATAAGAACATATGATATGCTATACTAGGCCAGACCAAGAGTCCATCATACCCAGTATCCTGTTTCCAACAGTGGCTAATCCAGATCCTAAGAACCTGTCAGGTTCCCAAAAAGTAGACAGATTCCATGCTGTTTATCCATGGGATCCATGAGATAAGCAGCGGATTTCCCAAGTCCACTTTAATAATGGTTTATGAACTTTTCCTCCAGGAACTTGTCCAAACTTTTTAAACCCAGCTAGACTAACAGCTTTTACTATATTCTCCAGCAGTGAATTCCAAAGTTTGATTACATGTTGGGTGAAAAATATTTTCTCCGATTAGTTTTAAATGTGTTACATTGTAACTTCATTGTATGTCTCCCCCCCCCCCCCCCCGTCTTTCTACATTGTGAAAGGAGTAAACGAGAGATCTACATTTGCCCATTGCACTCCACGCATTATTTAATAGACCTCTATCATATCTCCTCTCGGCTGTCTCCTTTCCAAGCTGAAGAACCCTAACCTTTAAAGCCTTTCCTCATAGCGGTATCCTTCCATCTCCTTTATCATTTTGGTTGCTCTTTTCTAATTCTGCTATATCCTTTTTTAGATATGGTGACTAGAACTTCACACAATATTCAAGGTGCGGTCTCAGCATGGAACGATACAGAGGCATTATGATGTCATCCTTTGTTCTATTCTCCATTCCTTTCCTTATGATTCCTAGCATTCTATCTGCTGCCAAATCATTGATCTTCTCTTCTATTTTTTTAGGCAGCATGAGGTGGCCAACGCTGGCATTTTTTGCTGCTCCCAAAGATCTACCATCCGAGGCAGCCGCCTCACCCTGCCTAATGATAGAGCCGCCCCTGCGCGTGCTTACTAAATTTCCTGGCACTCCTGTCTAGGCAAACTGGCAAAGTGTGCACCTTCATGTCCAAGCACAAACCCTAAGGCTGGTTGCTATTTTATAATTAATGCATAACTGCCACATCTGTGCAGTAATACCTTTAAAAAATTACCTCTCAAATGACCGAGAAATGCAATGACTAAAGAAACAGAAATGTGGCTTCTGGACCCATGTTCAGTCTATGACAAAGCAAGCGCAGAAGGTTTTGGGCTCTCAGATCATGAGGAAATAGACTATTCCATTTCCTGCCCATTGCTTAGAACTTGCTTATGGTCAGGGCCAGCACTAACATTAGGCGAACTAGGTGGTTGCCTAAAGCGCAGGCACTCTGGGGTGCCCACTGTCGCCCCTCTCCGAGACCAACAGCAGCAGCAATAGTCGCAGACAGCCCCCGTGGTGCCAAAGCTTGAAGGTAAGACCACGGGGCTGTTTGTTTCCACCCCTCTCCAACTCTCATGCCGACTGCCTGTTTGCACCATGAGGGGGGACGTACACCACGGGGGGTGGCCAGGGAATGAGGGTCACTTAGGGTGTCTCATCTCCTTGCACCACTTCTACTTATGGTCATACATTAAGTACTACCAAGAAGATTTTCAACATGGAAATTGTGGCGTCTATAGGGTTTTGAGCACTGTGCTCTTACCACTGGGTCATGCACCTGCAAAAATGCTGAACAAGTGCCTTCAACTATGTTTTACTGTGCACAAATAACTCAGGATAGAAAGTAGAAGCTAAAATATTCTTGACTAGCATATGACTCAAACCTCCTGCAGAATTGTCAGACTCGAGTGAATATTCAGTATGCATTAGTTATTTATTTATTCATCAATTTTATATACCATTTCATTGCAACAAGCAGGTTACAAAGCAGTTGAAGATGTAGGCCAAAGCTTGCGCTATAGCAATAAAATCATACAAGTTGGAAGTGTATGCTAGCAGTGTGACACAATGGCACACTTCCCCTATTTCCAGAATCTGGCATGTAGGGGATTCATATGTGCGTCTCATAGCAAGTGTCAGCAGTGTAGTGTGTTTGTGTGTGTGCAATGGAAGAATGTCAGGCTGCATGTGTGTGGCTGCATGTGTCATGTGGATTGTCAAAGAGCTGCACACACATGCGTGATTCTCTCTCATATGAGCCCCCCCTCCCCCTTTCCAGGCTTCCTCCATTTTATCTCTCTCTCTCTCTAATGAGCCCCCTCCAGCCTTCCCACTCTCTCTCTGTGTCATGACGCCCCCCCCCCCCGTTTTCACCAAGTGTCTCTAATACTACTACTACTATTATTTACCATTTGTATAGCGCTACAAGGCATATGCAGCAATGTACACAACATGTAAGAGACAATCCCCGCTTACAGGAGCTCACAATCTATCAGGACAGACGCATAAAACTAACAGGGGACTATGGCAAAACAAAGGGGAAGCGGTTATGACGTAGAAGGGTGGTCAACAGTAGAATAAAGGGTTAGGGTCAAAAAGCAGCCTTGAAGAGGTGGGATTTTAGTCTGGATTTGCAAAGAGCCAGGGATGGAGCCTGACGTACCTATTCAGATAGTCTATTCGAAGCATATGTTTCAGTAAGGTGGAATGAACAAAGTTAGGAGCTGACAATGAAGAGAAGGGCACAGATAATAAGGGATCTGCCAGAGGAGCAAAGTTCACGAGGAGGGGTACAGAGTGACTTAAGAGAGGAAAGGTATTGAGGAACCACAGACTGAATGTGTTTGTAGGTCAGCAGGAGACGTTTGAACTGGATGCTGAAGTGGATAGGAAGCCAGTGAAAAGATTTTGCCTCTCTCTCTCATGACTTCCAGCCCCAGACTTCACCCACACTCTCTCTCTCTCTCTCTCTCTCTCACCTCACCTCCCTTCATACAGTCCCTCTTTTACTCACTCATTCCTATCCCTGGCCACGCTGCAATTCAAGCTTCCCCCACTGCAATCGACTCTCTGAATAAAGAGATTGTGCCAGCTAGGAAGTTGAGACTTGAAACCACAAGATCAGCCCAAACTCCCTGCCCCACACGGCTCCACCATTCAGACAACCAATTGCAGTGAGGGAAGCCTGAATTGCAGCATTGTCTCACATAGTCCTGTTTGCTTGTGCATGCCTAACAAACATGTACAGACAGACATTTCCCTGCTACCTAAGCCCTCGACAATAGGTGCTACCTTAGCAAAAAGCTTCTAATGACATTTATTTAATAACGATTGCATTCATCATTAAAAGCTGCAATAAATAATAAGAGCTTTACATTTCCTACGGGACACTAAAATATCATCAACAGCTTTCAAATCATCTGACAAAAGATTCCAACAGATAGGACCCATTCACTAGGAAGCATGTTTTTCCTACAGCACACTTTATAATCCAGCATCCCTCAGTTCCTTTCCCTCTAAACACAAATATCCGTTGCTGAATATCATTTCAGTGTTACAGAGTTGTTCTTAAGCCCTCAAAGATTAAAAATAATAATTTTCTTCAAAGGTAAATGTATCTGATCCATGGTGCAGGAGGACAGTGCCCCCACCCCTTCACCCAAGGAGATTAGCAAGTGCCGTATGTCAGCTTTAAGCAGCAACTGTGGCTGTTGAGTTGTTACAAGATTTCTGTCACACAGGCAAAGGGAACTGGATTTAGTTCATGCTTTTTTCAGAAGTTCAAGGTGAATTAAGTTCAGGTACTGTAGGTATTTTCCCCAGAGAGCTGATAATGTAAATTTGCACATAAAGCAAGAGAGGGGTAAGTGATTTTCCAAACACCATAAGCGGCAGTGGTGGGGTTTGAATGTTGGTTTCGCTATTTTGCATCCAACTGCTCTAAGCATTAGGCTACTCCTGAGACTCTACATTAGCTGCTGGAATAAATTAACACAGATTGTCTGAAGCTGAACAGGTTTCTCCTTTAGCCTCCTTGTTTACCCCCTTTCCTGCCTCTCTCAATTATATACAGGGGGGTATTTACAGCAGTGATGACCAGCCTGATGAAAGCAGCTGCCATCGCCATTTTAAAGCTGAACTGGATATTCAAAGCCGGGGGCTATATCTGATTTTGCAAAATGGTCAGCAGTAATATTCAGAGCCAGCTTAGGAAAGTCATTCAGCTGTCATAACTAGCCATTTAGAGTTAACTGGCTAGTGGTTCAATATCGCCACTGACAGTTAACCCCCCGGTGCTAGCCCTGTTCCACTCCCAGTGTCTGGCTGTCATTGCTTTAAATTGTGCCCAGAAGGGAGAGGAGAGACGGTCCTGCTGGGGAAAGTGAGATCAGCTGTGATCGCTGAGTGAGAGCGTCTGACGTCATCATCCTGCCCTATAACAGTCTGGGCTGAACCGCGGGACTGTGGAGAGGAGAGACGGTCCTGCTGGGGAAAGTGAGATCAGCTGCGATCGCTGAGTGAGAGCGTCTGACGTCATCATCCTGCCCTATAACAGTCTGGGCTGAACCGCGGGACTGTGGAGAGGAGAGACTGTCCTGCTGGGGAAAGTGAGATCAGCTGCGATCGCTGAGTCAGAGCATCTGACGTCATCATCCTGCCCTATAACAGTCTGGGCTGAACCGTGGGACTGTGGAGAGGAGAGACGGTCCTGCTGGGGAAAGTGTGATCAGCTGCGATCGCTGAGTGAGAGTGTCTGACGTCATCATCCTGCCCTTTAACAGTCTGGGCTGAACCGCGGGACTGTGGAGAGGAGAGACGGTCCTGCTGGGGAAAGTGAGATCAGCTGCGATTGCTGAGTGAGAGCGTCTGACGTCATCATCCTGCCCTATTACAGTCTGGGCTGAACCGCGGGACTGTGGAGAGGAGAGACGGTCCTGCTGGGGAAAGTGAGATCAGCTGCGATTGCTGAGTGAGAGCATCTGACGTCATCATCCTGCCCTATTACAGTCTGGGATGAACCGCGGGACGCGGTCGCGGCCGCGTCTTTGGGCGCGACCGAAGGGGCGTGACCAAAGGGGCAGGTCACGCCCCTTTGGAGCCCCTTCGGAGACTTTCAGAGAGTTTCGGAGGGGCGTGTTGAGGTGTTGTTTTTAATACTCTTCAATGGAGAAACGTCGTAAGAAGAGCTGTCCAGCTGTTTCGACCATGAAGGCCCCAAAAAGTGAGGGCCCTATGGATAAACATCTTGTCAGTCGAACCGTGGAAGGTGGGAGTTTGGAATCGTCTGCCGCTGTGAGTATTTCCTCGTTGTCCACCTCTTCTCCGATTGGGGATGTTACCCTACCCCACTTGCCACAGAATCTCGGCGGGATTGTCGACGGAGGTGAGAAGGGAGTTTCCCCTCAGGCCTCCGACCTGGTGTCTGGCTTAGTTTTGGGGGATATTATCCCTAGTGTTAAATTAGTGTCGTTACCTAAAGTTGTTCAGGTGCCTTCAGTGAAGCGAGGATCGGAAGTCTCCTTGATCCCCCCTTCGGATGTATCGCTTAAAGATATTTGGACTATTGTGACTCGGACTGAAGCAAGTCTGAATGGAACTTTGGGACAAATTGAAGAGTTCACAAAAGATGCTTTTGCTAAGTTTATAGATTACGATGAGCAATTAGGTGTGGTTGGGGAACGCCTGGGGCAATTAGAAACTAAAGTAAATACTGTTAGAGCTGTTTCTGTAGCCTCTGTAACGGATAGCTTGTATGTTCGTAGACAGTTGGAAAATTTTGAGAATTCAATGAGGTCGAAGAATTTGCGGTGTTTAAATTTTCCTATCACGCATTACTTGTCTCCACTTATTCTCTTTTATAAGTATCTGAAAGAGGTGTTGCTTTTTGAGCAACCTGAAATCTTTAAAATTGCAAATATTTACTATATACCTAAATTTAAAAGAAAGATGTCTAGTGAGAGAGATGATGCGGTAGGAGCTCAGGCGGCCTCTCCCCCTAGTTTAGAACTCTCTGATTTTTTTGGAATCCTCTTCGGATAATATAACCACTCGCGCTACTCTGGTGGTTACTTTTTATTCCGAGATGGATAAGAATTCTGTTATGAAAACATATTTCTCTAAGAAACATGCTATTTTTTGTGGTTTTAGGGTCACTCTTTTCCCGGATGTCTCAAAATCAACCCAGATGCGCCGGAAGGCCTTTCTGGGGTTGAAGGACCGTACACTTGCATTGGGAGCAACTTTTTTCCTCAAGTTCCCATGCAAGTGTATAGTCGGACATGCTGGGAAAAGTTATGGTTTTATGGAATCTGACCATTTATTGGCCTATCTTACAGCCCAGGAATCCCAGTCTGAGGTGACAAGTTAGTATTTAGGGTTTAGAATTGATTATCTCCCTTCCCTGGATGATTATTTTCTTATACTCTTTTTATTTGATATGGCCTGTGTCTTTTCTCTCCCATGATGTGGACTTGTAGTTGCAGATATGTGTTTGTTGGGCCTTTGGGTCTCATGTTTTCCTTTTGTTTTTCTGATATTACCTGTATTGTTCAATTATGTACAATTTAAAAATGCTTAATAAAAAATAAAAAAAAAATTGTGCCCAGACGTTCAGTGCTGGGGTCATATCCGGCCACAGCACTGAATATCCAGTATGCCTTGATAGTGACTTAGCTATCCGGTCACTGGCAATATTCAGCCGCTGACCAGATAGCTAAACTGGCTAAAGTTAGTTCTGATTTTTTTTTTACCTAACTTTATCTGGTTTGGGTTAACCAGCTAGCAGCTGAATATTGCCACTGGCCGGCTAACTCTTGGTTGCACCCCCGAAACGCCCTGACACAAATAGCTTATGGTTGGGACATTCAGCTAAGCTAAGAGGGGATATTCCACAACACAAACCAGCTATATCCGCTCGGTGGGATTAACACAATTAGCAAGGCTGATAACTGCGTCAATCATTCTGCATATACCCACCTAAGCACTTGGCCTCAGGGCGTTCAAGACCCGCTATGAGGGAATATTCAGTAGCACTAAATAGCTTACTGCCGCTGAATATCCCACTGAGCGCGGTTTTACTGGTTAGAAGATCTGTTCTGAACGAACCACACATTTGGGGGAATTTGGAGACGGAGCAAGGGTTGCAGGCACGTTTTCAAATGTAGCCAGTGCTGGAGAAACTGGATCCGATGCACCGACATACATTTGCACCTTCTTTGCAGCAAGAATAAACAGAGAAAATCCACATAGCATTTTCCATTTCCCAATCTTCCTGATTCTTTTCAAATCCATCTGGTTACTTGAGTCACTTTTTTTTAATATGCAGTAGTGGTCAACATTATTGGCATCCTTGCGGTTCAATCCCTTAATGTCCAATATCTCCTAAAATAAGTGGCCAGTGAAATTGCTTTGGACTATATGTGCTCACATATTGGACACATAAAGGAATCAAATAAAACAAGACCAATTATAAAAGGATATAGTATAAAAACTGGGCCATTGCCAGGACATGATTATTAGAAAATTCCTTCAGAACAAAAAAACGTTATATTATTTTTGTCGGACCATTTGCGATATATGTATGGGTTAATATGATACCATGTGCCCCCTCTAAGCTCTTGGAGATAGAAACTGGTTTGTTCTCTCTCCTTTCCAGAGATGAGATGTGACATACAAATTACATTTTTTGTTTTATTTTCACTTAAAAGTCCCTTATTTAAAAATCACCACTTGGTTCATTGGCTTAAGGCAGAGGTTCCCAACTCCAGTCCTGGAGGGCCAAACACCATTCAGGTTTTCAGGCTGTTCCTAATGAATATGCATGAGATACATTTGAATGCAATGGGGGCAGTGCATGCAAATACATCTCATGCATATTTATTAGGGACAACCTGAAAACTTGAATGGTGTTTGGCCCTCCAGGACTGGAGTTGGGAACCTCTGGCTTAAGCTATCAAGGCATTCTGGGTCCGCATATGAGAGCTAACTACAAGTGAAAAGAAACTCCGTGCTCATCTGCCTGATGAACTGCTGTTCTCCTTAACATCAGACTCCCTTAAATGGATATTTCCTGCCTACTTAATCATTTTCACAGTCTATTGGCCCTGGTCAGCCTGGCCCAGCCTTTCTAGATGCTTCCATGGTTTGGCGTCTCTCTCAGCCTCCTGGAATCATGTTCCCTCTTGACTAACTCTTTTCAAGTTGTTTGGTCTATAAAGCCAGATGAGAATAAGTGGAAAGTTAAGAAAGGAGCAAGAAAATCTGATTCTTCCTAATAAACTTTGCTGCACAATGACAGATCTTCTCTGAGCTCTAGAGCTTTCTTTAGTGGTCAGCTTCTGGTACTTCAGGGAAGAAATATATGCCTCTTCACAGTGAGACCCATGAAGCCTTCTCTGTAGACATTTAGAGAGATAAGATTCCTCCCTCTGTACCCCCAACATAGACACACACTTTTCAAGCGCTTATCCGTGTTCCAGTACTAAGATCAAATGAAGCCTGTTGTCTTCATTTTGAGTTTGGCATTGGAGCAGGGGGAGGTAAGCATACCTCCTCCATGAGAACAAATGGGCTAGGGTGAAGAGGAGGCATGGAGTGGGGTGTGGTGAGAGTCTGTTCCAAGAAAGCTTGATCAGAACTTGGGATTTAGGAGTGACAGAGAGTAGGAGGCAATGCAGGATCCTGGGAAGATTTTGAAGATTGATCAAGGTTCCTAGATGGGAGGAAGGGCAACACCAGTTCCAGAAGTCATTTTTTTTTAAAGAATGGAGTTCAGAGTGCTGGGAGGAATTGAGAGAAGGTAGTACCATATGGAGGAGGGGGACAATTTGCTACTAAATCAAGATTCAAAGGGTGGGAAAGAGGGCAACATCAGTTCGGGACGAGGCTAACTACTACTGATCATGAAGAGTGAAGTTAAAAAAAAAAAAAAAAGTTTACAGCTACATCAGGATGTTTGTGAGGGGTGATGAAAAATCAGGGGTTCAGAGTGCCATCAGGGAATTCTGAAAAGACAGGAGATTCGGGGTAGGCAGGAGGAACTGTTTAGCAAATGGTCTCTCCATCTCTCCAGGTGATGGATGCTTGGAAGGTAAATTTTCACAAAGCTACTCTGTGACCAGCTAGCTATTTTAATGTAGGATAATTTTCAGCTATAACCTTGCTGACTAAGTTGTAACTGAAAATTAGCCTGAAAATAGGCAACTTAAAGCAGAGGGGTGGTATGTAGCTCACTGGCTGGAGCCGCAGACTGCGAATCACAGAAGCCAAGGTTTGAATCCCACTTCTCTCACTCACGCTCCTTGAGTCACTTTACTCTCTGTTGCCTCAGATGCAAATGTAAATGAAAAGCCCTCTGGGTACAGGGGAAAGCTTATTGTATTTGAATGTAATTTGGCTTGAGCTACCATTGAGAAGGCATGAACTAAATTTAAAAAAAAAAGTAAAGTGATAACTTAGCAGCTGAGTGACTCTTTGAAAACCTATTTCCATGTTAGCCAGATGGAGGCTATAGGGTCCTTTTACTAAGCGTCACTAACCAGTTAACATGTGGTAACTGGCCACGGTGAACTCTGGCATGCCAACTGTCGACCTCCAAAAGGATCATTAACTGGCACTCGCGCGCTAATGTGGCAAGTGGGTGGGTGAAGGGAGAATGTGGATGTGGAGAGCACATTGGCACGTAAACACAGTTAACATGGCGATTAGTGCAGTTGCTGCTAATGATACCTCTATGAGTGTCACTAGGTGCACTCGTGTTAAGTGCATGACCCGTTACAGTATTCAGCTGTGGGTTAGCTGCAGGGACGTGCTGGTCATGCCCCCTACAGCTAATGCAGAGGTCTGATCTTTCTAGGCATCACTAACATGCATTAAATGCAAATCCGTTAGCAGATTTTAGTAAAATGGCCCCATAGTCAGGTAAAGCTCTTCGATACAACCCAAATATGTTCAGGATAAAATGTTTTAATGAGGCGTCTAGTAAAAGAAAACATTCCATTTTATATAGTTTTATAGTAGTGCATACAAAATAAGCTTTAAGGTTGTTACCTTTCATAAAGACAATTAAATGTAATGTAACAGGCAGCTTGCTTTTGCTCCTCTTTTACTTCTGGGTTTTTTTTAAAATAAAAAACATTTCAAAGTCGATCGGTCCCCATCGGAGGATTTTCATGTTCTGAGTCCTCAAGCCTCTACATGATCTCCCAGCTCTGGTCTAGGCACATAGAAGCAGTGACCCCAACCAGAACATGGCATGTCTACTTAAGTAATGAATATTCTCCTCTAATGAGGCATGAAGAAGGAATGGGTATTTTCCTTATTTGTGAGCCACATCAAGCTAACCACATTATTCTGCAGGAATACTAATTAAGTCTTACAGAAAAGGAGGCTAGGGAATTAGATCTATGTAATGTATAAAGAAACCAAATGAACTGTGTTTTGGAAGGCCAAGCAGATGGGTCAGGGGAACACAGGAACAAAAATACACCATAATTAATGATCTATTAGGTAATACTTACGAAAACAATGATCCTGAATGACTTCAATTGTCATTGTGGAATGGGATTTAATTACTTGCTATTCCAAATCTGATTTTAATGAGAATTACAGATTGTGCACAGTAGACTGGGGTGTGCTGTCATTTTAAACAAGATATGTCCGTGTAACCCCTCCTTTCTGTGTGGTCTTTGCAGTTACCCCACTAGCTGCTTGGCGGACAAGGGACGCTATTTTCATTCATACGCCATGACAGTTAGACCACATTAAAACCCTGAGCAAGCCTGTTTGTATCAGGTGCAATCTATTGGCCAGCTTGGCTTATTTGGAAAACATGCTCAGAAGTCCTTGTGAGGCACTCTACAAGTAGCACCGCTTCATAAAGTTATTCGTGGAGTATGTCTATTTTTTGAAAACTTGATTACACCTTTCATTACATGCTTGTCACGGAACAGTTTCAAAATGTATAAAAATCTTCTAGCAGCAATGATGATGATATACACCAGCTAGGCAGACTATTTAGCCATGAAGATTGTTGAGCTCTGAAGAAACAGTTATTTACAGTATATGAACTTGCAGTTGTGAAATGTATTTATTATTACAATGTTCACCTTGCATTATTGAGGTTTTCTAAGTAAAGAGAGAACACCTTTTCCAAGGGCAATTTACACTCTTTCCGTCTTTTTCCTTGGACTTTAAATAACAGGGTTTGTTGAACGGGCCCTGGAAATGTGTATATAGTCACCTTATAGTGGATGGAAGACCAGTCAGGCACCCACCAGGTCCAGGTCATTGCATAAATAAGGAAGCCCCTTGTGGGAGGTTTTAATAGTTTATTTATTTATTTACATTTTTTTTATACCGCACTATTCAACATCAGTGCGGTTTACATGAAAACTGAAATATACACAGAACATCAAGCTGTTCTGTGTTTACAGAGAACAGGAATAGAAACTTGGGTAACTATTTACATACAGGCATCGAGACAGAACATGTTAAACATTACTCGATGGTCATGGATAGCTTGCTGGGAATGTTGGTATAGCTATATTCTCTAGGGGAAGTGGCTTGCCGCGTTGTTTTCTGGGTAGTATATGAGGAAGAGGTGATGCTTTAGTGCCCTCCTAAACTGAGTTAAGTCGGAGATTGCCCGGATACCGGGTGGAAGTGCATTCCAGTATCTTGGAGCGCAGAATCTAAAGGCTCTGTTTGCTGTTTGGATGCATTGGGTTAATGCCTTTGGGCTTACTAGTGCATTAATTGCCGCGGATCTTCTGGATCTATTTGGGGAAATGGTGTGGATGAGGTCTGTTAGCGAGGAGGAGGAGAGCCCATTGATGGCCTTGAAAGTCAGCAGTAAGGTCTTGAAAGCGAGCCTGCCATTTATAGGGAGCCAGTGAAGTTGTTTCAGGATGGGTGTCACATGGTCGCCCCGTGTAGCACTCTTGCTGCGGCGTTCATCACGAGCTGTAGAGGGTTCAGGGTGGATTGTGGGAGGCCTTGTAAAATAGCGTTCGCATAATCAAAGTGCGGTATGACCAATGCCTGATAAATTGACCGGAAGTCCTCCGGCTCTAGCAGTTTGCATAAATGTCTGAGTGTCCGGATCTTATGGTAGACTGCCCTTACTGTGTTGCTTATGTGCACTTTCATGTCCAGGCGTTGGTCTAATGTTACGCCGAGGTATCAGATTGTGGATTTTGTTTGTAGCTCTGCTTCCTTAACCTTTAAGTGGGGTGGCGGGGTGAAATTTTGGTTCCTTGTAATGAAGAATACCTCCGTTTTCTTGTGTTGAATTCGGAGGTTTTGGGACTGGAGCCAGTCGGATACTGCGTTGAAGCAGTCTGTCAGAGGGGAGAGGTCTAGTTGCTCTGTAGAGAACGGCATGTAGAGCAGCACATCATCAGCATATATTAAGCAGTTGACATTGAAAGATCAGATGATATTACAGATGGGCTGCATGTAAATGTTGAACATCAGGGCTGAGAGGGAGGACCCTTGTGGAACGCCCTACCTCTGGTGGAACGGTTCTGATGTTGATGCTCCGGATCGTACGTGCTGCCACCTTTCAGACAGATAAGATTTGCACCATTCCAGTGCCGTGTTACAGATACCCTTCTCCTTTAGCCGCCCAAGGAGAAGCTCGTGGCTTACTGAGTCGAAAGCTGCAGCAATGTCCAGGAAGATGAGGTCAAACCCTTGATGGATGTCAATTCCGACAATTATGTTACTGAAGAGGGTGGTAAGGAGTGTTTCAACACCATGGGACTCCCTGAATTCATATTGGTAGAAGTCTAGTGGAGCAGCAGTTTTGATGTGGTCTTGTATTTGTCTTTGGGCCTCTTTTTTCAATTATCTTAGCCAGTAGTGGTATACTGGATATAGGTCTGTATGAGTCCACCTTCTGGGGGTCGAGCTTGCTGTTTTTCAGCAGAGGTCTGATGGATGTGTGTTTGAGGGATGTAGAGAACGAGCCAGTCGTGAAGGGTAGGTTCATAAGCTTGGCTACGAATGGGCTAAAATCGCAGTGTAACTCCTTTATCCAGAAGGCCAAGCAGGGGTCGGTTTGTGCCGTGGAGGTATTGATTGTAGCGATTGTGTCTTCGATGTGCTTCCTAGTTGGGGTGGAGAAGATGGTCAGGGGCGTTGAATAAGTTGGTTCCTGTGCAGTGGCGAGTGCTGAGGGCTTATTTGTCTGGCATAGTTTAGATTGTAGGTAGTCGGCAAATTCCTGCGGGTCACTATTTTACTCACCCAGGGTCTGCAGTATCAAAGCCGCCATGATCTGCAAAGAAGCTATCTTGTTTTGCCCTTATGTCATGTGAACCAAGAGCTGATACTTGCTTCTGTGTATGCTCCCAATGTGTTTCCACAGAGTTTTAATACATCTCTCTACAAGCAATGCCCACTGTTGGGAGGCCCACCAGTGATTTTGACTAGTGACCTTTACTCAGTTGTTGACATGAAAGGGGAAGTGACTTCCCAATGCAAGGGGATTCCTTATTTATACAATGGTCTGGACATGGTGGACGTCCAATGGGTATTCCTTCCACTAGAATGAGATATTGCACACATTTACAGGGCCCAAGATATGTTGTTGCACATTGATTATGTCTTGGTGTTGCAGAAGCTAATTTCAAAGACTTCAGCAGTGACTATTAAGCATCTGGAGAGATCTGACCACACGCCAGTATGGATGGATATAGAGAGGAGAGGGTGGGGAGTGGGACTGGTGGAGCTTTCCAGTACATTTATATACAGATGATTGGTTTAAAAAATTTTTGAAGAATAAATGGCAGGAGTATCGCGATAACAATAAGGAGTAAGTGGAAATGCCTGATCTGGATTACGGCCAAGGCAGTTTTAAGGACAGAGGTCATTGTGAATGAGGCATGGCAGCAGAGAGCTCTTGTAGCTAATATTCTTTGGTTAGAAGAACAATTGCATAAAGATAAACAGAGATCTGTTTAGCAACCCACAGTAACCCACAAAGAAGCGTTAGATACTCAGAGAGCGCTGAAAGTGGTGATTCAGTTTGTTGTTTTCCTACCAATATCGTTTTTTTCAATAAGATTAGCCAATTTGATTGAACCTCCACTTTAGCCCTAACTAGTGTTAGTAAACTGTGTAACAAAGCCAATAAAATAGCCAAGGTTTTTTGCAAATACTATGCAAGCATGTATGCTGCAAAACTGCACCCATCAGAAGAACAGTTGGGCACTCTTTTAGACTCTGAGTTTGCTAAGCTCCTCTATCTTGGTGGTGGACGAGTTAAATGCAACTGTTTCTACCTTGCACGTGCAGCAAATCCTTAAGGGCCTCTCCTTGCACAAGACCCCAAGCCTGGATAATTTCAGTGAAGAATTTTATACTGTTTCACACTGAACTGCCTGGGCCCTTGAGACCTTCTATAAGGCCACTATAGAGCAGGATGAATTTCCATATAATCTGAATCAAACACTGATCACAGCTACCTCTAAGAGTGACAGGTATCCAGCATTCCCCGAGTCATATCAGTCTATCTCAGTTTTAAATGTGGATGTGAAAATTCGGGCTAAATCTATGGCGAACAGACTAGCCCTCCATATCCATGAGCTGGCAGCAGAACAGGTGCTATTTGTTTAGGATCAGCAAGCTTTTGTTGGCTTTGGAGTGGTGTGCAGGTAGGGACATTCTACTTTACTACTATTGATCATTCGTATAGAGCTACAAGGCATAGACAGCACTGTACAGACACATGTAAAAGACTGTCCCTGATCATCAGAGCTTACAACCTAGTTAAGACAGACAATACAACAGCTGAGGACAAGGAAACATCTAGGGGAATGGTAAGAAAATACACAGGAGACTAAGCGGATCAGGGTCCAAAAGCGGCCTCGAAGAGGTGACAGCCTGGATTCGAAAAGAGCCAGAGATGAAGCCTGACGCACAGACTCAGGTAGTTTGTTCCAGGCATAAGGAGCAGCAAGGTGGAGGATCGACGTCTGGAGTTGGTAGTAGAAGAGATGGGCACAGATGGAAGTGATTTGCCAGAAGAGTGGAGTTCCTAAGGAGGGGTGTAGGGAGAGGTGGTGAGGAGAGCAGAATGATCACACTTATGTAGGTCAGTAGGAGAAGTTTGAACGGGATAGGGAAACGGATACGGAGCCAATGAAGCAGCTTGAGAAGAGGCATTATATGAGCATATCAAGGCTGATTTTTAGTTTTTATTTTAAACTGAAAAAGCAAATTTGCCAGTTTTAGATGGCCATTCCTGTTTGCCATCCTTTGACATTTTGGCATGGGGGATACATTTTGCAAGTTACCTGGGCTCTATATGCTAATGGGATCATTTTAGAATGCCCTATTTGTGATTTTGACATCTGAAAATGGCCTTCCTGTTTGGAAGTCAGCATCGGGCGTCAGGGGGCGGAAGCAAACATCCCGCAGTGCTGAAGTTTAAAGGTAAGTGCCAAGAGGCTGTTTGTGCCCATGCCGTTGTTCCTGACCTGAGAGAGGTGATAGCAGCGGCAATGGGGGCCCCCTGGAGCCACCAGGTTTGCCTAATGATTGCACTGGTCCTGCATGGACTTAAGTACTTCACCTCCTATATTGTACCTCTGCCTTGGATTTTTGCAGCCCAGATGCATGACCCTGCACTTTTTAATGTTAAATCTCAGCTGTCAAATTCTCAACCACTCTTCAAGCTTTGCTAGATTCTTCCTCACGTTATCTTCTCCTTCCTAGATGTCTACTCTATTGCAAATTATAGAAAGCCCCGAAGTTACACATGTCTGACACGATCATGTCTCTGTCACATGGGGATGTGGCAAATGCATGTCCGGGTTGATCTGGGAAAGATATATGTGTACACCTGATTTCAGAACAGGGTTGCATATGTAAAGCTGGCGGCAGACACATCCATGTCTATACCTGCTCCTGGGCATGAACAGACCTTTGAAAAGTGCTTGTTTCTGCCAGCTAGCAGTGGTAGAAGGAAGAGGAGAATTTCTCTCATGCCCACAATATTTTTCACCAACTCAAAAACCCCCAGTAGATACATAACAAGGCCTTATTGTCTGTGGCTGAGCTGCTGCATGTCTCTGTCTAAAAGGGCAGGCTGGGATGTATGTGTGGCAACGTATGCACATTTGCATCCTGAAATACCAGTGCTGACATGTGTCTGTAGCCAATACCACAAATGTCTATAACTCACACGTCCACACTTCTGAAATCGGCCAGTTTTCTGCATGTGTCTGGCACCTTATTCTTCATTTCCTCATCCCCTATAATGCAGCAGGCACTTTTTGTATTTTTGGGTAGAGAGAGGGCAATTTTAGATGGCAGTTCCATGTCTCCACATTCCCTGCTGCCCCTCACATGGATTATCCAACATTTTGACATGGACGTCCCAGAATTCACCTAAATAGCTTTTCTAAAATTTGCCTTCACACCTACAGCAATGGTTATGGTCAAGAGAGTAACATCAGATACTTTTTTTGGAGCAGGGGACTAGGTAAAGGTGCCTGCTGCCTCCATTTCTTTTTTTCACTGTTTCTAGAGTCCTTGTTGTGGACTTTGACAATGCAAGAGCATATCTAAGGGGTGAGGATAGCAGAATTGCCAAGTTGTCCAGCTCCAGGAGTGAGATGTTTTGCCAGCTGTGGTTTTAAATTTGCATTGCAATACAGCATGGTATCCATAGTCCCTGATTTTACTCATTGGAATCAGTGCTGCAGGTCCCATAATGCATCACAATCAGATTGTCAGAAATCCAGGACTGGCTTAAAATCTCACTCATGGAACTGGGTAACTTAGCAACTCTGGGATAGGCCTTGATGAAATAAAAAACTTGGCTTTTGAAGATGACATTTTGATGCTATGATGAATAGACAGGGGTCTACTCACCAACTAGAATTAAGTTCTGAAGCTCTTGGTAAAATCCCTGCATAAGGAAGAAACCTGACTATAAAGGTTTGGTCCACCTTAAATATAAGCCAAGGCTGTGATCCAAAATGACCTCTTGAAGGAACTACACCTCCTAGGAGTCCATGTGGCAGGGCTGATTGCTCAAAAGCAGGGGCGGGTTCGGCTGCTGGGCAAACTCCAGAGGTTTATTGCCATGGGAGACAGTTTGGGGTTTTGCAGCCAGAGGGAGAATTTTTCTCCCTATTGTCACAAGCACAACGCCAAAAACCACTAGTCTCTAGTTGTAGAGGGCGTGGTGGTTGATGTATCCTTCCTCTATCAGCTATATTTATGCTTCAGGTAAAAAGGATTGTAGTTGAGGCAAACCGAGGGTAAGGCTTATGACAGAAAAAGTTTATTTTAAACACAAGAGAACAGATCAGGTTCAAGGTTCCATTAACAGGATAAATTATAGGCTTTTTGCTTAAGGTGGCAAAAACAAACAGAACTCAACAATGGCTTTTCAAAGTCCTCTTAAATGTAGAAGCTTAGCCTTTTCACAGATAACTGTGTGCCACTTTTCTTATAGTCCTTTGTTGATCATAGCACAAAGAAAACAAGGTTAATTCTCTTATGGCAGTTTATCTTCACTCAGCCTCAATTCTCTGGGCTGCACTTTCAGGTGAATATGAAATAAGCATTCAAAATGTCCTCAAAACTCTTAGCAGGCTTTTCATATAAAACAGGAGCAAAGCACAAACTCTTAAAGCAGCCAATTATCTTTCTTGCTGTTGCAGAGTTCTAACACAGCTGATAATCAGGCATGAAACACAGCTTCCTTTACAAGCTTATGTGGCAGTAAATTCCCTTTCCAAAACACACAGGAATTTACCTCCTTACTGCTAATGCCTTAAGATTACCTTTGCAAAAGGAACAATTCTTTCAAGGCTGACTCTTCTTCACCATTTCAATTCTAGAGCTTGACATAAAGAACAATCCATAAACATATCTTCTTCCCCCAACTCTGGCTCTGGTTCTCCCAATTGCATGGGCTCTGACTCACTCACTTGATCAGACTGCTCAGCTGACAATCTCTCTGGTGGTCTGAAAGCTTCTCCACTTCCTGGCTTCCACCCCTGTTGCCAACCTGATTCAGGGAAAACAGCTCTCTCAGTTCTGGGTAGCTCAGTCCTTCTCCAGGAGTTAGCACCTGCTCTGGCTTCTCCAGCATTCCATCGTCCTTGCTGCTCTGGATTCTGTTCCTCTCCCCATCTCATCTGCTGCATCTGCTGCTTCTCTTGCTTCCTCTGCTGCTCCTCTGGCTTCCTCTGGTGCTCCTCCTCTGCTCCCCTAGCTCTCCATAATCTAACCAGGGTTTATACTCACTGGGATCCAAACCCACCTCTTTTTCTCCTAGGTGTTTGTAATCTCCCTGCCTTCTGAACTTAGAATAATCAGTGCACCTGTTAGAGTAAGGGCTTTGGTCCTCATGCTTGCAATCTCCCCCTCTTACTCTATCAAGCATTTCCTGAAACCTATTCCAGCTGGGGTTTTTCTGCTTTTGAAACGTGGCTCTGGCCTTCTGACCCTGCACACCTAACAAAGACCCCTTGATTAAGGTGAATTCCTTATGCTTTTCACCTCCCCCATGCTCTGGATGGCTGACCTTGCCACACTATCTAAGGAGAAGCACTTTGCCACATCTTGAGAAGGCCAGCATGGGAATTGATGGGCTCAAGAAAGCCACAGTTTGGAAGGAGCAAATATGCTCAGATTTGTCATGTTTGTTTTCCCCTGTGTTATGGATACGGTTGCCAACTGGCTCCAGATGCGCCTGACAGGCTTGATCCAGTCCTGGTTTTACCCCATTGCATGCAGGGACATGTAGTTCTGATTTCGCCATTGTACTTCATAAGAAAAACAAGACTACAAGTCCCTGCATGCAATGGGGTAAACCCAGTATTGGATCAAGCCTGTCGGGTGCATCTGGAGCCAGTTGGCAACCCTAGCTATGGAATTGGAAAGGAAAAATGTTTTGGCTTAATTAGACTTTTCCTTTTAGCTCCCTGTATAGAGCCGCATAAACTATAAAATTCTAGTTACAACTTTCAAACTTCTCAATGATATCGCCCCTTCATACCTTTCCACCCTCATTACCAAGGAAACCCACACTCGCATACAATGAGACTGTAACAAAAATAAAATCACAATCCCATCAGGTTTCAGGAAATCAAGAAAAATAACAAGCAATAAATCATTCTCCCACGTCGCCCCTAACCTTTGGAACTCCCTTCCAGACTACCTAAGAAAAATAAAGGACCTCTCAACATTCCAAAAAAAACTTAACACATACCTCTTTATCCTTCACATTGGAAATGAACCTAATAGTAACAAACCCACCCCCTCCACTAATTAACCCATCCGTCAAAATTCATCCCCCCCCCCCAGATGAGCTACTCAAACCAATAGCCTTTCACATTTGACAATCAAACTTGTATATAGTTTTGCATTTACGACTTTTTTCTTTTAAAACAATATTAATGTTATGATGAGGTAACTAGTACAGAGTCTATGCTATATGAGGAAATGGCTAGCTCAGAGCCTATGGTAATAGGAAAAGAGGAAGAGCTTACCTCACAAATACATAGGCAGCAAACATATTCAGCTTTTAAAAAGCCCAAGTATAGTGGAGAAAACTTTCCATTCACCAAAGGTGATGCAGTAGAAAGCCAAAAGGCTAATCAAGCTCACCAGAGTGGAAGGGCACGTACAACGTGCAGAGAACAGGAGCATAAAAAACAACAGGGAAAGCCCAGTAGGGGAGCAAAGGGAGGGGCTGGAGCCAAGGCAGCAAAGGCAGGAGCAGAAGCCAAAGGGTGGAGCTGGCTGTAGCTGCAGAGGAGTCTCCCAAGCCAGAGGGAGCCTCGGTCACTGGAGAGTGAGTAACCGAGAGGAAGGAAGTCCTCTCAACCAGCAGACCTTGCTAGAACCAGGAAGTAAAGGAAGTGTCCCGGTAGCAAGAGGCAGCAGACACAGACTCTCTTAAGAAAGTGATTTCAGCTTGGACCCGGCTACAGAGACGTGGAAGTCTTGGAGAGGAGCAAGCCAAAGCCCAGAGAGAGAAGCTCATTACCCAGGGACAAAAGTTAAGTACCCTGTTGTAGCTAGAGGGAAAAAGCCAGGCATTGCCAGCAGAGCAAAGCCCAGTAATTGGGAGGAAAATCCCTATTGGAGAAGGAACCTGAGAGATACAGTTCCTAGCACAGGACTCTTGAACCCTGTTGATGTAGAGCACTTACCAAATAGAATAACCAGTGTCATTCAAGGGAAGAGCTGTGAGGATTTCAGTTGTAAAGATTGTTATGTGCCTCCAGACACAGACTATGAGCAGATGCAATGGGAAAACCAGGAGTGTGATATAGAACTGGATTCCATGGATTGCACGCTTTGTCTGATGAAATTACATCCCTATGTTAGCCAGGCAAGCAAGAGTTCGGTGATACATTGTGCTGGCGAAGAGTTTATTTTTATACGGTGAAGAAACAGTTTTCTTTTGTGTTTCTTTGTGCTGTTCATAAAGAATCCTATGTGGGACGGGGAATAAAACCTGAATTATTTCTTTTGCCTTAATTACATGGCTACTGACTATTTCTTTAATAAGGCAACCCACACCTCACGGCCCTAGGCGGGTGCCTAACAGGGCCAAAAAGGGGTGCTGGTGACAATGTAAATAGTTATAATTCGTTCTTTGTAAACAAATAAGAACCTTCCATTATACTATTCTAAGTTTGTTTCATTGTAAACCGCATTTGATCGCCCAGAAAATGTGGTATAAAAATTTATAATAAATAAAATAAATAAAAAGAAAAGCTTGTTAAGTTTTTGCACCCCGTAGCAAAAAAAGGGAAAGGCTTGAACGTTCAATGGAACCTTTTGCATAAGCACCCTGTAACCAAGAGAGGAAAGGCATTGTGAGTGAGTACAGCATTTTAGAAGGTGTACTACAGAGAAATCCTGGACTGAATGATCTGGAAGGGAAAGAATGCAATAATGGTTTCCCAACCAAACCAGTGAGAAGCAAGTGTATTCTACATTTTGGCTTGTCTTGAACAGTGTATTGCATGAACTGAAAACTATATTGTTTTCTTACTGCACTTTGCAGCCAGAGGTTAAAGGCAGTGGGGAAATGCAAGGATCTTCTCTGGGACTGGCTGTACGAGAGATTAGGTGTCCCCGCAATGTTAAGAGCACAGTTTTTTGAGATAATGCGTAGTGTGCTGGTTGAAGCACCATATTCCTGCAATAAAATAAATGTGGCAGAGGCGCTGATTTGGACTTTCTCTAGTGACATTGCTGGAGTTTAATACCCTGTTCCTAAGGTACCATGAACACTGGCTAACAGTCTACTTGCAGGTTAAAGTGACCATATGAGTGAGAGGTATGTTACCTGAAGTTACCAGAAAGAGGCGCTCCATCATAATACTTACTACTGAACCTGAAGCACTTGAGTGGAAAACATGGATGTGTGCGTGCAGAGTTTGGAGCTCTGTCAGGTGTAAAGCTGAATTTGCTCAAATCAGAAACCCGACAATCAATTTAGATATAAATCAGTGATGGCCAAGGGAATTCCCTCTCTGGAGAGTGGGAGAAAGCCTTTGATACTTGGGAGTCCAATCATAAAGGCTTAATTTAATCCCACTACTCAGAAGCACTGTGGCGTACTTATAAGACTAGGAGAGGTTGTCCTTGTCCCTATCTGGGAGAATATTCCTATATGGTATGATTATTCTTCCTGTGGCTTTATACTCATCATATGTTACTGCTTAAATTGTCACACAGAGCCGTGGAGCCCGATTCATGAAGGAACAACTGGACGGCCAAGAGCAAGCTGGGCTCATTAGGACCTGATTCTGCACCGCGGGAACAAAACGTTCCTGTGGTAACCAGAATCAGGCCCGAGCACAGCCCAGCCATGCCCCTGCCTACCTGCGGGGATGTCCTTCCCGCAGGCACCCCTGACTCCTGCAGCTTAAGCCCCCTCATCCCCTCTGCCCGATCCAAGGCTGGCCTGATGGGGCCTGGATCAGGCAGTGGGGACCCGGTCAGGGGGGGATGCCTGGGCCCGATCGCCAGGTTTGTACTGCTTATTCCACCTTCCAAGTAGACCCCATTGCCAGAATTGGTGGCGCGGTGTGCCTCAGTACAAGGGGGTGGCAGGCCATATGTGCCAAAGCATGTGGATACCATGCTGCCCATGTAGGTCTGCCACCCTAGTTGGCTGCCTAGTGGACGGGCTGGCCTTGCATCCTCCACTTAATAAACTTTCTTCCCTGTGGTGTGTTTTACACTTTGTTTTTTTACCTATTTGTCTGCTGTCATTGTTTCTCTTTTCCCTTTTGGTGGCTCCTAACTGCTGATATCTCATTCGGGCCATGCTCCAAAATCAAGCCCTTTGACTTGGCTGCAGCTATTTTTCCAGCATGGTATGTTCCAGAAGCCTTCTAGTGGGTTCAAGAAGTGTTCCCATGCGCTGGGACCATATCCGCCTCGGGCATGCACAACTGTTGTCTTCAGTGCCTAGGTCCCGATTGTCAGCCCTCTTGTAAATTGTGTTTGCAGATGACAAAAAGAGGACTCAAAGGACAGGGGGAGCAGTAGCGCAAAACCCTTTTTTGTGCTCAGAAGTCCAGTCCATTGGCTTTGACATCAACAGCACAGGTCTATATAACTTCCAAGGCTGCATCAGATGCTGGCAATGCATCGACCATTGATCGATCTCCACCAGATAAGAGGATTCAACCTAGTCCTCGACTATGAGGGGTGATCACATTGAGCACTGAGTGAAGACTATGGTGCACCTGTGTTGGAGCCCATTGGAGTGGAGGAGTGGCCTAGTGGTTGGGGCAAGGTACTTCAGGCCGGAAGGTCAGGGGTTCAAATCCCACTAGAGGACAGCAACCTTGGTCCGGAGGGATTGGGGTTTCTAGTCCCACAGGTGCTCCTTGTGGTCTTGGGCAAGCCACTTAATCCTCCATAGCCCATGTTCCCTGTAAAATAGTTATCTCCAAGTTATAGTGCCCTGTTCAATGTAATTTCAGTTTGTTCAATGTAAACTGCACTGATGGAGAATAGAGCAGTATATAAGAGAATGTAAATAAATAAGCAGCATGTCCCCTTTGACCTGGCAGGACATACAGGGTTGTGATCTGAATCAGGCTGGCCTGCCCCACTCTGCCAGATCCTGCCCCCTGCCGGCTCTCTCCATCCTGCTGCTCAGGACTTATGGGGAGAGCCATAGGAGGAATCTGGCTTGGACGGCAACCCACATCCCAATATCGGGCCCTTAGGCCCTCTGGAAAAAAAAGATCCATGTGGCCATAGCTACTTTGAAATATTCAACTGAGATGAGAAGATTGGGCCTCCTGGACATATGACAATATAACCTGGCTTGTGATATGCAACATTTGGTGGATTGATTGGGTGGCTCTCAATTCTACATACCCACAGAGGTGGAAATATGGTTGGTTAAGCCTTTAACTGGGAGTTAGATTCTCCATGCATGGAAAGATAGAGTGCCCTCTGGGTTTAAGGGGTAGGTTATATGTGGTATGTTTAGAGTGGGCTTTGTAAACAGCCTAATTGTAATCCACAGGCCACCCTATTTAGTTCGAATATATAGAAATTTAGATGTTTCTTTAAGAATGGAGGATTTATTTATACATCTTTTCTATACCGCCACTTCCAGCGATCAGTGGCGGTTTACAGGTAACATAAACTTTAATAATAGAGTACTATTATTTTACATAGAACAGATTTAGAACATATGAAAGATAAGACAGATGGTTGTGTTGCCTGGAGGACCTGATCTCAGAGGAGGGTATTCTTAAGTTATGGAGTTTCAGTTGTTCCATAAATAATTTTTTGTGTACTGTGATAAGGAAGCTTATCATAGCTCAGGAAGGAGCTATAGAAAAGGTGAAGTGACTCTGAACAAGCAACCTGTCAGTTCTGGTAGAAATAAGAAAACAGAATTTTCCCATAAAAGACTACCAGTCCCAGAATGCACCAGGTTTCCAACAGCCATTAGAGGAGCTGAAGTGGGGAAACGTGTGTTCAATCAGGAGGGCTATGAGGTAATCCCTAAGCACTCATCTCAAAGGGCAGGGCCTGATTCAGCACAGCTGCGCTGTGTTAGGGAGGAGCACTCATCTAAGCAGAATAAGAGTAGAGTTTATTCTACAGATGATTATCTTCATGATCACCTTGGATATCCAGAGAAGGATCATCAGTTTCATCTGAAGGATCATCAGAGGCAGAAGCCAAACCGGACGGACAGAGAGGGAAAGAGACCCTTTGGAAGAAGGAAGAGAAAAGCCTTTGAGAGGTCTAGAAGAGTCCAAAGCAGTACGTATACTGGGAGGCATTTCAAGGGCCAGCATACACCATTGGACTGGGGAAAGCCAGAGGAATGGTGCTGCAGAGCTAGGAATCACCAGACGCTACCTGTGAGGGAGATGGCTGCACATGGAAGGGACCCTAAGACCTATGCCAGAAGGTATGTGAAGAGAGATCCAGTGTCCAGGGATCTGGATTGGAAGGCTGGACATAAGAACTGGACTACATACTGGCCAGGCTATATAGAGAGGAACTCTAGCAGCAATGGAAGCTCAGGTATGAACACTGATCTATGCCCTAGCTATAACCTTGAAAGACAGCAGGGAAACAAGTATTCTCCTGAAAGTGCTCCATTGAGAGATTCATCTGTGCCAATCCATGATATTGAACCTATGCTTGTTGAAGATGGCGGAATGATTGCAGATGAAGAATGTGTTTATATGGACTGCTCTCTATCTAAACTCCGTTGGTAACTTTCTGTTATAAAGTACAGCAACCATTACAAAGAAATACAAATTTGTTCTTTAATCTACTCAGAAAAGCTCCTGAAGCAGGATTTGACTCACACAGTAGAAAGCAAGCCAGCTAAAGGGGTTTCAGCTGGATAACTGCTAGCAATTAAGCCTTACCTAATTGCTTGTGAGCTAGGAGAGAATCACTTCTGAATCTATGTGGGAAGTAATCAGAAGTTAACCTGAAAAGAACAGTTTGTTTCTTGCTTTGTGGTTTTTCATTTGTTGTTTTCCTGATTTTGACTTTGTTTTTCCAAGTTAACACTAAAAGCAAGTTACCTGATTTATGTGCTACCAAGCATATCTGTGTTGGGAGAAATAACCCCATAAATAAATATCTTATTGGCTTTACCCAAGAGCACAACTAAATTATTGTCAGCAGCTGTGTCTGGTGTGAATGAACTACATTGCCCACAATCCCTTGCAAATCATATAGAGATATGCACTTGCCAAGACTGTGAAGATTCTCACCCAGGCAGCCGTCTGACAGTACCTGCAAGTGTGACATTATATTTATGCCTTGGGGATGGATTGTTTGCAAGAGGAAGTTATGGAGTCACCAGACACTTGTCTATGCCTGCAAGCAGCAGCTAACATCAAGCTGTAGATCTTTCATCAAAGTCTGCCAAACATGCAGGGGTGAGTTTGGATTTTGATAAGCTAGCTAACCAATGAAGACATGAGGTACAGTTTGAGTTAAGCCTAGATATCCTATGGAGTAACTTGAAGAATCTTCCTGGCCACTCCACAGGAGCGTTGATGAGTCATAATATACATTTTTAATGAGGGCCTATGTGTCCCTCTGATGGCCTTTCCGGGTGGACTTCATGCAGACAGGAGTCTGTCCTAAGTGTGGAACCGTGGAAGCTATTTAGGTCACATGTTTTGGCATTGCCTTATGATCCAGTGCTTTTGGAAACGGATCTCTGATGCATGTGCTTCATTCTTAGACATTCAAATCCCTTTGGAAGGGGAAGTCATTCTTTATGGGATTTTTCCAATCTCTTAGCAGTAAGGAAGGGCAATAAGCTGATTTTGGTAAAGGTCTTGTTTTTGGCCCAGAAATGTATTTTGGCAAGGTGGAGGTTGATGGACCCACCTGCCCTGGCCCAGGGCGAGTGCTCCTTTTTGATCTTTTGCTATTAAAATTAAGAGTAGGGGGTAATACCTGTCCATTTCATTGGAGAATGTTTCAGTTGATTTGGGAACCCTACTGGAATTCTCTCCCACATCGATTGTGCAACCAGGTACTGAGCAGGTAAATCCTTTGCTAGTGGCAATTTGTATTAATAGTATGGATTGGTCGTTTATACCTGATGCACTGATTTTGACTGAGATGGTGCTGTGTTGATTGTCTCTTGAAGGAGTAGTCCTATCTCCCCAGGATTTTTCTGTGGAAAGGGGAGCAAAATGATTTGTGGGGGAATCAGTTTGGCAGGGAACTGGGTTGAGTTCTGAAGGGATGGGGACAAAATTGTCATTTTATTTTTGCGCTATGGGGCAGGGTGCCACTGCCACCGAAGGAATCACTGTGCATTGCCTCTCTGTTGCTCTATTTTATGTGTTAGCAATAAAAAAGACTTGAAAGTAAATAGTTAACACAAAAGCAGTTACCATTCATTGACGTCTGACCCAGTACCATTAACATCAACTAAATAGGAGTAGCATTGACTTGACGGCACTTAAAAAAACAACTGCATAGCCATACTGCACTTTAGAAAGGCCCCTAAGTACACACCCTTTGCAAAGTCATGCTCTATTTCAAAAAATGAAACAGAACAAACACAAATGTTTGTTTTTCTTGTTTTAAGAAACAAAATGACTTTACATCTCTTAATATATTTCTTTGAGCTTGTGACAAAATTGGTGGTGTAAACCTGAATCTCCAGGAACAAGCAGGAATGAGTCTTCAAATATGGGTACGTCGGTACCGACGGAGCCTGCGCGGGAACGCTCCCCAGCGTCCAATCAGAAAGCTTTTGGGAGCATCCCACAGCGCCTGCGTGCTGCCTTCCCGCCTTTCCCAACTGTCTCTCCTCAGTTGTTCTTTTTCTGCGGAGCCAGCAGGTCGTGTTCCTGTCACCGCAGAAGAATTTCCTTATTTTTTTCTTTATTCTTTTCTGTCGCGTCTGCCTCCTTCGACGCTGTACCGGTACCACCAATCCTTGCTCTTTTCTTCTTTTAAAAAAAAAAAAAAAAAGACCTTTTTTCCACTTCAGGTGCACTTCAGTTTTGGGCCTTAGGCCCAGAACCTTTTTCCTTAACTATGGAAAAGCCTGCCTCAGGTTTTAAGAAGTGCACAAAATGTGGCGGTACTATCTCCGTCACCGACACCCATGACTGGTGTCTAAAATGTTTAGGTCCTGACCTTTCCATAACAGATTGTATGTCCTGTTCCATGATGTCTAAGAGGGGTCGTCAGAACCGAGCTGCCAAGCTCAGTACCCTGTTTCCCTCTGATGCAGCTTTGGTGGCATCAACGTCTTCCAGGGCTTCTTCTTCCTCACATGGATCTCAGGAAACTAAACATAAATCCAGCCGGTCCTCGAAGGGTAGATCTCCTTCTAAGCATCGAGATGCCTCTGGCCTTGCCCTCGAAGATTCTGCACCAGCAAAATTACCCCGGCAGGAGGCTCTGGCCTCTAAAGCATCATCATCGGGGTTCCAAGATGATCTCGATGGCGTGGCCTCGACAGATCTCTTGGTGCCATGCTCTGGGGTACCAGTGGCTTCCACCGGTACCGACTTCCAGGCATTGGTGGCGTCGATGGATCAGAGAATTCTGTCCATGGAACGCAGTCTGGCGTCTTTCCTTGTGGCACCGACGCCCGTGGTACCGCAACAGACTACTCCGCCGGTACCGGCACTAGCATCGCCATCGGTACCGATCCTGGTACCGGTGGCATCGACATCGGCATCGGTGTCCGCTATGCCGATACTTTGTCCTCTGAAGCCCTCTGGTACCGATACCTCGGTACCGGTGATTCCCGATACCGATCCCGGTCGGTACGGGTATCGGGCATTGCAAGAGCATCCAGACAGATGATACTTCGATTCCTCTGACGACTCTGAGGATTCTGAGGAGTCTGTTGATGCAGTGATGCTTCTTCCACAGGTGGAGTCCTCTTCTAAACATAGGATGTCTCCTCCAGAGGATTTGTCTTTTCAAGACTTTATCAGAGAGGTGGCTAGGGAGCTCTCTATTACAGTGGCACCTGAATCAGAGCCCAGAGCCAAGGAGTTAGATATTTTACAATATCCTAAAACTCCTAAAGAGGCAGCTACCTTACCTATTCATGAAATTCTGTATGATCTCATGTTGAGGATGTGGGAAGCACCTCTGACTACCTCTCCTCATTCTCGCAGGTTGGACACCATGTATCATGTCCCTCCTTGTCCTGGTTTCCATAAAACTCAACTTCCTCACCACTCTATTGTGGTTGAGTCTGCAATGAAAAAGATTAGAAGTGCCAAAAGACATGCCTCTAATCCTCCAGGACGTGAATGTAGAACCCTGGATGCTTTTGGAAGAAGAGTCTTCCAAGCTTCCATGCTTGCTGTGAGAATTAATTCCTATAGTCTTTACATGGGAATGTTCTTAAAAGAAGCCTCTGACCATTTGCAGACTTTAAGTCCTTTTATGTCTGAGGATAAAAGGCAAGAATTTCTCACTGGGCTCAAACATGCCCAGGATATCTCCAAATTCTCCAACCATGCAGCTTTCGACTCCTTTGAATGCGTAAGTAGAGCCTCAGCTATTGCCATAGGTGCACGTAGGATTGCTTGGCTTCAAGCATCTGATTTGGAGATCTGGGTTCAAGATGAATTGGGAAATATCCCTTGTACAGGTGAGAACCTGTTTGGTAAGGATTGGCAAGCAAAAGCCAATCAGATGGATGCTGAAAATTCTGCTTTGGATAGACTATCCAAATCTACAGCTGCTCCTGCTAAGAAAAGGTTGTTCAAGAAAACACCTTTTTCTAAAAAGGGAAGATTCTACCCTGCTTATGGTCAGAGGGCATCTTCTGCAGCTCAGTTCTCTTCCAAAAGTCAGCAATCCTCCAAACAGAGCAAAGCAAAGGCTGCGAGGCCTGCTCCAGCCCAGCAACCTCAGCCCCCTCAAGGCCTTTGACTTTCTGCTAGAGAACGTAGCCTTTCTGGCTCTAGAAGGACCAGAACCCTCCACCATTCCAGGAAGGTTATGTCACTTTGCTCCCAGGTGGGGGCAAATTACAGCAGAGCATTGGACACTCTCCATCATAAGAGAGGGGTACAAGCTTGCCCCCTCTCTCAAGAGTGCACCAGTTCAGTTCTCCAACCTCCCTCCTCAGCCTGTTGGAGCAGGAGGTTGCCACTCTTCTTGCCCAAGGGGGCCATAGAGGAAGTGCCCTTTCAACAACAGGGCACAGGGTTTCTACTCCCCCTATTTTCTTATTTCAAAGAAAACAGGGGGCTTCAGACCCATCTTAGATCTCAGAGAGTTGAACAGATTCCTAGTCAAAGAAAAATTCAAGATGGTTTCTCTAGGAACTCTGCTGCCATACCTTCAAAGCCAATCCTGACTCTGTTCTCTAGATCTCAAGGATGCGTACACCATGTTCTCATCCATCCATCTCACAGAAGGTTTCTTCGGTTCCTTTTTCAGGAAAAGCACTATCAATACAAAGTGCTCCCTTTTGGTCTGGCCTCTGCACCAAGGGTGTTCATGAAATCCATGGCAGTGTTTGCTGCTTTTCTGCGCACCCTGGGAATATTCGTCTTCCCTTACGTGGACGACTGGCTCATTCGAGCTCCCACTCAATCAGAGGCCAAGACTGCTCTCACCTGCACAATGCGTATCCTTAAGTATTTAGGGCTGGTAATAAACATCCCAAAATCCAATTGTCCCTACTCAGTCCCTGGAGTTTATAGGGGCGTTGCTGGATACCACAAGGGCAAGGGCCTATCTTCCCCAGGCCCGTTGCCTTCGCTTGGTGCAGTTAGCTTCTCAAGCAGAGTTAAAACCCCTACTAACTGCTCGAGAGATGTTAGTTACTAGGCCACATGGCATCCACTGTACATGTGGTACCATATGCTTGCCTTCACATGAGAGCAGCTCAGTGGACTTTATCCACCCAATGGACCCAGGCAGTAGGCTGCCTGTCAGACAAAATGGCAAACACAAGTCGCCTCATTTTGTCTCTCCAGTGGTGGAAGTCCTCTCAAAACTTGTTGTTGGGGGTCCCCCTTTCAACAACTTCTACCCCAAGCAACTCTTACAACAGATGCTTTTCCAATGGGCTGGGGAGCTCATCTTCAGGACCTCTCCACCCAGGGCATCTGGTCCCCACAGGAGACTTGTCTACTGTCGTGGGGAGCCCAGTCTACGCCATTAGAAATATGGGGCTGCTCCACAGCAAAGATTATTTTAGGTAGCCAAAGGGAATGTAAGGTTCATCTGACGTAGTAAAGATGTTCTTACTTATTCCAGCTTCCTAAGAGCACTCATTAACGAAACCAAGTGTAGAGAAATTAAGGCTTTTATTCCCCGTCAGTGCAAGGGTTCAAAATAAGACATTTAGAATCAACAGAAAGTCCTTTGTTTCAAAAGGTACCAGCATTCAAATCATATGCTTAATTGTTAAACTTCACAATTAATGCAGGGCTTGATTAAATGAATTCAGCTTATTCCAATAGCATAGGAATTCTACAAACTTCTTCTAGGTTACACGGTGCCTACAGACTCCTGGCACGAGGCTATGCACAACTCACATTCCATCTGTTCAGGTTGAGACATGAGAACAGTATTTATGCATTCTATCTCCATGGATTCTTCATCAGGGGAATAATCACTGTCCCTGTCTGACACAGGTCTGTGTGCAATGTCTCTAGGGTCTTGTCTCCAGTACCATTGTGTTCTAAGTGCTTTAGGGATTTTATGAAACCAATCTGGCTTCTCCTTCTTTACAGAGTGAGCACGTGTTTCAACAGGGCCTTTAGGACTCAAGCATTTTATATCATTAATAAATCTTTCATACCTGGAGTCTGGCTCATTTGAATCCGCAGAGTTTTCCCTTTCAGAAACTTTCCTCCTGTAACAGGTTCTCTGCCTGTAAGCTTTAGGCAACGCTCTGCTTTCTGGCAGCCTGGTAAAACCTGATGTGGATTCCCTTTTCTCCTTTGGTAAGAACGCAGCCTTTTCACAAAGTGCTTTTCCTTTCTTGCCTGTTAACACTTACCTGTTGCAAGCTTTTCTCTAAACCATTCTCTCTGGTTTTTTGCTTCTGTCTCTCTGCTCTTGAGTCAGGAACGCTGTGAGAACAGGGCGTGGCACACACTCTAACTTCAGAGCTGGCTCTAACAAACTTCCCTTGAACAGCAGCACGCTTAGCCTGGCCCTTCTGAACTTCACCCTTGTGAACTCTGTTCCTTTGGGCTTGCTCACATAGGATTCTTTCACTTACTCCTTCTCTTGGAGCTGATCCTCTCAACAGAGCTGTTCCTCCTTGTGAAGACATTCCTCTGTCTCTGTTCCTTCCTCGGTCCTTCTCTGCTCCTTTCTCTGCCTGCTCTCTCTCCTTCTCTGCCTTATAAAGGAATCTTTCCTTCAAGACTTCCGGGGTCATTCCCAGGTGCAAATCATTAGCCCTCTTAGGCTCATTAGCTCCTGTATGGTCATTCCTGCTCCCTATAGCTATGCCTGGAGGTAACTGCACATCTAGATTCCTAAAAGAAACAGGGTTTCTTTTCAAGTTCTCATCTTTTTTGATACCCACATCATGACACAACATATCAATCTCTTGGAACTCAGAGCAATCTTCCTTGCTCTACGAGTTTTCCACACCCTGCTCAGGCACAAGACAGTCCTTATCCACACGGACAATCAGGTAGCCATGTTCTATGTAAACAAGCAGGGAGGAACTGGCTCTCTGTCACTTTGCAACAAAGCTCTGCGACTGTGGGCCCTTGCCAGAGAGCATCACATTCATCTTCTGGCAGTTTATCTTCCAGTTATTCAAAACTCTTGGGCGGACAGACTCAGTCGAGTTCTGCTTCCACACGAGTGGTCCCTACATATGGACCAGGTATCCAAGATTTTTTGAATTTGGGGAACCCCGGACATAGACCTCTTTGCAAGTCCGTGGAATGCAAAACTTCCCCGGTTCTGTTCCAGAACTCCGGCTCAGGGGGCTCAGGCAAGGGATGCTTTCCTCCTTCACTGGGGTCAAGACTTCCTGTATGCCTTTCCACCCATTCCCCTAATTCCCCAAACCCTGTTCAAGATTCAGAGAGACAGAGGCCACATGATTCTCATAGCTCCACATTGGCCACGGCAAGTGTGGTACCCTCTGCTTCTACATCTCTCTCAAGCTCCCTCCCTAGAGTTAGGGTCTGCTCCAGACCTCCTCTCTCAGGAGGACGGAAGGTTATGGCATCCCAATCCCCAGTCTCTGCATCTCAAGGCTTGGTTGCTGAAGGCCTAGATCTCCAGTATCTTCATCCTTCTCAACAAGTGAAAGATGTTCTTTATGCGTCCAGAAAACCTTCCACTAGACGTTCGCATGCTTTCAAGTGGAGGAGGTTTACCATCTGGTGTTCTGAGAAGGGTCTTAACCCCCGTGCCATACCTCTGGAATCGTTGCTGGAGTATCTCCTTCATCTGTCTAATGCAGGCCTTAAGACAAATTCAGTAAGAGTCCATTTGAGTGCTATTGCAGCTTCCCTTAGGCCCCTAAATGGACAACCTATTTCCTCTCATCTTGTAGCAAGATTCATGAGAGGCCTCCTTTTAACAAAGCCTCCCATTAGACCACCCCCGGTGGCATGGGACTTAAATTTGGTTCTTGGTCAGCTTATGAAGCCGCCTTTCGAACCTTTAGCTACCACCTCCTTGAAATACCTTTCTTGGAAAGTTATTTTTCTCATTGCAATCACATCTGCACGCCGCATCAGTGAATTGCAAGCACTAGTAGCTAATCCACCTTATACAAAGTTCCATCATGACAAGGTGGTCATTAGGACTAATCCACACTTTATGCCTAAAGTGGTCTCGCCTTTTCATCTCAACCAGGAGGTCTACCTACCTGTCTTTTTTCCAGGACCTCATGCATCAAGTGCAGAGAGGAATCTTCATACCCTGGACTGTAAAAGAGCTTTGGCCTTTTACTTGCAAAGGACACAGCAACATAGAAAGTCTTCCCAACTCTTTGTTGCCTTTGATCCTTCTCATTTGGGACAACCAGTCTCCAAGAGAACACTTTCTAACTGGATTGCCCAGTGTATTTCTTTCGCTTATCAGAGCAAGAACCTTTCTCTGGAGGGCCATGTCACAGCTCACAATGTGAGAGCCATGGCAGCCTCAATGGCTCATCTGAACTCTGTATCTATCAATGACATCTGTCGAGCAGCCACTTGGGCCTCGGTTCATACCTTCACAGCCCATTACTGCTTGGACAAGGACTCCCGCCGGGATGCCTTGTTTGGTCAGGCTGTTCTTAAACACCTGTTCCATACTTAATCAACTCCTACCCACCATCCCTCATGGGATGCGAGAGATCCAGGTGGGGAAGTGCAGGGATACACAACTTATGGGCTCTCTCCCTGGCATCTAAAGCTAGGGAGTCCCCATATGTGAAGACTCATTCCTGCTTGTTCCTGGAGATAGCACAGTTACCTGTAACAGGTGATCTCTGGGAACAGCAGGAATAAGTCTTCACAACCCACCCACCTCCCCTAGGAGTTGTCTCTCTCTCTCTCTCTTTTTCCTTTCTCTCTCTCTCTCTCTTTGTCTCAGCTCTAAAACTTAACTGAGGAGAGACATTTGGGGAAGGCGGGAAGGCAGCACGCAGGCGCTGTGGGATGCTTCCAAAAGCTTTCTGATTGGACGCTGGGGAGCGTTCCCGCGCAGGCTCCGTCGGTACCGACGTACCCATATGTGAAGACTTATTCCTGCTGTTCCCAGAGATCACCTGTTACAGGTAAGTGACTGTGCTGTCTTTTCATACATTTTCAAAGGCAACCGTCTAATTTTCAAGATCTTTTTTTTTTTTTTTTTACTTCAAATACTGGATTTTCACTTGTCTCCATCTAGGATAAATCCCAGAGGTTTGGTTCCGAATGATGCTGCTTTTGAATCTCGCGATGGTGCATTTTAATGATATGACCTTGGTACATTCCTATAAATTCATTCCAAACTCATTGTTTGAGAAAGCTAAATGAAGATAAAATTTTATGTAGGTTTTACACTTTGGTACTAGAACTAGCCTGTATCATATGAGCAATTCGCCAATCAATCTGTTATCACTATATTTTAATTGCATTCTAAATGTGATTTTCTTTCCATCTTGAAAGACGTGGAACAGCGAGGAAAAGAGAACCTCATATTCTATATAAGTAAAAATGGAAATACTTATGTTAATTAGCATTTTGTATTCCTTTTTTATTTCAGATTATTAGAATGGAAAAAAATATCATCGGATACCACTACATTCTTGCAAATCTGGTAAGTGCTGTGAGACACAGCTGGCTGTCTTGTCTGTCTTGTCTCCTGCTTATGGTATACGCGCCTAGCTTTCCGCAGGCATCTTTCTGTAGAGTAACCAATAGATGTGGATTAAAGGTTTATGAATCATGGAAGAAATGAAGACTAGTAACTAGTATTTACTGGGTAAATGGAGTTCTTAGGGATTCTTGAAATGCTCCACATTTTGCATGCTTATTTTAGTTTTCTTTTCCTGTGAGATTTTGGTTCCATTTCAGGGGTTGCAGACTATTAACAGTACAGGGTAAGAGATGCACTGTTTCAGCACCGGGCAAGTGAACCGACATGCCATCATTTTGCACTTGCTTTTGCCTATTTTGCACAATTCATTCTTGCACGTTTCCCAAAAGAATAGCCAGCATCAGCCAGTGTTCTCATACTGACATACTCTCTGTATTTCTTATCCACATAAATGTTTTGAGGCAATTCAAATAGTCCAGGATGTGGCAGATAGGTTGATTGTTAGTTTATGAACAAGGGACACTGTACATCAACTCAAGGGCAGTTGGGCAAACTAGGCTTCCGTCCCTCACTGGGACGTTCAGCGAAGGCACTTCAGGGCCATTTTAAAAGCATGGCCGGAGTTACCTTCAGCTCTGGCGCTGCCAATGCCATTGTGCTTCGGCTCCCTTCCAATTCCACTTCTGTTTGCATGAGGGTAGAAGCCGCTTCTGCCCGCAAGCAAACAGGAAGTGGAATTGAAAGGGGCAGAAGCACAATGGCATGGCAGCGCCAGAGCTGAAGGTAACTCTGGTGCTTTGCTGCTAAAGCACGGCCACCACTGCATGTCCTGGTGAGGGGCGACATCCAGGGCTGGCCCGTCCACTAGGTGACCGGCTAGGGCAGCAGACCTTTGTGGGTGGCAGGCATGGCTTGTCTCCCCTCCGTGTGCTCAGCCGCACTGTTGCCCCCCTCCTGCTGCCGCTGATTCCAGCGGCAAGATCGGTGGGGGGGGTGGTTAAGCTTGGTGGCAGCCGCCTGTGACAGGCCATCTGCTTTCGCACACATAGTCTGCTGCTTCTGACTCCCTGAAGTTCTGTTGGAGGGAGGGTCAGAAACGGCAAGCCATGTGTGCTGAAGCACATGGCCTGCTGCCTAGCCGAGCCACCACCCCCTCCCTGACCCTGTTGTCGGAATCAGCAGTGGCGGTGGAGCGGTTCAGCACTGGTGGGGAGAGTGACATGGCTCAGCACGCGGGGGGAGGCAGCACTGCCGCGGCTTCTGCCTAGGGTGGCAGAAACCCTTGGCAGCAGCAGTGGCAATCAGCGTGGTATCAGGAGTAGGGGGTGCGAGGGATGAGGTTCACCTAGGATGCCTTGTACCCTTTCAACGGCTCTGCATCAGGTGCTTGTAGAATTGCTCTGGTTGTCTATTAAGCAGTGGATATAGTTTAAGGCACCGGTGTTAGTTTGTAAGGTGCTCCAGACACAAAGTCCCCCTTATTTTAAGGGAGAGAGTGTGACGGCTAGACCATTAAGATCAAGTCAAGGAAAACTATTCAATATTGTTGCAAGGATGGGTTTTGGCTGGAGTGTTGGTGATCATGAGCATTCTCAATGATCATACCATGTTTATGGAATAAACTATCATTGGTTTTGAGAACTGAAGTTGATCTTTAGACTTTTTGAAAACATCTGGAGACTTTTGTTTTCTGCCAACTAATCTTAGTAATATGTAGGGTTGTGCAGTTGCTCATAGGTATATGGTTAAAAAATGTATCTCTTGATAATGTAATTTTCTTTCTTGGAAACATTTGTTATTTTATGTGTTGTATTAATTTATTTTTATTTGTAAACTGCATTGAATGTATGCATGAATACAGTATAAAGTTTCAAACAATAAACAAATATTGTTTCCTGTAGCAGATTAAAATAATCTAGTTCAAACATTCTACAGTGCTTTAAAATGTGCCCTTCCATATTTCCTTATGGCCAGTGAATTGATAGAGCATACAAAATAACTTTTGCTTGCTGGCCCAGTGGCTCAGTAATGGTGTTGTGTCTGACAATAGTTTTGAAACATTTTGTCCACATCTGGTTCTCCCTCTTAATGGTACGATTCATACATACCCAAGAGCCATTGAAATAGGACTTTACGTTTTTGAAAAAAATTGTCTTCTGCCGCAGTCTATTCACTCTTCCTCACTTATTTTTGATCTGTCTTCTTTAGTCCCAGCTTTAGGTCTTTTGGCTACCTGTTACTAAGCAGTACCCTATCTACATTCAACTTGCTATCGTCCTTTGCAGTTAGTAAATATCTAGCGTCTATGAAGCCTACCACCACACACACCAGTCCTCTTCACCCCTTGTTTATTTATTTAACATTTCTTATATGCTGCCTTTCATGATATCAAGGTAGTTTACATTGAACAAGCTGAAATTACATTGAACAGGGCATTAGAGAGAGCTATTTTAAAGGGAACATGGGCTATGGAGGGTTAAGTGGCTTGCCCAAGACCACAAGGAGCACCTGGGGAACTAGAAACCCCAGTCCTTCTGGCTCAAGGTTGCTGTCCTCTAGTGGGAATTGAATCCCTGACCTTCTGGCCTAAAGTACCTTGCCCCAACCACTAGGCCACTCCTCCACTTGTGGGTTAAGCATCACTGAAGTTTTTTTGTCTTATCTTATATCCAAGTTACTACCAGTTTGGACTTGAAGGTAGTTCCTGAGTCTTTTGAAAAATCAGAAAATTGGCCCCAGTTCGTTGGCCAATTACAAATCATTTGCAAATCTCCTTTTTCTGGCTCAACTCATTGAAAGAGTTGCGTCACAGCAACTGGCCTCCTTTTTGCACAAAACTAATATACTCCATCCCGGGCAAACAAGATTTTGAGCCACATATAGTATCAAGGTATCTCTCCTGGGCTAGGTAGACTTCATCCGAGTAAATCTGGATACCTTCAAAACTTTTTCCTTCCTTCCCTTGACCTATCTGCTGCTTTTGATTTCCTTGATCATTCCCTTCTTCTTTCTAAACATCTCCAAATTAGATTCATTGATAGAATTCTAAAATCGTTTACCTCTTATCTCTCAGGTAGGTGTTTTCAGACCCTTTGGATCCCATCCACTTCTCTACCTTCTCTTTTACTTTGGGCGTTCCCCAAGGTTCTATTCTTTCTCCCATGCTCTTGAATATTTTCATGTCTTCCCTAGCAGAGCTCATACTAAACTTTGAAATTATTTCATTTATGTATGCAGATGACATTCAGATTCTTATAGCTGTTGACCTGGGGGATACTACGGCTGTCCCCTCTTTTTCACAGAAACAGTAGCTTGCCAACAATATACTGGAGCTTAGTCTTATTTGAATTCTGGGCCTTTTTTTCACCGACAACAGAACTGTCAAGCTCCACCCCCTCCACAAATTGATAGTGTGTCCATTACTATTAACGATTCTGTTAAAATATTAGAGGTCATATTGGGTCCCCAATTATCCTTTTCTATCCATATTTCTAATTTAGTAAAAAGAACATTATATGCTCTCAGGATGATCTGTTCAATTCAGGTCTTCCTTAACTCTACATACAAGATAATAACTCATGCTCTAATTCTCTCCCATCTTTATTTTCCAGCATGAAACACTCTAAACTAAGGGGCTTGTTTACAAAGCTTCGGTAGCGGCTTCCGCCCGATATCGGAGTCACGGCCCCATTGAATTCAATGGGGCCGTGGCTCCGATATCGGGCGGAAGCCGCTACCGCAGCTTAGTAAACAAGCCCCTAAGACACTTTCAGCTAATCCAGAATAATGTTACCAAACTTATTAAAGATGCAAATAAATACGATCCTGTTTCTCTTATTATGAAAGACCTTCATTGACTACCAATTAATTACAGGATTCCTTTCAAGGTCCTGGTCCTCACTCATAAAGTTTTTCATTCCGGGCTTCCTTTTTTTCGGATAGTCTTCCTATGGCTTATTGACCTTCTTGCTCACTGTGTTCCTTGTGTAGAGGCCTTATTATGATAGCCTCAAACAGAACTATTTGTAATGATGTTGCCAGGCATTTGCTCCTGCCCCTTGGAACTTCATAAGAACATAAGATATGCCATACTGGGTCAGACCAAGGTCCATCAAGCCCAGTATTCTGTTTCCAACAGTGGCCAATCTAGGTCATACGTACCTAGCAGTTTCCCCAAGGGACACAGGTTCCACAATGCTTGTATTGGTTCAAGCATTGATATCCTGGGTCCCTTCTTAATAATGGTTTATGGACCTTTCCTCCAGGAACTTGTCCAAACCTTTTTAAACCCAGCTACACTAACAGCCTTTACTACATCCTCCGGTAACAAATTCCAGAGTTTGATTACACGTTGAGTGAAAAAATATTTTCTCTTATTAGTCTTAAATAGTTTACCCTGTAGCTTCATTGCATGTCCCCTAGTCTTTCTATATTCTGATAAGGTAAACAATCGATCTACGTTTACCCGTTCCACTCCGTTCATTAATTTATAGACTTCTATCATATCTCCCCTCAGCCGTCTCTTTTCCAGGTTAAAGAGCCCCAACCTTTTTAGCCTTTCTTCATAGGAGTAGCCTTCCATCCCCTTTACCATTTTGGTGGCTCTTCTCTGAACCTTTTCTAAAATCGCTATATCCTTTTTAAGATACGGCGACCAGAATTGCACACAATATTCAAGGTGCGGTCTCACCATGGAACAATATAGAGGCATTATAATATATTTTGTTTTATTTTCCATTCCTTTCCTTATGATACCTAGCATTCTATTTGCTCTCTTGGCCGCCGCTGCACACACGGCTGAGGGTTTTAACATATTATCCACAATGATGCCTAAATCTTTTTCTTGGGTGGTGGTTCCTAATGTGGAACCTTGCATCGTGTAACCATAGTTTGGGTTGTTCTTCCCTAGGTGCATAACTTTGCACTTGTCCACATTAAATTTCATTTGCCATTTTGATGCCCAGTCTTCCAATTTATCAAGATCCTCTTGCAATTTTCCACAATCCTCTTGGGTTTTAACAACTTTAAATAGTTTTGTGTCATCTGCAAATTTGATAACCTCACTCGTTATTCCCTTTTCCAGATCATTTATGAATATGTCAAAAAGCAGCAGATCCAGCACAGACCCCTGGGGTACACCTTTCTCCATTGGGAAAATTGGCCATTTAGCCCTACCCTCTGCTTTCTATCTTTTAACCAGTTCCTGATCCAAAATAGCACACTGCCTCCTATCCCATGACTCTTTAGTTTTGCCAAAAGTCTCTGATGAGGGACCTTGTCAAAGGCTTTCTGAAAGTCCAGGTACACTATATCAACCAACTCGCCTTTGTCCACCTGTTTATTCACACCTTCAAAAAATATAACAGATTAGTAAGACAAGATCTTCCATGTTGGCTGTCTCCCATTAGGCCATGACTATCTACATGCTGAGTAATTTTATTCTTTATGATGGTTTCTACCATTTTTCCTGGTACTGACGTCTGTAGTTTCCTGGATCACCCCTGGAACCCTTTTTAAAAATTGGCGTTACACTGGCGATCCTCCAATCTTCAGGTATTACAGATGATTTTAATGAAAGTTCACAGATTACTAATAGCAGGTCTGCAGTCTCATATTTCAGTTCTTTCAACACCCTCGGATGTATACCATCCGGTCCAGGTGATTTGCTACTCTTCAGTTTATCTAATAGTTGTAATACATCTTCCCGATGTATCGATATTTCCTTCAGTTCTTCCGCACCTTTAAACACCACTTCAGTCATGGGTAACATCCCTACATCTTCCTCAGTAAAGACCAAAGCAAAGAATTCATTCAGTCTCTCTGCTATCGCCTTGTCGCTACCAGAGTAATTGAAATCACCCATTATTATTACTGCCCTGTAACATTTGTTAGCGTCCTTGATTTCTTTGAGCATTTCATCATTTATTTGTTCATTCTGGCCAGGCGGTCGATAGTACACCCCCACTGCCATCGCCTTCCCCTTTTTACATGGAATTTCAATCCATAGAGATTCTACAGCAAATTTTGTTTCCTGCAAAACTTTAATCCTTTCTGACTTAATGCCCTCTCTAACATAGAGCGCAGTCCCTCCACCAATTTGATCAGCTCTATCATTATGATATAGTTTGTACCCAGGTATCACAGTGTCCCACTGGTTGTCCTCTTTCCACCATGTCTCTGAGATTCCAGTCATATCTAACCTCTCATTTAGTGCTATATAGTCTAACTCTCCCATCTTATTTTTTAGACTTCTAGCATTTGCATACAAGCATTTTAGAGACTGTATTTTATTCATATTAATCTGGCTATTGGTAGCCATGGGTAATTTGGGATCTTTAAGCTCTATCTGCTCCATACTCGATGGCATTTGGGCTACTTTACTCTTTTTTGGAACCTCTCTGCTTTTGGTTGTATCTTTCAAGGATACATTCTTCTGAACCATGCGCTCTTGGGTGACTGTCGGTTTTCCCCCTATAATCTAGTTTAAAAGATGCTCAATCTCCTTTTTAAAGGTTAATGCCAGCAGCCTGGTTCCATCCTGGTTAAGGTGAAGCCCATCCCTTCGGAAGAGCCCCTCCTTTCCACAGAATGTTCCCCAGTTCCTAACAAATCCAAAACCCTCATCCTTGCACCATCGTCTCATCTACGCATTGAGACTCCGGCAGGGCCGGATTTACCTATAAGCCATGTACGCCATGGCGTAGGGCCCACAGCCGGCAGGGGCCCACAAAAAAAGAACCAGTTTATTTTTTTTAAACTCAATTAAAAAAAAAAACCTGGTGGCTGCCGCCGCGGGGCCCCCTCTGCTGCCGCGGGGGCCCCGTCTACAAGCTGAAGCGGTCCGGTCGGGTCGGGTCGGGTCTCTCCCTCCCCTCCCCTCCCTCCCTCCCTCCCTCCCTCGCTGCAGGCTGCGAGAGACGCAAAGATAGAGCGTCTCCTCGCATCTGTGTTAAGCCCGCAGGGGCTGATGGGATTTCCCATCAGCCCCTGCGGGCTTAACACAGACGCGAGGAGACGCTCTCCCTTCGCGTCTCTCGCAGCCTGCAGCCTGCAGCGAGGGAGGGAGGGAGGGAGAGAGAGTGACCCGACCCGACCCGACGGCTTCAGCTTGTAGACGGGGCCCCCGCGGCAGCAGAGGGGGCCCCGCGGCGGCAGCCACCAGGTTTTTTTTTAAATTAAATTTTACTTTAGGCCGGGGGGGGGGTAGGACTGGTAATGGGCTATGGGGGGGGGGGAGGACTGGTAATGGGCGATGGGGGGGTAGGACTGGTAATGGGCTATTGGGGGGGCTGGGGCTGGAAATGGACGGGGGGGGGTAGGACTGGTAATGGGCTATTGGGGGGGCTGGGGCTGGAAATGGACTGGGGGGGGTAGGGCTGGTAATGGGCTATGGGGGGGGTAGGACTGGTAATGGGCTATGGGGGGGGGTAGGACTGGTAATGGGCTATGGGGGGGGTAGGACTGGTAATGGGCTATTGGGGGGGCTGGGGCTGGAAATGGACTGGGGGAAGCTGGGGCTGGAAATGGGCTGGGCTGGGCTGGGCTGGGCTGGGGGGGGGGTTAAGGCTAGAGGTGGGCTGATGGGGTTAGGACTGGTAATGGACTGTGGGCTGTTGGGGGGGCTTAGAACTGGCAATGGGCTTTGGGGGGGGGTTAAGACTGGTAATGGGCTGTGGGCTGATGGGGGCTGTCTGGTAATGGGCTATGGGGGGGGCTAGGACTGGAAATGGGCTGGGGGGTTAAGACTGGAGGTGGGCTGATGGGGTTAGGACTGGTAATGGGCTGTTGGGGGGGGTTAGAACTGGTAATGGGCTTTGGGGGGGTTAAGACTGGTAATGGGCTGTGGGCTGATGGGGGTTGTCTGGTAATGGGCTATGGGGGGCTAGGACTGGAAATGGGCTGGGGGGTTAAAACTGGAGGTGGGATGATGGGGTTAGGACTGGTAATGGGCTGTGGGCTGATGGGGGGGGTAGGACTGGCAATGGGCTATGGGGGGCTGACTGGAAATGGGTTGATGGGGTTAGGACTGGAAGTGGGCTGATGGGGGGTTAGGACTGGTAATGGGTTATAGGGGGGGCTTAAACTGAAAATGGGGTGATGGGGGGTTAAGGACTGAAAATGGGGTGATGGGGGGTTAAGGACTGTAAGTGGGGTGATGGGGGGGCTAGGACTGGTATTGGGTTGGGGGGTTGCTAGGACTGGAAATGGGCTGATGGATGGCTAGGACTGGAAATGGGCTGATGCAGGGACTAGAAGGGAATGGATGCTGGGTGAGGCTGGAACTAGAAGGGAGCTGATGTTGGGGGAGGATTAGAATGGGATGGGGCTGGAAGAGTAAAATGGAGAAGGGAAAAATATTTTGTGTGGGAGGGATAAAAAATCTACAATTGGCCGGGTATTGAGAGAGTAAGTGGGGATTGAGGATGGAGGGGAAAAATTTGAGTGGATGAAATAGGAATGAGGAAAGAGCAAAAGGAGAAAGATTAGTATGTTAAAGCAGATGTAGAGAGAGAATGGAAAAAAATCTAGAAGAGAGAAGAAAGGACAAATGGACAGCAGACGATGGAGAGTTAGCAGAAGACACGAAGAAACCAGAAGAAAGTGGCTGGAGCAATTGCAGCTGAAAAAAATGCACAAAAGGTAGAAAAATATCTCTTTATTTTGAATTTATTAATTGGAATATGTCAGCTCTGGTAAATGTGCATCATTAACATCTGCGCTTTGTTTAGTACAAGAGCAAATTAATGTATAGTTTTATTTCTACAGTGTTGTACATTCCAAGTTTGGCTTTTGGGATTCCCAGTTTAATTATTGTCTTCCTATTTCTAAATTGTGATTACTTGTTTGGTGATGGTCTATGTTCTGCATGTGTAACTGAGCTGAGGTGTTCTGTTTATATAATTCCTATTTGACATTGCCACTTGTTCTCTTTCCCCAGTAGGTCATGTATTGTTGTTCTCTGAAATGTATTGGTTTAATATTTGCAGTGTTGCCTTTTGATTGGTAGAGTATGGTGCTTTGTGAGTCCTGGTAGTGCTGTTAGGATACGGCGGGTTTACTATGGGCAGTGTTTGTAGTAGTTCCTAATGTGTCTGGCAGTTGGCACTGGATTATAGTAATGTAGAAATCTTTTAGTCTTTCTTTATCCATACACTCATTAAGAGGCACGTTTACTAAAAGTTAGTATATGGTAACATTATGCAAATATTTATGCAAATGAGGCCCCTTATGCAAATGAGGTCCGCACACCCCTTGGGCCGCCCCTGCTGGGGGCCCACAATTTTTGTTGGCGTAGGGCCTCACTCAAGGTAAATCCGGCCCTGGACTCCGGAGCTCTGCCTGCCTTTTGGGTCCTGCGCGTGGAACGGGAAGCATTTCGGAGAACGCTACCTTGGAAGTTCTGGATTTCAACTTCCTACCTAAAAGCCTAAATTTAGCCTCCAGAACGTCCCTACCACATTTTCCTATGTCATTGGTGCCGACATGTACCAAGACAGCAGACTCCTCCTCCCCAGCACTAAGACCTTATCTAGGTGGCGCGTGAGGTCCGCTACCTTCGCACCAGGCAGGCATGTTACCAGGCGATCCTCAAGTCCACCAGCCACCCAGCTATCTACATGCCTAATGATCGAATCACCAACTATAACGGCTGTCCTAACCTTTCCCTCATGGGCACATGGCCCTGGAGAAACCTCCTCGGTGCGAGAGGTTTTTATATCACCTGGAGGACAGGTCCTAGTTACAGGATCACTTCGTGCCACACCAGGGTGATGCTGTCCTGTCATGTGACCTCTCTCCTCCATGGCAACAGGGATGCTGCCAGACTGGAGGTGGAACTTCAGGACTATATCCATGTAGGTCTCGTCCATGTACCTCCCTGTCTTTCTTATGTCTTCCAAGTCTGCTACTCTAGCCTCTAGAGAACGGACTCGTTCCCTGAGAGCAAAGGGCTCCTTGCATCTGGTGCACACGTAAGACCTCTCACCAACTGGGAGAAAATCATACTTGTGACACTCAATACAAAAGACTGGAAAGCCCCCATCTTACTGCTGGACTGCTGTCTGCATCTTAGTTTTAAGCTTGTGTTTAGATCTTTAAGTTCTTTACTTACTAAGGGTTGCTATGGATATTTATACTAATAAAACTGTACCTAATACGTCACATGACCATAGGTCACATGACCATCTTAAAGTAAGCTTTTCATTGGGCCATTTTTCAGGGTGGTTTGCTTATAACTAAAAATTCCCCTTCAGGGGTGTTTTTTTTAGTGGGGGAGGGGGTTTGGTTCTAGTTGAAAATCAGAACCTTAAATATAATATATCAAAAATCTACGAAAACACAAGGGGGTTATTTTAGAAGTCAGCATTGGAAATGGCCATTTTAGAAAGGGCAAAATTTTATATTTGGATGCTCCTGATATGTAGAAATTGAGCAGGGTGTGTTAGGGATATAGTTTGGGTGTCGTCTGGGTAGGTCAAATATATCTGCTGCGTTTTCCCTTTTTTCATGTAGAGACTGCATATATATGACCAAAATAGTCTATGTAAGGTTTTCTAGCTGCTCCCCGCAATTATAGGCTTTTAAAGCCCTTTACAGGCAGGATTAAAGAGGTTATCCTCCTTAATTATAGAAACATGACAGCAGATAAAGACCATATGGCCGGGACTTCCGGTGATGCGGTGAGCCGGAGCAGACGCATGCTGCTCGGGCTCTGGGCCCCTTCACCCCTCCACCACAGATTTATGCGGTGATCGGGGCTGCATTCGGGGTTCTTCGCCCCCCCTGGGCCCCCCCGCAGAAGCCGCTATTGGGGCCGGTGCCCCGGAGCCCTCCGCCTCCCCCGAAGAGATGATGCTTGGAGGCGGCCTGGATTTCGGCGGCAGACGCCGCGCGGGGAGTGCGGCTGCAGTGTGAGTGAGGTGAGGCGGTGCGGGGGTGATTCCAGCGGCGGTCGGAGCGGCCTGGATTTCGGCGGCAGACGCCGCGCGGGGAGTGCGGCTGCGGTGTGAGTGAGGTGAGGTGGTGCGGGGGTGATTCCAGCGGCGGCGGCCCTCGGACTGCGGTATCCTGCCCCCCCCCCCCGCATGTATCTACCAGCCGGGCCCGGCGAGTGGGGCCGATGCGGCAGCTGCTGAGGGGACCGGGGGCTGTTGCAGGGCCTGGATCGGGGGCACCACTTGCCTTCCAGCCTCTCTGAGAGCTCCTTGAGGGCAGAGCAGCCCACCAGAAGATCAGAGCACCCACTAGAGGGCTCGCGGGCCTGATACCCTTCTCTGTCTTCACCACGTGGACGTCTGGGTCCTGAGCCTGGCCTTAGGCACACTGAGTTCGAGCTGCACCCCCCCCCCCTGCCTCTGGTCTTCGACGGATGCCCTGTTGCTACTGCGCCTCCGGCCCGCGACAGCCTCTGCCACGCACTCTGGGCCCCCCCCCCCCCGGCACATCGGTTTCTGAGACATGAGCCTCCTGTCCGAAAAGTCCGAGCCGGTGACTTGTGTCCTCCTCTCAGCACTCCTGAGTCTGTGACCTGCGCCCTGCCCTTGGCTCTTGGAGGATTGCGACCGCTCACTACATTCGACACCCGAGAGTTGGGGACTCCTTCCTTGCCCCCCGGCACCTCGACGCCTGTGACACGGGCTCCCCTCCCCCCTTCTTCTAGCGAATAGCGGCCCGAGACCTAAACTCTTTCTCCAGCGCTCGGGGGGACTTGAGCGCACCAGAGGCCTCGGAGATGGCGGCGAAGGGAGGCCGTCGGGTGGAGAGGGAGAAGACCCCCCTACCGCCAAGGGGGGGGGAACAGTCCTCGCCGCTGAAGGGAGAGGCCAGGGCTGCAGCGGGGATGGTGGACGAAATCTCCCTGGCCGTGGCGGGGGTGCTGTCCGCGCAATTCGACGACCTGCGGGGCCGCATGGACCTCATCCAAACCTCAGTGGAGGCCCTGGGCGGCCGACTGCAGGAGGCGGAACACCGGATAGAGCGGTCCGAAGAGCACGTGCTGGAGCTGCAACAGGAGATGGCCCGGATGAAAAAGTTACTCCAGGGGCAGGAGGCCAAGCTAGACGACCTTGAAAATAGGTCCCGCCGGAATAATCTGAGATTTCTTGGAGTTCCGGAAGTTATAGAGGACCGGGACCTACAATCCTACGTAGAGGACCTGGTGAAACAAATTCTGGAGAACGACCCCGAGGGCACTTTAATCCAAATTGAGAGGGCACACCGGGTCGGGCCTAGGAGAACCAGTGAGGGCCGACCTAGAGTGGTTCTAGCACGGTTCCTGCGATTCCAACAGAAAGAAGCAGTCCTACGGGCCGCGCGAAAGAAAGGGACTATTCAGAAAGACAATGCCAGGCTACGTGTTGTTCAGGATTACTCAGCGGCTCTGGGCCAGCGGCGACGAGAGTATGGACCTTTGTGCCAGGTTCTGATAGACAATAATATCAAATTTATTGTGCAATACCCTGCCCGGCTGATCTTTACTCATGGGGGGACCCGTCGGTCCTTTGACTCCGCGACAGCAGCAACGCCCTACGTGGAAGAGATACGGCGGAGGGCTGCAGTGGCAGCCGAGACTTGAGGTCCGGAGGGGAGGACTACCGAAGTGCGGAACAAGCCCGGAGTTTCCATTATGGACTTTAACGTGATGGTGATGGTAACTGGGGTGGGGGTGGGTGGAGGATGAGGCCTGCTCAAGCTATTGCTACGTGGGGGGTTGGCTGTGTTTCAGAGGTGTGGGGGGCGGGTGAGGAATGGCCCGAGTAGTTGGGGGTGGCTTGCCGGGGGGGCGAGTGGGGGGGGAGTGTAACGGGGCTGGTATAATGGAGGGGTGAGGGGGTCCCTTACGCATCTAGGAATACTTAGAGAAGGGGAGGAGGATGGTAGATGGGATGAGGGTTGGGAGCGGGGAGGAGAGGGGGAGGGGGGGGGTGGGTGGGAGGGGGGTGAGGGGATGGGAGGGTGGGGGGGTGGGGAAGGGTGGGCAGGGGAGGGAGGAAGGGGGAGGGGGTGTAGGAGGTGAGCAGTATTTTCAGGGACTAATGGAGGGGTGGACGACGGGAGGGAATTTCCTGGTGAAGAAGAGGGGAGGACCTCAGGCTGGGGGGGTCCCTTCCTCAGAAAAGGTATGGTTTATGCTGTTTTATAATAAGCCTCCTTTTGTATTACATGCCGCTTAAGATTATTTCTTGGAATGTATGTGGTCTGGGCAGCCCCATTAAACGGGCTAAGGTCCTCCAGGCTCTGGCACGGCAGAAGGCGGACATCGCAATGCTCCAGGAAACCCACCAGACTGCTGAAGAACACCGAAAATTATGCCGGGAGTGGGTGGGACAGGTCTGGGGGGCTCCAGCTCAGGGGAAGAAGGGGGGAGTAGTCTTCCTGATTCATAAACGGGTGAGGCTGGAGGTTGTCCGGGATTTTGTAGACCCGACTGGCAGATTTGTCTTGGTGCAGGGAGTCCTTGAGGGGAGGCCTGTTATCCTGGGCAACCTGTATTGTCCAAATGTACTTGACTTGCCCCTCTTTGCCCGCTTTGCCTCCAAGATCGAGACATTGCCGGAGTCCCCCCTGATTTTGGGGGGGGACTTTAATGGGGTCATGGATGTTGACCTTGACACTTCCAAGGGGGGGGAGCAGAGAGACAGAACTGCGACGGTTCGGGCCCTGCGGCGTTTATGCTCTCGACTGGGCTTGGTGGACCCCTGGCGGCTGCTTCACCCGACCGAACGGGATTACACGCATATATCCCGGGCTCATGGCACTAGTGCCCGTATAGATTACCTGTTGATTTCTACAGGCCTGTTCGTTAAAGTGGCGGATGCGCAGATAGGGCCTATGGAGATATCTGACCATGCTTTCGTTTGGCTCGACGTCCATTGGACTGGGACCTCTCCCCGCCCCCCGACGTGGCGATTCCCGCTCGAACTATATAGGGACGCGCAATTTCGCTCCTTTCTTCAACAACGCTGGCAGGAATTTGAAGCTGATCATAGGGGTCACCAGGATGACCCCGAACTGCTCTGGGAAACTGCAAAGGTGGTTCTGCGGGGGGACATAATAGGGTTCCTTGCCCGGAAGAGAAGACTGAGGGCCGAACGTATTATTGGTTTAGAGAAGTTGGTGACGCGATTACGGCGGCAAGGGGCTCAAAACCCGACCGCAGGGCTTAAAAAGCAGCTGTGGGACTCTCAAACGGAATTGAATGAACTTCTGCACCAGCGGGCAAAGAAATCTGTGTTATACTACCGGTACCACTTTACCGTTATGGGGATAAGCCCGGGAAACTCTTGGCCAGATGCCTCCGGGGACCTAGGGGCTCCAAACTGGTGCCGGGTTTGCGGGATGATTCGGGGGTGTTACACCGGGAGAACTCGGAGATTGTGCGGGTTTTTCGTTCCTTTTTCCAGACCCTTTATACTGCGGAGTCACCTTCCCATACGCAGATGGAGGAGTATGTGGGGGCTTTGGAGTTACCGCGCTTGACCGCGGAGCAAAGAGCGCAGTTGGAGCAGCCGATAACGGTGGCTGAGCTGCAGGGGGCTATTTCCAAGGCCAGCTGTTATAAATCCCCAGGATCCGACGGGCTTGGTGTGGAATTTTACAAAATCCTTAACGATTTGATCTCCCCAACGCTGGCTGCCGTGCATAATCAGAGGGCACGGCAGGGATACTTTCGCTGGGGAGCTAATCACGCTCATATTGTCCTTATTCCTAAACCGGCGAAGGATCCCCTCTCCGCGACTTCGTATCGTCCTATCTCACTACTCAATTTTGACCTTAAATTGATGGCCAAGGTTTTGGCAGACCGCCTGGCGGAGTTTCTGGGGCTGTTGGTGCATGATTGTCAGGTTGGGTTCGTGAAGGGGCGATACGCAGTTCGCAATCTGCGCAAGATTGTGGCGTCCCTGGAGTGGGTCCAGCATAGACAGTTGCCCTCACTGCTTGTTAGTTTTGATGCGGAAAAGGCCTTCGATCGGGTGGATTGGCAATATTTGCAGTACATCCTTCCACGCTATGGTCTCGGGCCTTTATTTTGTAGTATGGTTGCGAGCCTGTACGCCGATCCGACGGCGGCGATACTTTGTAATGGGGTGGTATCAGAGAGGTTTACTTTGCAAAGGGGGACCCGTCAGGGCTGCCCCCTCTCTCCTCTCCTTTTTGTCCTGTCGTTGGATCCTCTCCTGCGGAGAGTGGCGGGTATGCGTTCCATAAGGGGGGTGAGAATGGGCGCTCATGAATTTAAGATATCTGCCTTTGCAGATGACCTGTTGGTACATTTACTCGCGCCAACAGACTCCTTGCCGCTTCTTTTAGACGAGCTCCGAACCTTTGGACAATTTGCGGGGCTACGTATTAACAGGGACAAATCTGAGGCCATGGACGTGTTGGGGAGCCTTCGGGGTAGTTGGCCGGGGGGCTTCCCTCTTCGATGGGCCGGGGATCAATTTGTATACTTGGGGATTGTATTGCCTTGCCATCCAGGACGATTGTATAGGTGCAACCTGCAGCGAATGCTGACCAAGGTGCGAGCCCAGGTGCAGGCCTGGCAGCCTCTCCCCTTGTCCCTATTGGGAAGGATTGCGGCGATTAAACTGGTGCTCTTGCCCCGGATCCTGTACTGGTTGCAGACCCTCCCTGTTTGGCTCCTCCGGAGGGATGCCCGGCTTTTTGAGGTGGCATTTCGGGGCCTCCTCTGGGGGGGGCGAGAGCTCGTGTCCCCTACAGTTGGCTGGTGGGGAGGATGCGCAATGGGGGGTGGGGGCTCCCGGATCTCGGAGCTTATGCCTTGGCCTGCCAGGCGCGCCATTTGGGGGACTGGCTAGGTGGCACTGACTTTTATACACCCACGGCCTTGGAGGAGGAATATGTGGCGCCCCACTCTTTGCGGGCCCTCTTGCACCTGGAGGTCAGCCAGTGGGCCACCCACTTAGCTGAGAGTGTGTTGCTGCTCCCGGTCCGTAAGACCTGGCGGCAGTTGAACACCTATTGGGGCCGTAATTGGAAGGCATCAAGTTGGCTGCCCCTTCGGGGCAATGCCAACTTTACCCCGGGGACGGAGACCGCGGCCTTTCGTTTTTGGGGGGAGAAAGGTGCCCATAGTGTGGGGAACGTGGTAGACCTGTCCGGGAGGATCAAACCCTTTTCTGTGCTCTCCCGCGAGTTCGACTTGCGGCCTCATCATTTCTTTGCATATATGCAGGTGGCCCATTATGTGGCCTCCCTCCCAGGAGAGGAGTTACATGGCGATCGCTCGGTCCAGCTTATGGGGTTTTTTGGCCTGGATGATTCGACACGACCGTCGATCCGGGGTTTTCACCTCCGGTTGGAGCAGCTTCGCCAGCGCCCAGACTACTGCAGAGTCGAACGGGCTTGGGGGGCAGAAATGGGGCGGGAAATCCCCCGGGGCACTATTTTGGCGGCCCTACGGCGCGCGGTGAGCCTGGTGGAGGGGGCTCGTTGGCGGGAAATACAATTTAAATGTCTTACCAGGATCCACTTCTCACCGCGGAGGGCCCTTCGTTGCCACCTGACTGTGGATGGCGGTTGTCCGCGGTGTGCGGCGCCCATGGCGACCTTGTTACATATGTGGTGGGGCTGCCGCAGGCTTCGCCCTTATTGGCGGAGGATTGCCCTGTACATGGCCGATCTGCTGGGACAACCTATTCAGTGGGATGCAGCCTTGGTGGTCTTGGATGTTCTGGCCCTTGCCTCTCCGAGGGGGAAGTGGGGTCGCTGGCTGGTGCGTAAGGCATGTCTGGTGGGTAAGGGACCTTTGTTGCGGCGATGGAGGGAGACCCGCCCTCCCTCTTTTTGGGAGTGGCGGAACTCTTTCCATCAGCTTATGCTCCTGGAGTGTAGGGCTGCCCGGGGCCACGTCCAGCGATGGTCCGCCTTCTTGCTAATTTGGGACCCATACATTCAAAATCTGAGTGCCCGGACTCGTAATACAGTTTTGCAGTTGGGTTGTTAACACCCTTATCTATTGTTTTGTTATTCGGGGGACAGGCGGAACCTCCAGATGGTCCTGTGTGGCTTTGACATGTATGGGGGGGGAGGGGGGTGGGGGGAGGGGAGGGGAGGGGGTGGGGGAAGGGGGTGTGGGTTATTATACTTTGAAAAATCCATGTAACCGTCAATGGGTATGGCTCCTGGGGATAAGAGCTAACCCCAGAGAGTGGTGATTTTCTGTGTGCTATGTACTTGTTGTTTACCGTTGATGGTTCTAAATAAAGTTTTGAAAAAAAAAAATCTGAAAAAAAAAAAAAAAAAAAAGACCATATGGCCTATCCAGTCTGCCCTTTCGTACCGATTGCTAAGCTCTACAGTCTCTTCTTTTCCCTTAGAGATTCTCTGTACTTGGTCCATGCTTTCTTTTTATTCAGATGCAGTCCTCGTCTCTAGCACCTCCACTGGGAGCCTATTCCATGCATCCACCACTCTTTCCGTAAAAATATTTTCCTCAGATTACTCGCGAGTCTATCCCCTTTCACCCTCATTCTCTGCCTCCTCTTTCTAGAGCTTTCTTTTTTTAAAAAAACGCTCTCCTCCTGTGCATTTATGCTATGGAGATATTTAAACATCTCTATCATAGATCCCCTCTCCCAACTTTCTTCTACATATTGAGATCATTATGTCTGTCCCCATATGCCATAGGAAGAAGACCACTGACCATTTTGGTAGCCACCCTCTGACTGACTCCATCCTGTTTATAGCATTTGAAGATGTGGTCTCTAGAACTGCACACAATACTCCAAATTAGGTCTCACCAAAGACTAATACAGAGGCACTATCACCTCCTCCTTCCTGCTGGTCATTCTTTTCTCTGTACCCTCAAGCATCCTTCTGGCTTTCCCTATCGCCATTTCTACCTCTTTTTAACCACTTTAAGATCATCAGAAACAACCAAGCCCCTTTCGTGGACAGAAGTACTTCACCCCCTATACTGTAGCACTCTCTTGGATTTTTGCAGCTCAAATACATAACCCTGTATTTTTTAGCATTAAATCTCAGCTGCCAAACTCTTGACCATTTCTGCTTTGCTAGATTCCTCATGTTATCTTCACCTTCCTGCAAGCAAAAAAATACAACTTCTACAGTTGTTCTTTCTGGTCATAAAGGATGCAATTTTCTATAAGACATGAACACATAGAGGAGCATTTTACAGGCTCAAGTAGGCATTTATAAAATTGCCCGGCAGTACAGATGTAGAAAAGTAAACACTCGGAAAATATATCCCCTACTTTTATGCAGTATAGGAATAATTTTATAAAACATTTTCTGCATGTAAAGAAAGGACTCTTATAAAGATGTGCATGCCAACAAGAAGTGGTGTACACACACCGGCATCTACAGGGACATATTTTAGGAGTTTGTTTATTTATTTATTTAACAGATTTTGATATACCGCTTTTCTACCAGTCAAAGCGGTTTACATAGAACTTAGTTTTTACAACGAACAGATTTCGATCTACATTGGAACTTTTACAATAAACATAGGGAACTCATAACAAAGAACTTTATAAAATTCTTAACAAATGCAACTATATACAGTGGGCTGAGGGGTTAGCAGGAATGGGGTCAATGGGTTTCGAGAGGGTGGTGAGGAGTGGGATCATATGGGTTTCATGAGTGGGGTCAAGTAGGTTCTTATTGTCAAAATGCTTTTGGAAGAGATGAGTCTTGAGTTGTTTACGAAAATCAGTGGAAGACTTGATGTTTCGGATTTCTGGGGGGTAGTGCATTCCAGAGGGAGGGGGCATATAATGAGAAAGTTCTTGATTTTGTAGACTGCTTGCAATTGCGAGACTGTGGTGGGATACAGAGGAGGTTCTGGGTGCTTTTTCTCCTTAGTCTAGTGGAGGTCGAGGTGTGAATTAAGTCATATAGTTGTTCTGCTGATATATTGTTATAGATGAGGGTTAAGAACTTGTACTGTATTCTTGAGTTGATGGGGAGCTAATGGAGATGTTTGAAGACAGGTGTGATGTGGGTGTGCCATGAAATTTGGAAGATGATTCTTGCAACGGTGTTTTCTGCAAGTTGAAGAGGAAGGATTGCGTATTTAGGTAGACCTTGATATATGGAGTTACAGTAATCGTATTTTAGAAGTCGTGATGAATGTACATATTTTATAAAATACCGCGTGCATGCATCGTGTACCCACACACATTTACACCTTCATCAGAGCAGGTATGAATGTGTGCATGTGCACAATGGCAGTTAATTCTGGGTGCCTATTTGATTAAAGGCAAAAGGCACCCACGTTGCCCTTATAAGATACCACATACTATACAACAAAAGATCCAAACCTTGAGATAAAAATCAAACCATTCACACATAAACCTCACCAAAACAAATCTAAAAGAATTTCATGTTACTTTAAACAAAGATGATTTATTGGACTCCTTGTCACACCCAGAATATCCTGGTGGGTTAATTATCAGTGGTCCCAATTTTATTATTTTTATTAAACACAGAGTGGAGGAGTAGCCTAGTGATTAGAGCAGTGGCCTGCTGAATGAGAGACCACAAGGAGTGCCAATGATGTCCGCTAGCACTCCTTGTGGCCTTGGGTTCCACATCATTAAACATACATGAGGTGATTTTAAAATTACTTCTATTTTCAACAGCATAAAAGAGGAAATGTTGCAATACTTTACATTTCTGTAGGGATATGAACAATCAAAATTCAATCAGTCATCAGTCGAGTGGAGGAATGGTTGGGGCAAGATACTTCAGGCCGGAAGGTCGGGGGGGTTCAAATCCCACTAGAGGACAGCAACCTTGGGCCAGAAGGACTGGGGTTTCTAGTCCCACAGGTGCTCCTTGTGGTCTTGGGGAAGCCACTTAACCCTCCATAGCCCATGTTCCCTATAAAATAGTTATCTCCAAGTTATAATGCTCTGTTCAATGTAATTTCAGTTTGTTCAATGTAAACCACACTGATGCAGAATAGTGCAGTATATAAGAGAATGTAAATAAATAAATAATACCTGAAGATTGGAGGATGGCCAATGTAACGCCAATTTTTAAAAAGGGTTCCAGGGGTGATCTGGGAAACTACAGGCTGGTGAACCTGACGTCAGTACCGGGAAAAATGGTAGAAACCATCATAAAAAACAAAATTACTGAACATGTAGATAGTCATAGCTTAATGGGAGACAATCAACATGGCTTTAGCCATGGAGAAAGGTGAATAGTGGAGTTACCCAGGGATCCGTGCTGGGTTTGCCGCTTTTTAATATATTCATAAATGTCCTGGAAATGGCAATAACAAGTGAGGTAATCAAATTTGCAGATGATACAAAATTATTTAAAGTTTTTAAACATCCATGAGGATTGTGAAAAATTGCAAGAGGACCTTGATATATTGGAAGACTGGGCATCCAAATGGCAGATGAAATTTAATGTGGACAAGCAGGCCCAGCACAGATCCCTGGAATATTTCACTATTCACCTTTCCCTATTCAGAATATTGGCCATTTCTCCCTACTCTCTGTTTTCTATCTTTTAACCAGTTCCTGAACCACAATACTACACTGCCTCCAATCCCATGACTTTTTAATTTCGCCAAGAGTCTCTCATGAGGGACCTTGTGAAAGGCTTTTTGAAAATCCAGATACACTATATCAACTGGCTCATGTTTGTCTACCTGTTTGTTCACACCGTCAAAAAAAAATTATAGCAGATAGTAAAAAAAAGACTTCCATTGGTTAAATCCATGTTGACTTTCTCCCATTAAACTATGACTCTCTACATGTTCAGAAATTCTATTCTTTTTAATGGTTTCTACCATTTAACCTGGTACTGACATCAGGCTCAACGTTCTGTTGCCGGATCACCCCAAAACACTTTTTAGAAAATATGCATTATGTTGACCATTCTCCAATCCTCAGTTACTAAATATGATATTAATGATAGTTCACAGATAGTAGGTCTGAAATCTCATTTTTCAGTTCTTTCAACACCCTTAGGTTATACCATCTGGTCCATGTGATTTTCTACTCTTCAGTTCATCAAATAGTTGTAATACATCTTCACAGTTTATTAATATTTCTTTCAATTCTTCTGATATATCACCTTTATATACCATTTCAGGCATGGGTAACTTCCCTACATCTTCTTCAGTAAAGACCGAAGCAAAGATTTCATTCAGTCTCTCCACTATGGCCTTGTCCTCACTTATTGCCCCTTTTACCGCTCTATCATCCAATGGTCCAACTGATTCTTTCACAGGTCCTTTGCTATGAATGTACTAGAAAAGGTTTTTTATGATGTGCTTTTGCTTCCATGGCAAGCTTCTTTTCAAATTCTCTATTTGCCTGCCTTATCAATGCCTTGCACCTAACTTACCAATGCTTAAGTTATTTCCCATGTTCGTCATTTGGCTCCTTATGCCATTTCCTGAAAGATGCTTTCTTGGCAACAACAGCCTCTCTGACCTCGCCTTTAAACCTTACTGGCGGTTTTTTGGCCTTCTTTTCATTTTTCTGAAAATGTCTGGGCTTCCAAGATAATACACTGCTTTGTGCCACAAAATACTGTCCAATATGCACACTAGAAAGGCTGCACTCTACCTGCCACAGATATACAGCTTTGTATATTACATATCAGGGTCCGACGCTTCCATTCTTATTACTGCCAGGCTATCAGAGAAATGAGGATTGTATATGGCCCCCAGATTACATGGAACTCTTATCCGGTCAACTTTTCAGGATAGAACACACTCACCAAGCCTGCTTCATAGTGGGAAGGGGGGCGGGGGGGTTAGCATTTCATCAGGCATCAGCAGGGCCGTCCAGTTGTACTTCTAGACATGCTCCAATAAGAGGTTCTTCAAGGCACTGTTCGTTTCATCCGTGGGCCGCTATTTCAGCCCCAAGAGGCTGCCGTCTCTCCACTCCTCTGTGATGCCATGTAATCTATGCATATGAGCGCTACGGTACCGGCCCCACTTACAGCGCGCTGCTGTGGAGGCCTTGGTCTGCAATCACAAAGATCTGCTCCCTGCGATGTTCCTTATGGCGAATCTCCCCACCAGAGCACCGATCGGGTATCTCGGGATTATCAGGTGAATCGGTAGCAAGAGGCTGTGGTGTTAAAAGGTGCTATTCGCCAGATCAGTTGAGGGTAGATACGGAGCTATGGTGTTAGGTGTCCATTACCATCAGGCTTGCCAGCGCCCCCCCCCCCCTCCACCCACATGGATCCATGTTTTGAAACAATTCTGCATTAGGAATTTAGCGTTCCATATTCAACACCATCTTTAACAGCTCCATTTATTCCAACATAACTTCAATATATTCAGTGCTGTCTTCAATGACTCCACTGCTCAGAAAATGGTGGCAGCATTTATGTCACTAACGATAAAGTTTCATCCAATCACAGAAAATCTAAAGCTTAATTGTTAATCAGCTAATTAACATCCATTCAGTTGCCAGATTCAAGCCATTAGGTTCCACTGTAATTAGGGAAAATATCCACAATTGCTCCCTGTAATTAAGTAATCGTTCAAGATCTCTACCTGGCCAGTGTGGAGTGACTGAATCAATAATGTGCCATTTCAACTGATGCTCTGAATGTCCTGTTAAAATCCAATGGTATACTAATGGAGCTGATCTCATGCCACTTTTTTGCTCATTGAGACACGCAATCTAAATTTCCTTTGCTCATCCAACCTATAACAAAGAGCCAGGACACATAATTATATAGATTACAAACCTGGAATCACAGATGATTGTATCAAGAAATGCAATCTTCCTCCCGTCACTTGGAGAAAACCATTCTAATCCCACTATAGTTATGGAGCAGCATGAACAATGGCCACAGGAGAAATGGCCTATTTCTGAGGTGTCACCCAATTTAGGTTGAAGCAACTTCTTATAGATTAGGTCATCTAAATTTTTACCTGTTTTTATTAGCATTAAGAAGAGGATCAGCAAAAACAGGATGCAATTGTAGGTATTACACAAGTTAAATTCCCAGTAGATTGATGCTCCACATATTGCAGGCGTCACTTTCGATGCATATGACAAGCGCATACGGTGTTAAACTCATTGTAGTATATAGACAAGATATCCAGTTGTAGGAGCCGATGATATAATTCAGTAGCTTCATGGTAGAAATCGGATATAAAAGAACAAATTAATGCTCATAAATTGACTTGGATCAAGACTGGCTTTGAGCCAATGAAGGGTGAACATTTTTAAATAGCAGCAAATTATTGTGCTCCACCCTTTTGCAATGTAAAATAGTGGCCAGCCTGCCTTCTGATTTAAAAATCAAAGCATCCAAAAAAACCTATTTCATGCTGATTATATTCCATAACAAAATGTTAGTTTCGACCCAATGAATTTAGCCAGGATACAAAATCGTTGAGTTCTTCAAAAGGGGCATCCCAAAAAAACAATGTCATCTAGAAAATACTGGCTCTCCAAAGTTTTGATATGGAAAAGATTTCTGCATGACAGCTTTTTTTTTTTTTAAATTTAGGATGTTTCTTTTGAAGAATGCATGCCCTTTCCCAGTAGGTGTAGCTGAGGGTGTGGTCAGGGCAGAGCTTGCAAGTACATATGTTCATTATACAATACCTTAATTTGCGCATGTAGCTGCGTTCTTAACAAGTGGTCATTTACACCTGAATTTAAGTTGTGATCCCTGGCGCATAACTCAAATTTATAAAGGCAAAATAGGCTTAAAATATGCATGCTTTGGCTGCCTTAAACCTAGGGAAACGACGGGTCCCACCTTTTGGGAATGGCGTAACAGCTTTCACCAGCTGATGCTCGTGGAGAGGAGGGGGGCTAGAGGAAGTACTCGACGTTGGGCCTTATTCTTGCTGATATGGGAGCCATATATTCAGATATTGAGGCCCCGTGTCCGGAATGAAGTGCTTCAATTGGGTTGAGGAGGCCTGGTGGATGGATGGAGAAAGGGATAGGAGAAATGGGATACTAATGGAATAAAAAGTGTGTTGTAATTACTGTGTATGTTCAATGAGGGGGGTGGGATGCCAAAGGGAGAGGCTGCAGGGGTGGGGGGTTTGGTGGGAGATGGTGGGGGGAAGGGGGGAAAATCGTGAATTTTTGCTGTATTTGTATGACTGATCTGCTGAGGAATCCTGGATTGGGGGATGAGAAATAATCTCCACCAGGAATGCCGTTTCTGTATATTATTTTGCATGATCTGTATTGTGTGGACCTCAATAAACAGAGTTTTCAAAAAAAAAAAAAAACCTAGGCGTGCCCTGTTATAAAATCTTCATGCACATGTTGTAGTTGTGATGGTCCGTGTGGAAAAAGTCAAACTGCCTCCTTCATTATTTTTATTTATTTAATAGGGTTGGGTTTTGTTTTGTTTTTTATACCGCTTTATCATTTCAGTCCAAGCGGTTTACATTGTAGCTTAAAATTGGTAATGTACATTAATAACGCATCAAGCAAATGGTGAAAGCTCTTTCTCTTTAACTAGAGGGAATTTCCTATTATGTTGCTCGTTGCTTTTGGGCTAATAAGATCACTTTCAAAATTCCCAGTTAGTCAAGTGATGATCTGCCTATATATAAGGGATAACTTCTTACAGGCCACCTAGGTCAGAAAACAGACTTCTATTCTAAGGGAAAAGAGGGAACTATTGTAGTGGTTGATATGGAAGGGCAGACTAGATAGGCCATGTGGTCTTTTTCTGCCGTCATTTTTCTATGTATGAAAAAAGACATAGCATTTTAGGTGGTACTTGGTGAACACAGAGCCTTTTCTAAAATACGTATAGCGTACCCAAGAAGCACATAGGTTTGGCACCACACTTACCAGAAACGGCCACATTTCAGAAAAAGAGAAACAAAAAGATCAATATCACTAAGGAATTTGCACGTGTAAGTAACGCTACATGAGTGTGTAAGTTAGGACTTTGCTATTTATACATGAATGTGATGTGACTTGCATATTCAAGGAGTGGATTTTGACAATCTGCACATCCATGGAGAACTAATTAAGGAGACATCCCTCAATACTCAAACTTGGTAATTGGAGGTGATTTTCATTGCCAGATTGAGTAGAATTCCCCCCTCGAGCTCTCCTCCATAGGTCAGGTCCAAATGAGAAGGTTGCCAAGAGCCACGTGTGACTCAATGCAGGTTTAAATACCAAGGGGGCAATTTTCCAGAAAATTCAGTTCTTAACATTCTGAAATGCAAATAGAAGGATGCTTTGAAGGATCCCCCAAACCACATCCAGAACATGCCTCTTTTAAATCTCTGCATCCTGCCACGTATACATTTAAGAAGCACCAGTTCTAAAATTGCTACTTGTACACACATGCTGATTTAGCTTTTATACCCATGCAAATGGCACACACCTTTTATAAAATCACCTCCCTACTAAGAGGAAAGTTTTCAGCTGTTCACAATGGGACAAAGCCCGCATGTGCTACCTGCGAGCTTTGCATCAATTTACAAAATGAAAGTACACCTACACTAACTTATTGCAGGTAAAAAGTTCACATGGTCAACTGCACCTGTTTTCTGTGCAGAGAATTTTGCTTGAAAAAGCAGAAGATCTGAAACGGATCTTCACGGGCATGCTTCCATGGCCTAACCACACCTCTGAGAAGGTCTCCTCTCAGTGCAGTTGTAAGCATGCAGTTTTCAGACAGCGAATGAACATCGGTAAAAATACTTTTTTTTTTTTTTTTTTTTTTTAAGGAAATTAACTCTAGATGATTTTTAAAATGCTTGAATTTCAGGGGCGGAGCCAGCCAGCGACCTGCATGGACGTCTAGCGGAGAGCTCCTGCGGACCAAGGGTATAATTTTGCCTCAACCCTCGTTAATAACTATTTCTCAGTAGCATCATTGTTCTCATTCCATGCTACAGAATGGCGGGCAACAAACAAACGAAATTAGATTTCGCCAATGTACCGACTTCAGGCGTGAAACGCTCTAAAGCGGATCCCCCTTCTCCGGTGAAGATGGCGTCGCAGCATGATCGAGGTGAGGGCCTGCGGGAGATTTTGGCAGAATTAAAGGCCGTGCGAGCCCGGGTTGACACCAACGGAGAGTGCTTATCCGAACTCCAGGCAGATTCAAAGGAGTTCAGGGAGCAGATGGGGTCCCTGGTTGCCAGAGTTGAAAGCCTCGAGGTCAGGGCTCAAGCGCAGGAGGAAAAAATGACACAATATGGAAAGGCAGCGCGGAAGGTAGCGCTGTTAGATCATTCATTGGAGGATATGAACAACAGAGCACGTAGAAATAACGTCAGGATCATCGGCTTACCAGAGGGTTGTGAGGGATCTGACCCTATCGCATTCTTGGAGGACATGATCCCCAAGCTGTTCAATTTCTGTTCTGTACGCCCGTTCGAGATTGAGCGGGCACATCGCATTCCAGCACGGGTCAATCGGCCTTCAGCTACGCCTCGGCCTCTCATCCTCTGTGCCTTGCGCTATCAACATGTGGCTCAAATTCTACAAGAAGCTCGGGCCAAGAAGGGGTTTCAATTTGAGGGCCATAAGCTACATTTCTTTCCTGATCTCAGTAAGCCTACCGTCGCAAAACGCAAACAATTTTTGGATATGAGACGGAGACTTTAACTTCTTCAGGCCCGCTATGGCCTCTTCTATCCTGCACGGCTACGAGTAACCCTAAATAACGTCACCAAAGACTTTGAAGACCCAGAGGTATTGGCAAATTTTCTCTCGGAGCAGGAGGCGCTTCAGATGCAGTGACATGTACGGTTTTGGACTGCCTGTGAGATCTATTCTGGACGTTCGGCTTTTGATTCCCCAGCACCTGGGGAGTCGCTTTATTTGGAAGCTGACGTCTGTGGTCATTGTCTGTGGACTTGCTAAACTGATTATGTTTGTGATGTTTGATATTTGGTTGTAGGTTACTTGGGGGTTGGGGATCTTTTCTCAATGGGATTGCTATATATCTGGCCCGCAATATTTGGGGCCCGCATGACGGTGTGTGTTTGGTCCACACTGGCTTACCCGGTCTGGGGTGTAGAGGGGTGGGGGGTGGGTTGGAGGGGGGTCGACTCGCCGGGGTTTGTGAATATGTTTATTTTGTATTGGGATGTTTTGTAGTTTATATTGGGCATTCTGGATGTTATATGGTAATGTATGATAATGGCTAATTCCTTACATTTTCTCTCTCTGAACGTGAAAAGCATCAACAATCCGGTAAAACGGGCGAAAATTCTCTCCTACGGTCAGCTTCAAAAGGCAGACCTGATCTATTTGCAGGAGACCCATCTAGATTTAAAAGAATCTCTGAAGTTAGCTAATCGACATTTCACGTTATTGGGTGCCTCCCCTTCGGTGCATAAGAAAAATGGAGTGGAGTGGCGATTTTGGGGAGGAAATCTCTTAACTGTACGGTTTTGAGTGTGCGTTCTGATGCAGAGGGTCGCTGGGTGATTGTGTCTGTGGATATAAAGGGGATGGAGGGCATCCTAGTTAATGTCTACGGTCCCAACTTGGACGACCCCTTATTTTTCACTGATTTGCTTATAGCTTTGCAAGAGCACTCTTCCTGTCCTTTGATAATGGGGGGGGATTATAATGTTACTCTTGATCCGCTTCTTGACAAACGCCCTTACAGGGCAGAAAGGGTATCGAGGGCGCGGACAGCTCTCCTGGCTCTTCTCCAGTCCTTGGGGCTGGTGGACATTTGGCGACTTCTTCATCCCAAGGAGTTGGATTTTTCTTTTTTCTCGCCGCCACACCAATCCTGGTCACGGCTAGATTATTTTTTACTTTCTAAAAGCCTGGTCCCGGCAGTGCAGACTGCAGAGATCTTAAGTATGCACATTTCAGACCACGCCGCTATCTCTTTGAGAGTAGAGTGGGTTGCGTCGACCGACCCTCCCCGGGTTTGGTCCTTCCAGAGATCATTGTTGGCTGACCCACTGTTTCAGGCCGAAATTAAAGGTTTTATTAAGGAATATTTTGATTTGAATAAGATAAATGAAACATCGGCCTGGGCCTGGTGGGAGGCTTTTAAAGCCTCGCTGCGCGCTGTAATTACCAGTTTTTCCATAGCAGAGAACAAAAAAAGGCTGGCTCGTTTGCAGTCTCTTGAAGCTCAAATTAAAGCCGGGGAAAGGCTCTTGCTTAATAATGTTAAGCCGGGGCTTCTCTTGCGTTTACAAAGGCTTCGTTTTCAATACAACTCGATCTTAAATGCGGAGATTGATCAGGTGCTTCTCAAGCAAAAATCCCAATATTATGGGGAGAATAATAAAGCGGGTAAATTACTAGCCAATTCTTTAAAGAGGAGGAAAGATAGAACTAGGATTGTAGAAATTGCCGATCAATCCCGTGGAGTTTTGAGAAACACCGAAGAGATTCTAGACGCCTTTGCAGATTACTATCGGAGTCTTTATACCTCTGAGGTATCTGCAGAAGAGGAGGCAATGGCAGGTTTTCTGCAACAGTTGCAGCATCCCTGCCTTTCTTAAGTGTCGGTCCGAGGAGCTAGACAAACCTTTTTTAGTGGGTGAGCTTCGTAAGATCATTGCTGACCTTCCATCGGGTAAAGCGGTTGGTCCTGACGGTATCCCCGGTGAGTTTTACAAGGTGTTTAGAGAGGAATTGTTGTCTCCTCTTCTTCTTTACTTTGAGGCGATTGGCAATTCCTCTTCGAAGGTTGGCAATTTCGGGGAAGCCACGGTTATTGTCTTAGAGAAACCTGGACGTGATCCCACTTCAGTGACGAATTATCGTCCTATCTCCCTACTTAACACCGATTATAAAATCTATGCGGCGGTCCTGGCAAATAGGCTAGCCAATGTTATCGGTGAAGTGATTCACCCGGACCAATGCGGTTTTATTCCTGGGAGAGCCACATCTGACAATGCTCGGCTTCTCTGTCATCTATTAGAGCGCTCTCATCTTGCCCAGCTCCCCTATGTGGGGGTCTCTCTTGATACTGAAAAAGCCTTTGACAGACTAGAGTGGTCTTTTCTATTCAAAGTTCTAGATTGGTTTGGCTTTGGTGTAGACTTTATCAGCAAAGTACGCTCTCTCTACTTACATCCTATTGCCCGGATAAGTGCAAATGGAGTTCTTTCGGCTTCTTTCTCGTTGCATCGGGGCACCAGACAAGGTTGCCCTCTTTCCCCTCTTCTTTTTAATTTAGCTTTAGAACCACTACTCCTTGCTCTGCGGCAGAATGATCATATCAGTGGCTTTGAGGAGGGGAGCTGGCAAGTCAAGGTGTCCGCGTATGCGGACGATCTCCTCTTGTTCACGCAACCATCAGCTATTCCCGCAATCTTACAGTTAGTCGATCATTATTCCGGCCTTTCGGGTTACAAAATAAATTGGTCCAAGTCGGTTGTATTCCCGATGAATGGCCTAGCCACCTTTGATTTAGTGGAAGACTTTCCGTTTCGTTGGGAAGCAGGGACCATTAAATATCTAGGGGCCAAATATGGCTCTCCTCTCGAACGAGCGGTCCAGGAAAATGTTGAAGATCTACTCCGGTCCGTTAAGCAGTCTGTTTTAACCTGGTCCCCTTTGTATCTTACCTGGTGGGGGAGGCTGGAAGCCATAAAAATGGTTTTAATGCCTAAAATAAATTATGTACTTGGCATGCTTCCGGTCCCGCTACCTCAGGGTCTTTTCTCAGAGCTAGACCGTCTCCTTTCTCGTTTTCTCTGGGGCGGTCGCCAACCCAGGATTGCTTTGAAAAAACTAAAAACTAGTAAAGACAAAGGGGGTGTACACTTTCCCGACTTTCGGTCCTACCACAAGGCGCTTCTCTTAAAGCAAGCTGCCCTTTGGACCTGTGTGGAGGCTCTGGATGCGGTTCCGGTTTGGCTAGAATTTGAAAGACAGATTGTCGCTCCCTCCCCGCTAAGGTGGCTGCTAGGGGCGAGACACCCTGAGAAGTTACTACTGGGCTCGGTGATTGGTGCTACCCAGGCGGCGTATCTATCTTCGGCAAGACAGCTGGCAATCGCTTTTCCTGGGGGTCTGAAATCTCCTTTGTGGTGGAACCCTAAGCTGCGGATAAATGGTAAGATGTTTTCTTGGAAGAAATGGCAGGAGTCGGGAATTTGGTCAACTGATCAGTTGGCAGGGTCTTTCGGCTGGAAAGATTTCTCCTATCTGCAACGTGAGTTTGCCCTTCCCGACTCTGCCTCTTTTTACTGGTTCCAATTACGTCATTGCTTACGGGGTGGGGGTTTTTCTCCTGTAACGTCATGCTCAGACTGCCCGCTTGTTACTGTCATGGCAGAAATTGCAGGGCAGAGGGGGGGGTGTCTCTCGAATCTACGCTTTGCTTAGAGATTCCTCTCCGCCCTTGCTCCGCGGGCTTGAGAAAAATTGGGAGGGGGAGATCTCACGCCAGACATCAAGTAGGGTCTGGAGAATTGCCTGGGGCTCCGTTACAAGGGTCTCAAGATCTGCTGCACTCACCCAATCTTTATATTTTTTCTTACATAGAGTGTACATTACTCCCGTTAGATTAGCCAAATGGGACAAGTCCTCTGCAGCCAAGTGCTGGACATGTTCTGCAGCTTTAGGCACATTCAAGCACATGATTTTTGATTGCTTACACGTTCAGAGCTATTGGCGTCCAGTTTGGAACAGGATACAGGCCATCTTACAAATTAATGTTTGTCTGACATGGGGTATAATCTGTCTGAGATCCTCCTTTCCGGTGCCCGGACTATCTAAGGACAATTATTTCCTTTTCAACTTTCTGATGGCCGTAGCTTTGAAAGTTATCTTTGCTAACTGGAAAAATTCGCGGAAATTATGCATGAATAAGTGGTGGAATCTCGTATCTCAAATGGTCAAATTTCAGAAACTTTACTGCAAATTGCATTTCCCTGATAGGGCCACTATTGTTCTTGATAGGTGGCGGGCACTGGATACTTTTGTTGCCTTGTCCCTTATCTAATGGGTGGGTCCTCAGACATTTTGCCCCCTGCTTGTATTGTGTATTGTATTTTGAAGTTCAGCGCCCTCAGAAATGCTTGAGGTTTTTGTTGTTTTTCTTTGAAGGGTGCTTTTTAGCAGTTCTTGGTCCTTTTCGTTGCTGCTGAACTTTATTAATTTTATCTTTTATGTTCGTTTTGGTGCCCGAGTTTGGGCTTCACCCCGGCGGGCCTAAGGGGGGGGGGAGGTGGGAGGGGGTTGGGGATGGGTTTAGGGGTTAGTTCTTTTTTTTTTTTTGTCTTGTTTTCTTGTCAGTTGCTATGTTGTATTGTAGTGTGAAAATTTTCTAAATAAAGAATTAAAAAAAAAAAAATGCTTGAATTTCTAAAGTCTCGTATTTATTTATTTTTGGGCATGAAGCAAAACTCTCAGGCTAGGCTGAAGGCCCAATAATATGGCCAAGTGCCTTCTGAGGCGACTGGGCCAGTGTAGAGGTAGTAAAGGGGGGAGGAAGGAAGAGAGCAGCGCTGAGTGGGTAGAAGGATTGATTGGTGGACACAGGGCATGGGGAGGGGGGGTAAAGATTGTTTCAAGAAATGAGACAATCTTCCTCTCATCACTTGGACAACTCCATTCTAATCCCACCATAGTTGTAGATCACCACAAACAATGGCCGCAAGAAAAGTGGCCTATTCCTGAGGCATCGTCCAATTTAGGTTCAAGCACCTTCTTACAAATTAGTTCCTCTAAATGCTTAATTCTGGGGTTTTGTATAAGCAATAAGAACATGATCAGCAAAAATAAGATATAATCGGAAGACATGCCAGTGTTGATAGACTGAATAAATTTATTAGGAATTGGGAATGCTCAATGGATTAAGAGGCTAGGACAGTTAGCTGGGTGGGATGGTGAGGAAGAGGCTGTGGGTGGTGCATGGTGGTTCTTCCCTCACTCCCACTCACCCTCCTCCTTGGGGTTGACAGACTGGGAGTGCTGAGGGAGTGGGCATAGGTAAGGTTGGGCAGAATTAGTTGGGATTGGTGTGGTCACAGCTGCTGGTTGGGGGTGAGTTGGCCTTACTTCTAGAATTGGCCAGAAATGGAAGAGAATTAGGGCTGATTTGAGAAAAGCGAGTGAGTTGCAGTGGCTGATGGGCAATACAGCCATGAGCCATGGGCATAGCCAGAATCGCCACAGGTTTTGTCACGAGCTATATGCATAGCCAGGCATTACCGCAGACTATGTGGGCTAAGGGTGAAATATCTACAGGGTTCTGTATGAACCTCACTATGGCTAGGTGGGCACTGACTAGACAAGTGTGGGTTTTGGAAGCTGGATAATGGATTTGATTGGTACAGTGATTAAGGTGTGCTCAGTATTAGGGGTCACAAGCCAATCTGGGAGACGATGGGATTAAATATTGCTTGTTGTGATTATGGAAGTGCATTGGAAATTCTCAGTAAAGCTGTGGCCAACTTTATGCTGTCATTGCTGTATTGGTGAAAGTTATTTGACAAGCTTGTGCGAGGAAGCTGTGCAAGTTCCAGAGTTAGGCCTTTCTGTGCTTTTGCCAATGTTTGGCTAGCCATTTTCAAAATGGATGCCCATAATGGAGACTTGGATATGATGATTTTAAAACTGAGCCTACAAGTAAAAGTACATGCATGCTTTTCCTTAAGTGAATACGCACAAACTTTCAAAACAAGTGTGCACATACATTCATCTTGAAAATTACACCTGGGAATTTATACCCTTATATTTATGCCTGTTTTTTTGGCAAGTACAAATTTTCAGGTTAATTTACAAACCTTTTTTCAAAACTCTGCACATAGACGTAAACTAGCTCCACGCTCCCCTCCCAGTTAGTTCCTCTGCACATTTTGGATAAAGTTGTTTGTGCACCTGAAATGTGCATAATTTTATAAAAGCCTTCTCAGCATATAAAGTACTGATTGATGTGTGAAAGTCAAGCAGGCACCTGTATTTAGCCTGTATAAAATACTAGGGGTAAGTTAGCAGAAATTGCAGCTAGCTTGAAGTCGAAGACATTTATGCCTGCCCAGCAGCACACTTACGACCCCGTTTTTACTAAGGCCCACTAAGGAGTTGCATTAAAGCAGGGACCTCGCACGCATTAATTGCAAAGCCTTCGTGTTAGTTGTTGTGGTATGACCAGCAGTTTCTGGCAGCTAACCAGCTACCGCGGGTTCACATAACAACTCCTCTACAGGATTCGTTATGTGAACCCGTGTTAGGCGATGTCTTGCTGCAATAGCCTGGGCTTTCTGCCTGTTTGCTCCGCTCATTCCTCACTCCATCTCTTATTCGCCGGTTAACTTGCATTTTAGCATGGGATGGCAAACACGTCACACATTAAGTATTTCTGACTGCTGACTACCACACATTAAAACGCACAATAGCCAGTTAATGGGCTTTAGTAAAAGGGGCCCATAATGTTGGCACGTAAATTAGACGTCCATGCACATATTTTATAAAATACGCATAAATCATGACTTGACCTGTTTTCCACCCAATTTCCACCCCAGAACACACCGAATCTAAAATCATGTGCAAGTAAGCGCCTAACTGCATGGTGCATATTTTTAGAAATGGGGCAATTTTATAAAGGGGCTCGTACGTGTGCATATTGGTACACACAAATGAAAAATCCTCTATAAAATTACCTCTGTCAATACTAGCATTGATTTTTGTGCATACAGTAGGGATGTGTTTTCGTTTAAAATGAAAGCGGCAATCTGGGTGCAACAGGAAAGGATGAAGTTTTCATCCTTTCCTAGTTCCTATCAATCATGTGCATTATTGTGCAACTGTGTTCCTTATTGCACAAGAGCATGCCGTATTGTGCAATAGGGTGCCTATTGTGTAGCTCTGGACACTATTGCTCAATAGGACAAGTGTGCACTATTAGCAGCAAATAATACCCTATGAAAAAACACAAAACAATACAAAACAAGTTTTCAGCCTGCACGCACCTAGCACGCAGCATGCTTCCTAAATAATGTACCTGAAAATTATAGGATGTGAGCTGTTACCTAATCTAAGTTCTTTCCTAAGAATTTTTTTTATTTCATGTTTTATTTGTGTGCTTCCTTGTCAGGGCTTCATGGACATTGATCTTCAGAAGTTTAAGGAGGCTGGAGCCAATGTCACTGGTTTCCAGTTGGTAAATTACACAGATGGCGTGGCTTCTCGAATAATGCAGCAGTGGAAAAATTATGATGGCCGAGAACATCCACGAGTTGACTGGAAGAGACCAAAGGCAAGAATATGTGGTCCTGGAAAATGTAAAATCAGTTTCTTCGCTACAAAAAAATGTAGCTTTTGAAACAAGTTAGCATCCCCGACAAAGCAAAAAATATTTTAAAAAACCCATAAAATATTAGTCCACTTTGGCTTGGTAGGCAGTAGAGATTTTGCTACAAGAATGCATTTTTCATCAAAATAAATGATGTGATCTCCTTTCCACTAAAATTGTTGATCTCCCATATATTTTCCTTTATTGCCTAAAAGATTTATGTCTGTGCAAAATATTTTGGAACAGACTACGAGTCAGAGTGATAGGAACCAGAAAAGTAGCACAATGCAAGCATATATGATACAGAGGAATCCCGGTAGCCGAGGGAGGGAGAAGACCAGAGGCAGGCCCAAGGAAGGTGGTGGGGCATGTACATGGTCAAAACATGTTCAGTCCACTCTTCGGTTCTTTTGACTTTTATCCCCCCCCCCCCCCCCCCCCAGTTTTCAGACATTTTTTGGTTCATTTCACACATTCCTTCTAATAACTTTTAAATACCTGTTAGAACATTTTAATGCACAGAAATTAATTTATATGCGTGCTAATTCATAGTTTAATGTGCATTAAATCAAATGTTAAGGCGCCTAAACCAACCAAATTCATGCTAACGAATGCTCATCTCTAGTAGGCGGCCTGGAAAGACCAAATCATTTTAGCAGCCAGCTTCTTTTCTGTTTTGATCCAAATTCCCAAGGATGGGGGGTCTATGGAATTATGCGTAGGCCACTGATTTCAACGACTAGCTCTTTCTCATTTGAGGAAAAATTCTATGAAATGCATTTGATTTGTTATAAAAAGCTGTGTGTGGAATACAATGGGAATACAGTTTAAAGATCGTTTAAGGAAAGTTGTATGGTAATATGGATCCGTTATCATTTACGTTTTTGTATAGCACCTTGCAATGAGGCTTGCACAGTATATGAATGGTAAAAAGTGATATGATAAAAAGAGGAAAAGCAAACTCAGAGTAGTTATAGACCAGGCCATGTGGCATTGATGGGGTTTAAATTTAGACTTGAAGGAATATAAATAATATTCTAGAAACTGGATGCAGCTTGTTAGATGGTGGGGCCTAACAATCTGAAGTCTTGGAAGCAGAATATTCCCTGCTTTGCTGCTTGACATTACCAGTGTCTATCCTAAGGATTGAAATAAAAAAAATTCTGGAATATAGAAGACATGCTTTTGCTTAGTATACGAAGGAGGAGATCACAAACTATCATTGTTTATTTTGAAATGGAGGGTTGCAGAGTTTTAGGATGTGAAGGCCAAAAAAATTATTGTGAGTCTTTGTTTAAAATGAGGTTTTAGCAATTTTTGTGGGGGGGGGGGGTTGTTTTGTTTTTTGCACATATTCATCTTGATTGCATGCCCTGTGTGCACACTACTGCTTTTTTTGCAGGTGTAAATCAATCTTGTGTGCATTAAGTGATTTTCAAGCACTTTTAATTTTTAACACCCAAATGAGCCTAAATGCACATCCATAGTGGAGATTAAGGATACGTTGTCATTTCTCAACAAGAAAATCACAATGGTATTCGCTTTATTTTGTGTCATTTTCCACCTGAAAAAGCACAAAAAAAAGCTACATTTCATTTAGTTTCATTTCTGAGCTGTAATGGACTCTAAAGCAATTTGGCCTACACTAAAATTCATAAATTAAATGCCATTAAAGATAGTATTTACCAATCACACCTCGGTAGAGACAAGATACTTAATCTGTGGCTTCTTTCAAATCATTCTTACTGTTAAAATGGAAATTATACAGAATAAATCTCTTTTATTCTGTCTTAATACCTTCATTACTATTTAAGAAGTTTAAATTGCTTTTGGATTAGTTTTGGTTCTTTTTAATCATGCTGCTAAAAGTTATATTATAAGGTCTTGTCATCCGTCTGAAATGTATCGTCCCACTATCAATATTTAGAGAGCTGTCCTATAATGGGACCTAGGCAGTCGGGACACACGGGTGCACCTGTAGCATCCATTCATAAATCTAGCGTATGCACCTATGTGTCTTTATAATGTTCCCTTCATAAAAGCTCCCACAAAAAATTACCAAGGCAGCAGTAATTTTGTGCATGTGTGTTCCAGTAGGACTCGGTGCATATGCCCTAATTTCATGATATACTGTCCTCACTCTGCCTATTCTCTGTGGGGGGCATATTCAGAAGGGTTTAGCTGGTTAGCAGGACCTGTTAACCAGTGAAACTGTGGAGATGCCAGTATTGAAGAGCACACTTTGATTTTTTTTTTTGAGTGCAGTCAAGTCGGTGCCGACTCCTGGCGACCCAGCTGCCTCTGGGTTTTCTTGGCAATTTATCACTGGATGTAGATTGCCAGGTCTTTTCTTCTGAGGCAATGGAGGGTAAAGTGATTTGCCCAAGGTCACAAGGAGTGCCAGTGGGAATCGAACCCCACTGACTATCACCATAGACTGTAGAAAAAGCTGCCCCGGTGGTCAGTGGCTGAACAGGAATGGTCTTGTCAGCTGTCCGGTCATCGGTGATATTCAGCTGTTAACTGGATAAAGATAGGATAGGTCAAAAGCTCTCTGTTTAACAGCTGAATATTGCTGTTGCCAAGATGCATCAGCACTCCCTGGCAAAACCAGATATTCAGCGCCGAACTCCAGATGGACTCTAATTAAATTGGATATTCAGCACCAGAACCTCTGTGTTTTCAGGGCCTACTTTTGTGCATATATGAAAATGCAGTGTGTGCCTTTGAGTCAATGCTGACTTCAGGTGACCCAGCTGCTCCTGGGTTTTTTTGGCAGTGTAACAGGTAGTAGATTGCAGGCCTTTCTGTGAGGCAATGGAGGGTTAAGCTACTTGCCCAAGGCATGCCAGTGGGAATCGAACCCTGGTCTCTTGGTTATCAAACTAACCATTAGTCTACTCCTCCACTTCTTATGCATATATATTGGGTCATTTTAAAAGCACCTTCTTGAGCTTGTAAAATGCTGTTCTATACCCTTACGGGCTCATTCCATCCCGGACGTACAGAGGGGCTAGTGACTCTGATCCTGTGGGGCACATCTAGCCCTGTGGGTTCAGAATTGCAATCAGTTATGTACGTGCAGGCCAGGACTGCAATTCTGTCCAACCTGCACGTACATGACAAGCCCGATTAACTCAGTCAGGACTTTTAAATGGTGCCACGGTGCCATGATGTCTGGTTGCCATGGCACTGCAGCTCCATTTAAAAGTCGCGATGCCGGCCATCGGATCAAAGTGCTTATTCCCTGCAGCCTGACCCCCAATCTGGCCTCCTAAGGCCAGGGTCGGGCTGTGGGGAATGTCCTCCAGCCCCCCTGCCCCATCTGCACCCCGGCATAGAAAAACACGTCCAGGGAAGTTATTCCACCTCAGAGGTGGAATAACTTCCCTGCACATGTCGCTGGTCCTGGACGCACAGGGCTGACATTAGAATTGGCCCTGTACATCCAGGGCCGGCGATCGCCCATCGCCTGCCCGAACTCTGTCCCCGAGCCGCCCCTTCCCCATCCCCATCTAACTTCCCCGCACAACCAGTGGGGAGGTTAGACGCCGGTGGGGGGAGGCACGAATAGCGGGCCCTTAATTACTTATAAAAATATCCCTTTAGTTCTTATCCTATGTAATTCTGATAAAAATTCACTACCATTTAATAAATAAAATTGTTAAGATGGTGGTGTTAGAGCAAATTGTTGATTTTTCTTATGCGAAAGATACTCAAGGAGATACTCACAGGCTGAATTTCAATGAATCAGCTTCATGCCCTTATGGCAACCCAGCAGAAATAAAATTGAAGCCATCACTAAAAAGCTCTCTTCATTTCATGTTTCCAGTATACATCTGCACTGACCTATGATGGAGTTCGAGTGATGGCAGAAGCGTTCCAGAACCTGAGGAAGCAACGGATAGACATCTCTCGCCGTGGGAATGCTGGAGACTGCCTCGCTAACCCTGCCGTTCCATGGGGCCAAGGCATTGATATTCAGCGAGCCCTACAACAGGTTAAAATTGACGAGCTCCTGCAAGAGAAGCCTGTTTTGTTAAAAGTTATTGTAGGGTTTATTTAACGGTGAAATAGTTGAATAAGAGATGATCGTTTAACTTTTTAACAACAGTAAACAGGAGAGCACACTGACAACTAACAGCCAGCAGACTGAGAAGAAGTCATGGGAAAATGTTTTTTTTCGTACAAGACATAATTAAGCTGTGAAATCTATTGCCAGAGGACATAGCCAAGGTGACTAACATAGCAAGGCTCAAAAGGTTCGTGGAGAAAAACTCCTTAAAAATAATTAGTTGGTAGGCTTGAGAAAGTCATCACTTATCCCTGAAAATAATCAGTAAGAAATAGACCTACTATTGGGATCTTCTGAGGACTTGTGACTTGTACTGGCCACTGTTTGAGACAGAATGTTGGGATCCATGGATCTTGATCGGACTTAGCATGACTTATTTTACATTCTTCATGATTTAGTTTTTCACTTTTAGCCACCTTCCAAGGAAGATGATATATAGAAAAATATTAAAAAGCATTCATTATATAAGCACTTGTAGGAAAAGGAGTCCATTTTGGCTATCGAAGGCGTAATCGGCATGTTCTGGCAGTTGACATACAACTGAGTGTATTTATTTATTTATTACACATTTCTATACCGCCCCTTCCAGAGATCAGGGGCGGTTTACAAATAACCAACATGTTACAGTACATATAACAAGTTTGAACTTTTTACATGATAATATTAGCAGTCGAGAAACTTAACTGAATTGGGACTATATACATATAACTATAAACACATGTTAAATGGGCTTATGTGTGTGGGGTACAGTGCAGTGAGGGGTTAGGTACCTGGGTATGTTCATTATGTGTGTAGCTAAATCACTTGTGCGTTTGGGCTAGTATTGCCAACTCCATAGTATGCAGTGAAGAGGTGGGTTTTGAGCGTTTTTCTGAAAATCTGAAGGTCTTTAATTGAACGGATTGATAGTGGTAGGGAGTTCCAGAGACTAGGGGCAGTGAAGGTGAAGGCTCTGGAGCTCGTGGTCTGTTTTGTTTTGCGAATTGAGCTGGGGATCTCAAGGGAGTGTAGTGCATTTTCCCTTCGAGATTTTGTAACCGGTGGAGTATGAAGGAGTGTCGAGAGAGAGGATGGTGCTATATTGTTGATCAATTTAAAGGTTGTCATGAGAGGCTTGTACTTTATTTGACTCAGTATTGGGAGCCAGTAGAGCTTGTATAGAATAGGTGTGATGTGGTTGGTTAGTGGGGCCTTGCTAATCATTCTTGCTGTAATGTTTTGTGTGCTATGGTGAATGTTATGATTTTTGGCAGGTAGACCCTGTAAGACTGTGGCAGTAGTCAAAATGGGGGGTGATAATGGCTTGAACTACTGATCTGAAGTCGTGTGTCATGTGCTAAATAGTCTTTAGTTTGTAAAAGATGGTTTTGACTGTTTATTTTAAATGGGGGAGCATGGTGAGAGATCAAGAATTATAGCAAGGTATCTAACCTCTTGCTTGATTGGAAGGATGACATTGTTGAGGGCGATAGTTTGGGGGAGGGTTGAGTCTTGGTTCTTTGTGATGTACATGGCTTCTGTTTATTTGAAGTTGATGTTGAGGTTGTTAACCCATGTTAATTGCGCCACATTAACAAGTGGCACAATTAACATGGGTGTGCCTAACAATACCCATGAAGGCGTCATTAGGTACACCAACACTAATTGCTACATTTATGGTTATTGTGCAGTAATTTGATCCCTATGCCACATTCCGCCCTTAACCCAACCATTCGCCATATTAACACATCAGTGCCAATTAACGTAGTTTTAGCAGTCGACAGCTGGCATGCCTGCATGTTAGTGTTCACCGTGACCAGTTACCACATGCTATAATGTACATTAACTGGTTAGCGGCACTTGTAAGAGAGCCCCTACGGAGGCTAGTTACTAAAGTGTGCTAGCATATTATTATGCTTTAATTCACCATTAATGCGCATTATTTGTAACTAGGTCCCATTGAATAACATGGGACCTGCTCTAAAAATAATGGACCCGATATTCGAAGGGCATTTACATGGTTTACAGCCTAGTAAACTATACAAATGCCTTAGATGGGGATATTCACTGGCATATACATGGGTAGTGCTATTGAATATCCCCATCTAGGACCCCTACGCACCCCGATGCTATCCAGCTAGCATCGGAGCATGTTGGGGGTGTTCCAAGATGGAGAAGAGGCAGGGGCACGAGATAAGCGGGCAGCAGCGATATTGCATGCTGCCCAGTTATTGCTCTGTGCCAAAAAGATAGGTGAGAAAACCCTCCCCTCTCTTTACGGCGCAGGCATTAACCAGACCGCAGGCAATATCGCTGCTGCTCGGCTGGCTTCAGCGGCTTCCGGGTTGTGCAGCGATACCTGGATATTCATTGCCAAGGCCGCATATAACCCTGGCATGAATATCCGGGTTCTGGGTTTAAGGGTCGGCGAGCAGGGCTATGCACTGATGCGGCGCATAGTCTGCCCAGAAGAATTTGGGGCCCAATGTGTGTTGCAGTGAATTAATGCACATTAATGTTAGTGCACCTTAGTAATTAGCTCATTAAGCAAAACAAAAAATAAAATTTGTATTTTAATAGGCTACAAATGCAAAACCTTTTTTTTTTACCTTTCAGTTAGAAAGTTTCCTCCAACTGCCACTAGCCCAATTTGAATCTCCTCCAAAATGTATATGCTATGTGACTTAATTTATGGCTGCCAGCTGTTTGCTCGTCATTCTACCCCCTCCCTTAAGATGCAGCCCACGGTACACAGCTTTTAGAATTTCTTTTAGTTCTTGCAGTTGATCAGCGATTGCTTGTGGATGGCTATGGGACATTCACAAATGATTCAACTGAAATTAATGGAGCTGATAGGACAGCCTTGGACATCTGCCGTACTGAAAAATAAAATTTTATTGGCTGCAAGGTAGCCCAGGTGCCACAGTGATATTTCCTCAGCCAACAAGAAAGGCTACAGCTCCTTCTAACAACTAGTATGAAAGGTACTCTTTAGTCAACTGCTGATGGTACAATTGAGCAATACTGAGGCATCCATCAGTTCTATGAGTGTTTGGGGCGGGTGCCTCAGTATTGCTCAATTGCACCATCAGCCAATTGACCAAAGAGTACTTTATTCCCTTTTGCAGTACTTCCAAATTGCAGGAAGCTGGATTCAGAGCCCAGATCTCCCATTTGGCTACTTTGCTAATACGATGTCTTAATTTTGATTCTAAAGCATGCACCAATTTTTTTTTTAGATATATTTGCTGTGTGGGAAATGCAGCTTTAGAAATTATAGAATAGTTTAGAACGGAAGATAACAATTAAGGTGCAGAGCCAAAACCTCGCAGATGTTCATGGCGTTATCTCTTCACTAGGAACTAATAAATTCCAAACATGAACAGATGGGAGAAAGGTTTCTACACTGGCATCTGACAGGTAAAACTTTCTTGCCGACATCTCACCAGAGAAGTCATAGGTGATGCTTCTCATAATCAAGTAGTTTTATTTTTATAAAAGGTTTTGAACTGCAGTTGGACTTGCTTTGGCTCTGAGTCCTCTGAGATGGATATCTAGGTAAGGAAAAGACCAGTCAGATCATGGCTGGAAGACATCCAATAGAAGAGGTGAAACTGGCTTATTAATGGACCGTTTTTGTCTGAGAGGCCCCTTTTATTAACATGCACTAAGCGTGTAGTGCACACGGTAACTGTCAGCATAGGTCTGCGCTGGCACGACAGTTACCGTGTCTAATTCCCGCATTAACTACGCATTACATGATGGGGTAGTGACTGAGCAGGTTAGGGGCGGAGAGTAGACGTGGACAGTATATTACGGTTAGCATTTAATGTTGCCATTAGCACACATACATTAAATGTCACCCATTGAGGTGACATGAAATCAATTGCAAATGCTGTTTCCATGCATTAGGGTACATTGAAGTACAGCAACTACCAGGAACATTTTGGGCATGCCCCTAACAGCACATAACATTTGCACCTACCGCATATTAATTTTTACTAAAAAAAAAAAAAAAGCAGAATAAGTGCAAAAACATTTAGTAAAAAGGTTGCAAAATTCTATTGCACTAATGTTCCCGAATGGTAGCGAAGATGCTGTCTTTTAGAAGAAATATCAAACTGAAGTATGTTCTGTTAAGACAACCAAAGAAGACCTGGCAGATTTTACAAGAATAGAGGTGAGACTTAATTCAGAGTATGAAGCTGATAAATTAAACTGCCAGTTTTTCACAGATCATTGTATATGAAACATGCAAAAACACCACCTTGAAAACCTGCATAAAAAACAAAATATCTTTTTTTTTTTATTTCACTCTTCTTTATTTTAGAAGCATAAAAAAAGAAATACAAGAAAAAAAACAACCACATACAGATTAATGCATAAGGAGTAAAACATATACTCAGATAGGCATACATAAGATCATAACAACCACCCCACATCATGGAGAGCGTAATAATAAAATGAAACCTCAGAAAAACGTAACTATCCCCTTTTTTTAAAACTTAGAAGCAAACACAGCAATTACAAAGTACAATCATTCAACCTTTCCCTGGCTAAAATCCCTCCAATTGTAAGGAATCAAAAAACACATACATCGTACCCTGTAATAAAACTATACATTTGCAGGGTACTTAAGGAGAAAGGAGGCTCTCAAGGCCAAGACACGAGGCCTAAGCTCAAGGAATGCCTTTCGTCTCCTCTGAGTCACCCGAGAGACATCTATATAGGTTTCAAAAAAAGGTTGTATGCATCCTAACAATTCTTATCTCCTGGATTGTTTGTCGTAACTCGCCTAGGAGCATGTTTACTAAGCCTCGTGCTGATAATGCAACCATGGGCCACATTACTTGCATGGCGCTTCGCATTAAATGCATGGGGCAGGTACATCATCCCTCCTGCAGTTACCACGCAACGGTGTAGAAAACTGACAAGCGGAGCAGCTAATGCCACTCGTTGCATAGGTATTAGCTGCATCCGCAATAGCTGAGCCGCGCACAGATTACACGAGCTTCAAACACCTGTAGTAGCTGTGCCACAGTGGGAACACCTCTATCCTGCCCAGTAACCACCCAGACATGCACTACAAGGGTAGCATGAGGTTTTTAGCACAGTGATCCGTGCTATTTTTTAGTGTGGGGCTAATACTGCCCACTAACCCTGCACTATCCTCATAGCACACATCGGTAATGATACACATTTACAAAAGACATACATGTAAGCAAGTAAATAAAGAAAAGCTGTGAGGGAATTCAAAAAGGCATGGGATAAGTCCAGAGTATCTTTAGTGTTATGAAGGATTGAAAGGGAAGACAGATATCAACGGAGGTCCCAGGCAACAAAACAGAAACTCAAATAGACAGAAACGATGGAACCCGTGGTCTTATTTACTGTTAACCATGGAAATATGGAAACAAAAGACAACTGGACAACAAAAATATTGGAAAATGATCAAAGTGCGAATCTGCAAGGTAGTTGGATTTCAGTATAATAATTCAACCAAAGGAAAAGTAAAATTTATTGCAAACCCAGGTGAATTTTGTTCATTGTGGCTTGCAAGCTAAGGAAAAATAAATATTAATACTGTAAAGAAGTATTATACCCTGAAGGACAAAGTTCAATAATAATCCATTAAAAGCGCAACTAATGAAGCACTTTAATAAAATATGTCCTATTTGGCATCTTTCAAGAGAGAATAATGTTATGATGACAGGTGAATCCTTAGCATGCCCATCTTGCACCCGTGTTCGACTTTTTTGTTGCATTTTATTGCTGTAAGTTGGCTTTAGGCATTAGTGTAGAAGTGATAGATAAAAGCAAATCAATAAATACATTTGCCCTTAAAATAGTGGCAAAATTAATGTAGAGCAGCATTTCTCTTGATTATCAATCGACTGCTAAAATCTGCAAACTTAGCATGTTCCAACTTACGCAAAGCATTATTTGTAGATACTAAGATTTCAAGGCCATTTACCGGAGTCAGTAACTATATACTGGAGTAAAATTGCTTGACTTAAAATTGCCCTTTTGTGGGAGGCTAAATTTTACATGGAGATTTTGCTAAGATGTGTACTTCTTAGCTAGTGTGTGAGGAGACATTTCCAGAAGATTGTCAAGGTCAGATGAAGAAAACAGTAGAAGTGTGCAGGCCAGAGATTTTTGTTGTGTATAGTTCCCTGTGTTTATGGGATTTTTCATTTTATTTGGGAATTTCTTTTGTAAGTTTTTTTCATTGTGAGGGCAATGAAGCCCTTCTATTAATCCTGTTAAGGTTCTGCACATAATGTGCAGGGATGTGACCAGCATGTTCCCAGCAGTTAACATGTAGATGCGTGCGCTAGCTAGCAGCACAGTTAACATGGGTGCATCTAACGATATCCTTGCCCTTTTCATGTTTCAAAGTCTATTTGAAGGATACAAGAAACTAGTAAAAGTATTTTATTCTTTCTTGATTTTAATAATACAGGTACTTATGCATTTTTTATTACTATTTTTCAAAAGGTTCGTTTCGAAGGTCTAACAGGAAATGTTCAGTTTAATGAGAAAGGGCGACGGACTAATTACACCCTTCATGTGATCGAGCTCAAACATGAGGGCATTAGGAAGGTGAGCTACAAAAACCAGGCATTCCGTAAATTCATATTTGAAAACATGAACGTTCAAATTCCATGTGTCCCCAGCTTCCCCCTTCAGCATGGAAGATGATGGGCAAAGAAGCACGCAAATGTAGGTCAAGAGAAGAAACAAACAGCACCTAAGAGTTCAGTCAAATATTTTTAAACTGTAGCATAAACATCAGTAGGGGAATTGACTGGATCCTAGTGACCCAACCAAGTTTGCAACATCAGATATGAAGAACAGACAGACAGGCATTGCAGCATGAGTCATGACATCATCCAAAGCTAGTTGGGTGTGCAATGGTCTTGGTATGATTGCTTTCTGAAGAAGGGAGCAAGAAGTTCTCTTTTTATCAATTTGTTTTGACTGCTTTTATATGGTAGTAGCCCAAATCTGAGAGTCAGATTTTTCTGGCCTTGTAGAATTAAGATAGTCTGCTGGTTAGAACCACCTGACAGGAAAATACTTGAAAGGAATATAAGAGTCTAGTTACTAGGATGCGCTAACGTTAACATGCATTATTAGTTATAACATGGGACCTGCATTAAAATGACATGTTTGCCAAGTGTTAATTCATGGTTATGTTAGCACAGGCTTTGGCAAAAAAAAAAATAATAATCTAGGAGCCAGCATAAACATTTAGGAGCCAGCTGCTGAGACCTAGGCCACATTGTTCACCCTTCCCCAAAAAAAGGTATATCGCAGTTCCTCTTTTAGGACCTGATTTACTAAGATTGTTTTCTCATTTTCTATGGGGGAAAAAAAGATTAATAAATCATTGCAGTCCAACAGAAATCAGTGGGCACTATCCTCTCCTCCCACCACCCCCAGTAATGCCTTATAGTTGCACTTGAGGCATGAAATTCCATGGGTTAAGGTGCAATTTCTAAGCGGCATGGCGATCTGGCATCCGAGATTTGTCAAACACTACATTAGTACAACTTAGAGTCTAGATCCATTGATGACCATTTTAATTAGACTTGACAAAAAGAAGTGCTCGAGTTTTTGATGTTGGTAGGGAGCCCTGCATACTTCATGGTACCTTCTGTTTTGTCATTAACAGATTGGGTATTGGAATGAAGATGATAAGCTTGTTCCATCAACCACAGATTCTCAAGCTGGGAATGACTCCATGGGTCTCCAGAACAGGACTTACATAGTTACCACTATCCTAGTGAGTACTGCTTTATGCAGTCATTGTCCTCATGTAGCCATCTCTATCTCTTTTTCTCTCTTGGGGGGTTATTCTGAACCATGAATAGCAGAGATGGGCTTCCCAGCGGGACGCCCATCCCCGCTATTCGTGCTGGCTTCAGCCCCCAACTAACCTCCCCTCTGGTTGTGCAGGGAAGTTAGTCAGGGGTTGGAAGATGCAGTCCAGGGGCAGAAAGTGGGTGGGCAGCAGGCATTCGCCAGCCTTGGATGTACAGGGCTGATTCTAATGTCGACCCTATACATCCAGGGCCGGCGAAATGGACCGGGAAGTTATTCCATCTCTGAGGTGGAATAACTTCCCTGAACGTTTTTATTTCAACCTCGGGGTACAGGAGGGGCTGGGGGGGGCCAGGGTTTATTCCCCACAGCCCAACCCTGGCCTTAGGAGGCCAGATCGGGGGTTGGGCTGTGGGGAATAAACTTTTTTCTGTGGCGGCTGGCATCGCGGCTTTTGAATGGAGCCATGGTGCCATGACAACATGATGTCATGGTGCCACAGCTCCATTTAAAAGCCTGACTGAGCTATCCAGGCAGTCCCTGCACATGCAGGCCTGATCGCAATTCTGATCCCACGGGGCTAGACGTACCCCGCGGGATCAGAATCGCGATCTCCGGCTCCGACCAGACGTACAAAGGGGATGTACATGCAGGACAGAATCAGGCCTTTGCTGTTTTTATACTGCTGAACTCAGCTTGGTAAAGGTGAGCCCTCCGAGTTGCATGCAATATCTGTTTGCCTGCTCAATGGCCTTTTGGCCACATTTTCATTATTATAATCTTAACACTGAAAAAAATGAATGATGACACACAGAAATTGTACCTAAATGGAAGCCACAGACATTTATGCCCGCTCAGGAGCAAGTGTAAATATTTGCCCATAAAATGCACACATGCATGCGCATTTAAAAAATATTCATATATACTGTGACTCCACCCACGCTTCACCCAAACTCCCCAAACTCCTCCATTCAACATGTGCATTCTGTTCATCGCACATACTTTTACCCATGGGGTAGTTTTATGGGGCATATTTTACTGACATATATGCTTAGGAAAGGGCTATAAATTTATTCTGCATATATTTAATTAAATTAATATGCCTTCAATGAAACTTAGTAATTGAAACCCTTACACTGTAAGCCCTAGACAAATGTGCTAAGACAACTTTTTTATAGAGGAAAATTGAGCAAAATGAAAAACATCTCCTTGGTTGAGCACTGTGACATCAAGGAACTTGATCAGGAAGGCATATATAAATATCTTGGAGTAGAGGAAGAAACGACGCTCAAGCAGAAATTACTGAAAGAAAAGATCAGTAGACAATACTATAGAAGATTAAAATCATTATTGAAAAGTGCCTTAACATCACGGAATAAAATACAAGCCGTCAATTAAATTGCAATCCCTGTACTCTCATACAACTTTGGGATTGTAGACTGGCCTATTAAACATCTTGGAAAAACTGGATGTGCGAACAAGAAAACTCCTCCATGCCCATGAGATAATTTACAAGAATCAGTGTATGTCAAAACTGTACATTCCTAGAGCTGAAGGAGGGCTAGCCCTCATAGAGATTGATTATACATACAGAGCTACTATCATAGATCATACCTAACAGCATCATGAGATCCAAATCTGCAAAAAGTACTAAAATATGAAAGCAAACATCCAGAATCTGTCTCCATCAAACTTGGACAAGCATTCTGACAACTAGAAGGAATGAGTGAGAAACCACAAGTACACACAGGAAAGGAAGCAACAGAATTCACAAAACAAGAGAAAAAACTCTTCAAAGAATTAGATCAGCAAACAAGGAAAAACAAGTGGCAAATGCACAAATAAAGTGGGAAATACAAAGTGTTACTCCAGGAACTCTTTGTCGATCAAGAATGGACACATGAATGGTTAAGGAGAGGTGAAATGAAACAGAATATAAGAGATTGATAGTTGCAGCCCAGGACAGCGGATTACAGACAAGATGGTTTACAGCAAGCACTGAAAAAATTGGCAAACCAGATATATGTTGATTCTGTAAGAAAGAGCTGGAAACAGCAACTCACCTCCTAGCTAGCTGTGAAGTTCTAATGGCAGAAACTTTCTATACAGAAAGGCACAACAAAGTAGCATGCCTCATACATTGGAAACTATAACCATAACTGTGCTAGAAAAGAACTGGGATCATGACCCTAAGAGAATTATAGAGAATGAAGAGGTCATGATCACCTGGAACATTTCCATTCCGATGGATAAGAAACTGGGTGCGAGGAAACCCGACATAGTGGTAAAGAAGAAAAATACCAGAACGGCTTTGATAACAGAGGTGTCTGTTCCAAGTGATTATTCTGTGACTTGCATGAAGAGGAAGAAGATCCTGAAGTACCAAGAAAAATGTGGCAGAAAGATGCAGAAATATGTCCCATCATATTGGGAGCCACAAACTTGATAAAGAAGAATTTCCAAGCACATCTCGACAAACTACCCATTCATGTTACATCTTATGAACTCCAGAACGAAGCTCTCCTTGGCACAATGTAAGTACTATGCCAAGCATTAGCAGTAAATTTGAGAAGCTGATATCATATTCCACATACCCTGGCTTAGAAGTGAGGTTCATGACTGTCATGGTATGTGCAAAACTAATCAAAAAGATGCCCTTAGAAAAAGACCTATACAGTCAATTATTTTTATCAAAAAATCTCTAGAATAATTCCACAATAAAGCAAATATAACCTCAGGATGGCTTAGACACTACATTTAGCAAAATTCATCACTATAGGGAATAGCTGACGCTCACATCACAGGTTATAAGCTTTCTTTTCATTTTTAACTTTTTATTTCAATTTATCTAATTATATCCAAAAAGTACTTTTTAGGATTCTCAGTAGTCAAAGGACTTCTATATATTAACTTATCTTTAAAAGAAAGAAGAAGAAGAAACAGCGTCTACCATGCGCAAATGGCCACGGGAATAAATCTTCTTTTCCTGTAAAAAACAGAAATAAAAGCTAGACCTTAAGGAGCATGTGGTCTGAATACTGACCCCACCTTTTTTTTTCCGCCAACCGTGTTCCTTAAGAACACGGATGGCGGAACATAAATATAGTATTAGTAAAGCAGGGATTGATCCACCATTAGTTCAGCATTGCTTATCTTTGAATCATTCTTTTGAAGAATTATGCTGTACAATTAGAACATATTCCCTATAACATTCGAAGAAGAGATAGAGGTAGATTGCTGTTACAAAAAGAGCAAAAATGGATTTACGATTTAAATACTTTAGACCCTTATGGACTTAATGATAAAAACTGAGTGGTCTTTGTATGATGTTCTGCTAGATAAACTTTGAAGTTCCTTTCAGTTGTAGCTTTTATTGTATACTGCATTTTGGTTGTGTTAGATAGATGACGTTGTCAATAGCGTCGTTTTTAATGTGCTTTTCTATTGGCTGAGGATCTCTTTAAAAATGATTGACATCAGACGCCATCTATCGATGGCGAAGAAAGAATCTTTTGATTCACTAGTGAAGATACCAACTAAAGTCCCCCGAAGAAGCCAATTTTTGGCGAAACAAAAGCTTTTGTCGGGGATATGTGGTTTGTCTTAATGTCGGATATCTACGAGCATCTATGCATTTGTTGTGGACATTGGAAAATGCAATGAAAGCTTTGAGGCAGTTTTTCGCTTCGACTTTGTGCCGGACAACGGAAATTTTAAGATAAGTGGATAAAGACCTCTCAGGCATATGGTTTACTATTTGTTTGACTAGCTTTTATTTCTATTTTTTACAGGAATAGAAGATTTATTCCCGTGGCCATTTGCGCATTGTAGACGCTGTTTCTTCTTCTTCTTCTTCTTCTTTCTTTTAAAAATAAGTTAATAAATAGAAGTCCTTTGACTATTGAGATTCCTAAAAAGTATTTTTTGGATATAATTATATAAATTGAAATTAAAAGTTAAACATGAAAAGAAAGTTTATAATATGTGATGTGAGCGTCAGCTATTCCCTATAGTGATGAATTTCACTAAATGTAGGGTCTAAGCCATCCTGAGGTTATATTTGCTTTATTGTGGAATTATTCTAGAGATTTTTTGATAAAAATAATTGACTGTATACGTCTTTTTCTAAGGGCATCTTTTTGATTGGTTATTTAGTTACGTCCTTAGGTAGTTATTTATTTTTTATGTGCAAAACTAACCCACTTAGAGAAACTGCCCTGAGTAAGCCCTCTGAGTGGAAGATATTGTACCTAAATATAGTTCAGCTTGAATTACCAAAGAAAAGTCATGAGTTAAATCTAAACAAAATAAAAATAAATGAGACCTGGAAATGTTGTGCATTGAATATGTTCTAGGTGGCTTTGATACGCGTGAATACCACACAACTCTCTTTAATTCTGACATCAAGTCCCATTCGCCTCTTTAAAGAAGAGAGGTGATAATGTTAGAGTAATATTGTGTTTCAGGTAAATAGAGAGAAGGTGATGAACAAGAAGACTGAAAAATACAGACGTCGAAAATAAGAGCTGAAGATAGGGAAGCAGCAATATAGATGAATGATGCATTCTTATGAGATATGCTACCAAGTGTGATCCTAGACCTTCCACCGATTAATGTATGCTGGGGATACGCACACATTCTGTTTGCTGGAGTGCCTAAAATTACAAATCGCTTCTGAGCACATATACCTACGAATTAACCCAAGTACAACAACAGATTTTCACTACTTCTAGCATGCTTACAATGCACATGCAAAGACCAAGCAGGTTAAATGAACATAAAATTTGCCATGAAATCAGGAAAATTCATTTAAAACTAGCATAAGTCATACTGGGGTCGATATTCTGCAGCGGCAGTCAGTGCCTTTAAAGCTCCTGGTTGCCATCGCTTTAACAGCACCAGAGCCGATCCTGCGCCCAGCACTGAATATGCAGTTCCACTGTCCAGAGGTTTAGAGGTTAACGGCTGAATATCGCCGCAAACCGGCTAGCTGTTCGGACCACCCCAGCTCTGCCCACAGACCATCCCAGAATTCACCGCAGTCTGTGGGGATATTCAGCGGTACTATCTGGATATTGCCTCTGAATACTGGGATCGCTGGAGTTTATACGGTTTGCCGGTGTTGCAAACCACATAAACCTGTCTGAATATTGACCCCACCTTTTTTTAGCCACGCACACCCTTAATGCACGCTAGTAATGACGTGTTGTCCTTTCATCAGGAATCCCCATATGTGATGTTGAAAAAAAATGCTGATCAGCTTGAAGGCAATGACCGATACGAGGGCTACTGTGTTGAGCTTGCGGCTGAGATTGCAAAGCACGTTGGCTTCACCTACAAGCTAGAAATTGTGAAAGATGGGAAGTATGGTGCCAGGGACACTGACGTGAAAGGATGGAACGGCATGGTGGGAGAGCTGGTATATGGAGTAAGTGCAGAACGTTTTCTGCTTCGTTCATTATATATGCCTGTGTGCACAATGCTTTGTAACGTTTAATCGCCATTTGTGCATTTCAGTTGGTTTAATATGGATCAGTAGATTTTCAGCTACTTAAAATACTCCTGTAAGTTCATAACATGCATAAGTGAACTGCATAGAAAAGACGTGTTTTAGGGATAGGATTTGGATTTCTGTATATAACTTGAAATTTGAAGTTGTAAACATTTATGCCTGGTTTTGCACTGGGTAAAGGTACATGCTTACATTGATATTCAAAACTTAATTTATACAAAATCAGATTATTTTGTGTGTGTATGAAATTGCATGGTCATCTTTGCAGATAGGAACATTATTGAAAACCTACCCTTTAATTTATAGCAGAGAGACTGTGATAGCTAAAATCTACAATGGAAGGTGGATTGAAGCTTCTTGTGTGTCCTAGAGGTAGTAAAAAAAATAGTTGTTGTCAAGAATGGGCTATGAACATATTTTGAAATAAAATTGTGGTATAGAAAAGAGATGGCAAAATTACAATTCTTCAAAATATTCCTACATACTTGTATAAGTCAGAATTTAGCTCTTTTTGAAATAATGCATCCTGTCAAAATATATATGTTAGCCAGCTAAAAACTCTGTCAGATAAAACCCATAAATCTCATCATTGCTGAATTCCCAATACCATGTAGTAGAACGTCCAAAAGGTCCATGATGGTCCATGATCAAAAGAACTTGACTATCCACAGAATGGTCCGACATATTTGTTCTTTCAATGTATTGATTTCTACTACTCTGAACGCTCCTATGGAGGTAATTTCTATAAACTCATTCCCGCTCATATGATCTTATAACCAACTGGCATAAAACTATGCATTTTGGCATGAAGATATGTACTTTCCCAGTAGACCTAGCCGAAGCTGTGATCTGGGCAGCGAGCAGGAAAAGCTCGCATCATACATGTAGATTATGATCTACGGCATGCGCGGAATTCTGATCAATTATTTGTAAAGTTCTTTTTGAGAACCTTTGTTGACGTGGTGAATCATATTTTTGGTTAAGTTGGGATTTAAGGTTTTTCTAAATGTTTCCTTTGAAATTTTCATTTGCATTTTCATGTCCTATAAATGTTTTGTTTGTCTTTTTGCTTGGCTTTGGTATATTTGTTTTGGTCAGTCCTAACCCATCCTTACTCTTATTTATGTGCTCTATACTGGGAAGAGCATAGAACTAGTGAAAGGTGCAAAGTTCTCTTTACTCTAGAGCAGGGGTTCTCAACCCAGTCCTCGGGACATACCTAGCTAGTCGGGTTTTCAGCATAAGCACAATGTCCATGCATGAGAGAGATTCGTATGCATCTTTCATTCATATTCATTGTGGATATCATGAAAAACTGACTGGCTACGTGTGTCCCAAGGACTGGATTGAGAGCCCCTACTCTATAGTAATAAAGTAGTCAATTATCAGCATAATATTTAAAAGCAAGGAGGACTAGGAAGAGGCTTGAAACTCTTCAAAACTCTTGTGCTTAATTAATAAGGGTAATGATATTATCCAACAACTTATGCAGTGCTCTTCCATTTATATTGATCAGAAAGTGTATTTAATATTAAGGATATGAATGCATTTCTTGATTCATGGAGGAAAAAGTAAATTGCGTTCACAGTTGCAGAGAAGGAAATTCAGGAAGCCATAAGTATGTCATCAGGACTAGTTAATTTCATGGCAGAATTTTATCAAGACTTTAATAGCAAGCTGACTCCCAAACTTAAAAGACGACTTTTACTAAAGTGTGCTAAGCAGTAAGCATGGATTCTGGTGTGTGGTAATCACGTGTTGGGGCCCGTGATAGTGCGGACTGATTTCCATGCTAACTGTGCATCATGCATTTCGGTGGTAACTGGGTGGGTTGGGGCAGAGAGTGGGTATGGTGAGTCAGGCTTGCAGTTAGCATGGGTACAATTACCTTCACATCGATGCGTGGGGGTAATTACACCACACTAATAGTGTCTTGCATTAGGGCTCAGTGCAACGCGTTAACTGCAGGAAACATGCTGTTCATGCCCCCCCCCCCTCCCAAAGTTAAGTTAATTTGATGGCTTTGCACTTAAAACATGTGAATTTTCATTTATTCACATATTAGATACAAAACTACAGTGCTCTTTAGTAAGAAGGCCCCAAAGAATTATATCAGAATTTCATTATCCGGGAAAGAACTAAAGTATGTACCTTTGCTGAGGCTATGATTATGGTATTGGAGAAGTTAGGAAAAGGTTCATTGGTTACACAAAATAATTACGAGGCCGCGGGGCAGGGTCCCCAATGGCCGAGCATAACCGGGCGTTCGGCCCAGTGCGGGGACCCTGTGCGCGACCAATGTCGTTGTCTGGATGATGACGGGGGCATTCTTTGAATCCATTGGCTCTTCTGTGAGTGGCAGCAGGAGAGTCAATGAGGTGGCGAGGAGCACGGGGTTGCGCGGAGAGGCTGGCTGCACGAGGGTTGTCTGTGGCGCGGCGGGGGAATAGGGGGCATCGTGGCACTGGTTTTGCTGGTTTAGAGGAGGCGCTGGTTTAGAGGAAGCATTGTGGCCCTGGTTTGAACACTGGTGTGGCACGTTGGGAGTCAGCGGTGGCTGCGGGTCTAGTCATTAGAGGCGTCCTTTGATCCGCCGCGAAGGTCTGCTGGTCTGGCAGATTTGGAGCAGGGGGAGCACAGGCCTCATCGGCACAGAACAGCGAAGGCAAGTATAGTGGTGCAAGTCAGTGGTGTTTTAAAAAAATAAAAATAAAATAAAGCATAGCAAGATACAAGGGGATTAGTGGTAGGAAAAGATCTTTTCATCAGGGGTGATGCTTTCTCGGAGGGGCTGGCAGGATAGGGCTAGAGGGCCGGGCGGGGGGGGGGGGGCAGGTTGCAGCCGGTGCGGTGGAGCCTCCACGTTTGGAGGTGGAGGGGGTCAATAGCGAGGCAGAGGTAGTCGCGGTGGAGAGAGGGGGCCAGGCTGGTCGGGGGCATGCGGATAGGTGCGCTGCAAGCGCAAGGAGGGCCGGGAAAAGAGGGGGGAGGGCAGTAGCTATGCCAAAGCCAGGTAGGGGGAGACCCTCATGCCAGGGGGTTGTGGTGCCAGGGGTGTGCGAAGGGAGGCTGGGTGCTAGTGAGGCCGGGATGCAGGAGCTAGTTTTGGGGTCTGGCAATTCAGCAATTAGCACTACTCCCATTCCTGGTCGGGGAATGAGTGTTATTGGGGCCGAGGTGAGCGCAGGAAACCCTTTGGAAGGGGTCACTGGGCAAGGGCTGGGTGCGGTTAGGTCTGTTGGATGGGGGGAGGGATTTGTGGCTGGGGGCTGGGTCACGCCATGGCAGGGGGCCCCTAGTTGCGGAGGCCAAGGATTTACTTTCCCCACAGGTTGGTCGGGAGCACAGGGCAGCTATCGGACACTTGGTGCCAATGCGCCATGGGAGCACTGGGTAGGAGGAGGGCAAGGTTCTTCTAGGGCGGAGTGGTTGGGGGTGTGGCAACCCTCTTGGCCTTCCCCTGTCCCCCCCCCCTTCCTTTTCTCTTTTGCCTTTGCAGGATCCAGCAACAGCTCAAGCGGCAGGGCGAGGAATTGAACCTCAGCAGGGAGCTATGAATTTGAGTGCAGGATCAACGCCAGGGCACCTCGTAAGACTGGAGGACACAATGGCTAATGATGGAGGGTGGCGATGAGAAGGACTTGGCTGAGGTTCTTCTGATGTTTCAAGATGTTATTTTGCTATGGTCTGACATCATTCCAAGGCCTGCCTGCCGGCTTCAGCGGCGTTGGTCCCGTGGACTGACAAAGATTAATCGGCAGGTTGGTCGTTGGGTCTGTGACCACGGGAGATATCAAATCTTGCACTCTTGGGTGGATGTTGATTGTGGGGATTTGTATCGGCAGGGTGGGGTGCACTTATCCCCTGTGGGTGTTGATCTGCTACTCAATGATTGGCAGGAGGCTTTGGAATGGATTGTGCAGCGGGAGGCTCGCTGGTCGCAGCTGGGTTTTGGGGGGGGGCGGCACAGGGACATTAAAGTCTCCTATGCTGGGTGGCGGGATCCCGGAGGTTTCCGGGGTCCAGAGCCTTAAATTATAATTGGGGCGGGGGGCGGTTGCCCCCAACCCGGACAACCCCTGGCCGGCTTTTGCTAATAACATGGCGAGGCAGGGTAAAAGGGGGGAGGAAGTGAAATGAGGTCACCTTGCTAATAGCATGGCTGGTGAAGGCTCGTTTCGCTAGTTGGTTTAGTAAGAAGTTTATGTTGTAACGGAAATGTTCTGGAACGTTATGAACATTAATAAAGCTGCGACCAGTTGATTCCCAAATTGAGTCAGTTGTGTTTTGTTGGAAAGGGGAGGAAGTTAAGAAGGGGCTGTTGAGGCTTGGGGGATGGTGGGGTTGAGGGGTAAGACAGTAGGGAGCACCGGGTCCGATCTGCCTCGGTTACAGGCTACTATTGAAAATCTCTAATCTTTGATTAACATTTTCAAATAGTTATATGGCACAACTATATGGGTGATTTTTGTGTATATACTTTAGCAAATTGTCACATTTGAAAATTGCCAAATGCAGATTCTGTATATTAAAAACCATCCATGTATGTTGCATCTCTAACTTCTGCAGACACTGTAGTGTGGTAGGGAGAAATCAAAATGAATACGCAGACAAAAATAGTTTTTTGTTTTTAGAGTTTTCAGAAATATTCTCAGTTTCAGGGGCTTTTTCAGTATTTCACACTTTTGGGTTGTTTAGCAGTTTTAGCATGCATTGAAATTTTTTAATGTGTGCAAACCAACTTTCTGGGCATTAATTCATAGATTGACAAGGGCTGAATCGATTTTGCTTGCACTAAGAGTTTAAAGGCATGCTAATGAAGTCTGAGTCCCTCTTACGAAACCCCACTAATGTTTTGCACTTAATATGCAGTGTCAATGCATGTTAACTGCAAAGTCTCAGTGTTAGTTGTCAGGGGTGCAATCCGCATGTTCCCGGCAGCTAACATGTGATGTAATTAATGAGGGTTTGCTTATTGACGCCATAGAGGAGTTGTTGGATGACGTCACGCTATGTGCCACAGTAACTACACTCGCATGCTGCTGTGCTCCCCATTCCCATACTCTGTCCCTATCCCACCCACTCTATACAGTTGCCAGTTAAAGGATGTTTTAGCACTCGCCACGTCAGCTACTGCATGCTAAATCACACGTTAACCGGTTAGCAGGATTTAGTAAAAGCGGCCCTGTGTGTGCATTAATGAATGCGCATCCCTGATGTGTACCGTTTTTCTCTCCTGATCTAAATTTCTCAGGAATGCCTTTTATTTAACATATCGACATTTACACACATTATGAAACCTTCACATACAGCAGGCATTAACAAACACCTTAAATCTAAAGTGACCATTTGTTGCATTAATTGGCTTGGGTGGCAAATTTGGGCATCGGATCAATGTTTGAGTTACATTGTAACCGCTTTGAATTTAAGTTGAAGCGGTATAAAAAAACGGTATAAATAAATGTTGAATCACTAATTGAAAGGAAAAAAACTTATGACCTATACAGAGGTAGGGATGAAATTTAGCTTAGTGTTGGAAAACTCTCAAATATTTAAGAGGCTACCATTCAGGTGCCACATATTAGCACGTAAAATAACTATAAGGATTGATATTTTACTTTCCTGGACCTTTTTATTTATTTTTATTTATTAACAATTCTTATATACCGCACTATTAGACATCAGCGCGGTTTACATTGAACAAAAACATCCGACAATTTACATATGTCTGGTCAATTACATTTAACAGGAGATATAAACTTGGGAAATAGGGGAAACTATATACAAAGGTGTGTTATCCGACAAGAGATATCATGGTTAACTATATACAAAGGTGGTGCAATAGTATATGGAACTGTTTGTATTTACATTGTGTAGTTGGCCTGTTGCGATGGTCTGTCTGTTTGGCCACTCCTGCTATTCACCTGGAGGTTATGTTCAGAGCTGTCATTGAGATATTTAAGGAAGAGGAAATGTTTCAGTGACTTTCTGAACTGACTCAAATTTGGTACTGATCTGATTTGTGCTGGTAAGGTGTTCCATAAAGTGGGGGCACAGAGTCGGAATGCTCTGTTGGCTGTTGATCTGGCACATCTTGTGGTGTCGTTTGGGATAGCTAGTGTGTTCATTTCTGCTGTTCTTCTTGGCCTGTTTGGTGCAAGTGGTAGTATGAGGTTGGAGAGAGAAGAAGAGGTGAGCCCCTTGGTCGCTTTAAATGTTAGCAGTACAGTCTTGAAACTGATCCTTGCTTGAATGGGAAGCCAGTGTAGCTGTTTTAGGAGTGGTGTCACGTGGTCTCTCCTAGATGCCCCGAGGAGTACCCTCGCTGCACTATTCATGGCCAGTTGCAGGGGGTTCAGGGTGGACCGGGGGAGCCCCTGTAGAATAGAGTTTGCAAAGTCGAAATGGGGAAGTATAAGGGCTTGATAAATGGTACGGAAATCATCTGGTTCAAGTAGTGTGCGTAGGTGTCTGAGGGATCTAATTTTAAAGTAGATTGCCTTGACTGTGTTGGCTATGTGACTCTTCATGTCAAGGTTTTGGTCCAGTGTTACTCCAAGGTAACGTATTGCAGGTTTCACTTGGAGCTGGGCATCCTTTACATTAATACAACTAGGAGGAGTGAAGTTGGTGTTCCTTGAGACGAAAAGGACTTCCGTCTTTTTGTGTTGTATTCTCAGGTTTTGGGATAGGAGCCATATAATTATCATCCTTAATGTAAAATTCATCCTTAATGTACTTGGTTGAACATATGGAAACCAGTTTCCATTCTGGCCATGTTGCTGCAGAGGCTCCTTCTAGCACTTTTTGCCCACAGATATCGCACTCTTTGGAAAGTGAAAGTATGGACATGCTTTTACCTTGAAATTTCCCGAGGAGAAACTACATAGCTACTTTTTCCAATCACAACAATACATGTCGTTTTGGAAATCCAAAATTAAATGTCTGTTTATCCCCTGACCTAACCCTGTCCTGGGATCACAGTTGCCACTGTCTTGACTTCCTTTCCTCTCATGCCCTCCTGGATCCCTTACAGTCTGTCTTTTGTCCTTTACACTCTACTGAAACGGCTTTTGCCAAAGTCTCCAGTGACTTGTTCCTGGCAAAATCCAAGGGCCTTTACTCTGTCCTCTGTCCTCATACTTCTTGACCTCTTTGCTGCTTTTGACACTGTTGACCACAACCTTCTCCTCGATACCCTGTCCTTGCTTGGTTTTAAGAGCTCTGTATTATCCTGGTTCTCCTCCTATCTCTCCCATTGCTCCTTCAGTGTGTGTTCTGGTAGCTCCTCCTCCTCTGCTACACCGCTCCCAGTTGGTGTACCCCAAGGATCTGTCATGGGTCCGCTCCTTTTCTGCCTCTATACCCAGTCCCTTGGTGCGCTTATCTCTTCCCATGGCTTTCAGTACCATCTGTATGCTGATGACTCCCAGATCTACCTCTCTACGCCTGAACTCTCTCCGGCAATCCAGACCCAGATCTCTGCCTGCCTTTCTGACATTGCTGCCTGGATGTCTCATCGCCGCTTGAAATTGAACATGGCCAAGACTGAACTTCTTATCTTTCACCCCAAAACCTCCCCTCCTCTTCCTCCTTTCTCAGTCTCTGTGGATAACTCTGTACTCCTTCCTGTTTTCTCAGCCCGCAATCTGGGTGTTATCTTTGACTCCTCTCTCTCTTTCTCCACACATATGCATCTGATAGCTAAGACATGCCGTTTCTTTCTCTATAACATCAGCAAAATCCGCCTTTTCCTTTCTAAACATACTACTAAAACGCTTATCCACTCCTTAATCACCTCCCGTCTTGACTACTGTAACCTACTCCTTGCTGGTCTCCCTTTGAATCATCTCTCTCCCCTTCAATCTGTTTCTCTGCTGCGCGGCTAATCTTCCGCCAGCCTCATCATGCCCATATTACTCTTCTTCTCAAGTCACTTCGTTGGTTCCCTATTCGCTTCCGCATCCAGTTCAAACTTCTCCTGCTGACCTATAAATGCATTCACTCTGCGGCTCCTCACTACCTTTCTTCTCTTATCTCTCCTTACAACCCCCCTCGGGAACTCCGCTCTTCTATCAAACTGCTTCTATCTGTGCCCTTCTCTTCTACTGCTAACTCCACACTTCACTCCTTTCACCTTGCTGCACCTTACGCCTGGAACAAACTACCTGTGTCTGTACACCAGGCGCCTTCTCTAACCCTCTTCAAATCCAGGCCGAAACCCACCTCTTCGCTGCTGCTTTTGGATCTTGACTCACCTGATCTCCTTTTTCCTTCCCCTTGCTTTATCCCTACCTACACCTTCTGTGTTTGTCTTGACTAGATTGTAAGCTCTGATGAGAAGGGACTGTCTCTTACATGTCTGTGCAGCGCTGCGTACGACTTGTAGCGCTATATAAATGCTCAGTAGTAGTAGTAGTAGTACAAAGCAAGTAAAAGCCTGTGTGTTTTTCAATATGCAGTTTTCAAATAGTCCACTTCTGCAGCTAAAACATTTTACCCACAGAAATGGTTTTGAAAACTTCCCTCAGTGTTTGTTGACAGACTATGAACCTGTTGCATCCAAAAGATAGACAGAACATTTCAGGAAATCTGGAAACCTCAAGATTAGTATATATGCTGTAACTTGAAATCTTTCGTGCTATATTATCATATAAACTATGGGCCATGTTTTGTAAAGCTTAGCATATGCTAAGTGACACCCGGCTCCTTTAACGGATATTAGTGTGCGCTATGTCATACAGGATAGTAGTTGTAGGGTCAGCAAACAAATTGTAGGTGATACCTTTATACTGAACTAACTTAATATAACTGTGACTAGCTTTTGAGAGTTATCCCCCCTTCGTCAGATCAGTAACAGTTGTATTTAGTTCAAAAAAGGTATTGCCTACAACTCATTTCTTGATACTTATGCTCTAATCTGTTCAAATTTATATATAAAGCTTCTGGTGAATTCGATAAGAACATAAGAAATACCATACTGGGTCAGACCAAGGTCATAAGAACATAAGAAATGCCTTATTGGGTCAGACCAAGGTCCATCAAGTCCAGTATCCTGTTTCAAACAGTGGCCAATCCAGGTCACAAATACCTGGCAGGTTCCTGAAAAGGCACACAGGTTCCACAATGCTTGTCCCAAGGCAAGCAGTAGATTTCCCAGATCCTCTTTAAAAATTGTTTATGGACCTTTCTTCCAGGAACTTGTCCAAACCTTTTTTTAAACCCAGCTATACTAATAGCTTTTACTACATCCTCTGGTACAAATTCCAGAGTTTGATTAAGCGCTGTGTAAAAAAAAATTCTCTTATTAGTCTTAAATGGGTTGCATTGTAGCTTCATTGTGAATCCTCTAATCTTTCTACTTCTTGATGTCGTAAATAACTGATCCACGTTTATGCGTTCCACTCCATTCATTAATTTATAGACCTCTATCATATCTCCCGTCAGCTTCTCTTTTCCAGGTTGAAGAGTCCTAACCTTTTAAGCCTCTACTTATAGGGGTATCCGTCCATTCCCTTTAATGTTCTTGTCGCTCTTCTTTGTACCTTTTCTAATTCAGGTATATCCTTTTTAAGATATGGTGACCAGAACTGCACACAATATTCAAGGTACGGACGAACCATGAGACGATACAAAGGCATTCTAATATCCTTTGTTTAATTCTCCATTCTTTTCCTGATGATTCCTAGCATTCTATTTGCCTTCTTGGCTACTGCTGCACACTGGATTTCAACGTATTATCCACAATGACGCCTAAATCTTTTTCCTGGGTGGTTGCATTGTGTAATCATATTTTGGGTTATTCTTTCCTAGGTGCATGACTTTGCACTTATCCACATTAAATTTCATCTGCCATTTGGACGTCCAGTCTCCAATTTTTCAAGGTCCTGTTGCAATTTTTCAAGGTCCTCTTGCATTTTAACAACTTTAAATAATTTTGTGCCATCTGCAAATTTGATCACCTCACTCATTATTCCTATGTCCAGGTCATTTATGAATATGTTAAAAAGCAGTGGGCCCAGCACAGATCCCTGCGGTACTCCGCTCTTCATCTTTCTCCACTAAGAAAATTGGCCATTTAGCCCTACTCTGTGTTTTCTATCTTTTAACTAGTTCCTGATCCACAATACTACACTGCCTCCAATCCCATGACTTTATAATTTCGCCGAGAGACCTTGTCAAAGGCTTTCTGAAAATCCAGATACACTATATCAACCGGCTCACCTATGTCTACCTGTTTATTCACACCTTCAAAAAAAATATAACAGATTAGTAAAACAAAACCTTCTTTGGCTAAATCCATGTTGGCTTTCTCCCATTAAACCATAGCTATCTACATATTCAGTAATTTTATTCTTTATAATGGTTTCTACCATTTTGCTCAGTACTGATGTCAGGCTCACCGCACTGTAGTTTCCCTGGATCACACCTGGACCCTTTTTTTAAAAATTGTAGTTACTTTGGTCATTTTCCAATCTTCAGATACTATAGATGATTTTAATGATAGTTCACAGATTACTAATACTCGGTCTGTAATCTCATATTTCAGTTCTTTCAACATCCTTGTATATATACTATCCAGTCCAAGTGATTTGCTACTCTTCAATTTATCGAACAGTTGTAATGCATCCTCCCGGTTTATTGATATTTCTTTCAAGTCTTCTGCTATCTCACCTTTATATACCATTTCAAGCATGAGTAACTTCCCTACATCATCTTCAGTAAAGACCGAAGCAAAGAATTCGTTCAGTCTCTCTGCTATGGCCTTGTCCTCTCTTAGCGCCCCTTTTACACTTCTATCATCCAATGATCCAACAGACTCTCTCACAGGTTTTTTGCTACGAATGTATTTGAAAAAGTTTTTATTATGCATTTTTGCTTTCACAGCAAGCTTCTTTTCAAGTTCGCTTTGTCTGCCTTATAAATGCCTTGCATCTAACTTGCCAATGCTTATGTTGTTTCCAGTGTTCATCACTGGGTTCCTTTTTCCATTTCCTGAAGGATGCTTTTTTAGCAACAGCCTCTCTGACCTCGCCTTTAAACCATGCTGACAGTTTTTTGGCCTTCCTTCCACTTTTCTTAAAGCGTGGACTACATCTGGACTGGCTTCCAAGATAGTTTTTTTAAACAATGCCCATGCTTGATGAACATCTTTAACCTTTGCAGCTGCTCCTTTTAGTTTTTTCTTAACTATTTTCCTCATTTTATCATAGTCTCCCTTTCAAAAGTTAAAAGGTAGTAGTGGATTTCCTTGCCGTTCTTCCATTTATTAAATCAAATGCAATTATGCTATGATCACTATGGCAAAGTGGCCCCAAAACCCTTATCTCTTGCACCAGATCCTTTGTTCCACTAAGGACTAGGTCCAAAATGGCTTCCCCACTTGACGGTTCATGAACCAGCTGCTCCAAGAAGCAGTCATTTATTTCATCTAGAAACTTTATCTCTCTAGCATGTCCTGCTGTGACATTGAGTCAGTCGATACCAGGGTAATTTAAATCACCTATTATTACGTGTTGTAACTTTTGTTAGCTTCACTGATTTCTTTCAGCATTTCACCATCCATCTGTTCATTCTGGCCCGGTGGTCAGTAGCACACCCCCACTGCCAACGCCTTCCGCTTTTTATATGGAATTTCTATCAATAGAGATTCTACAGTGTATTTTGTTTCCTGCAAAACTTTAATCCTGTGTGACTCACAGAGAATGCAGCCCCTCCACCAATTTGATCTACTCTATCATTTCGAGATAGTTTGTACCCAGATATCACAGTGTTCCATTGGTTGTCCTCCTTCCACCAGGTCTCTGAGATGCCAATCATATCTAACCTTTCATTCAGTGCTATTTATTCTAGTTCTCCTATCTTATTTTTTAGACTCCTAGCATTAGCATACAGGCATTTTAGAGGTTGTATTTTATTCATATTAATCTGATTATCAGTTGATAGGTATAATTTGGAATCTTTCAGCTCTGTACTGAAGGACATCTGCATTACGTTTATCTTTGTTGGAACTTCTCTGTCGAGATGCCCTATCTTCCCTCTCTTGCTAGTATCCTTCAAGGATACATCATTCTGAACCATGTGCTCCTGGGCGACTGTCGGCTTTCCCTTATATCTAGTTCAAAAGCTGCTCTATCTCCTTTATAAAGATTAATGCCAGCAGCCTGGTTCTATCCCAGTTAAGGTGGAGCCCCTCTTCTTCGGAAGAGCCCCTACTTTCCCCAGGACATTGCCCAGTTCCTAACAAATCCAAAACCCTTTTCTTTGCACTATCGTCTCATCCACCCATTGAGACTCCAGAGCCTGCCTGCCTTTTGGGTCTTGTACGTGGAACGATTTCAGAGAATGCTACCATCAAACCCAGTATCCTGTTTCCAACAGTGGCCAATCCAGGTCACAAGTACCTGGCAGGTTCCCAAAAAGGCACACAGGTTCCACAATGCTTGTCCCAGGACAAGCAGCGGATTTCCCGTGTCCTCTTTAACAATGGTTTATGGACCTTTCCTCCAGGAACTTGTACAAGCCTTTTTTAAACCCAGCTAAAAACGCGGAAACACAAGAAAGGAGACGGTGCCATTCTCAGTATTGTGATTTCATCGCACTAGTACACACTGCAATCACAGAACTCCCTACAATGTAATCCCCTATGTCTGATTAATATGCAGGACGGGGTGTTGTCCCGCTTGAAATGCAGAGTGTGAGAATACAGCTTGAAGGTTTCTGATTCTTCCTATTAAACCACTGCCATTGCCACTTAATTATTAGCTGCTTAACCTCGTTTTCATTTTATGTTTTAATTGATTTTTTTAAAATGTGAAAACAAAAGATGATTTTAGTCAGAGAAACTATTTTAAGAGAACGATTCCCTATAAACTGGCACGCATTAATGTTGCATTCAAAAGGGAAGGTGTGATCTATGGAAAGCAGATAATTCGCATCACCAGGCACAGACTTAGGCAGCGCTGTAATAAATAGCCTATGAGTTAGTAAAAATTGAACGTATATAGTAAAATATCCCTTAAACAGAGTGCGGTAAGTTTTAGCGATTGTGCACTAAATTTCTGCCTCATTAGCATAGCCACAGTAGTAGTGTGAGCAGTAGACTAATTACAACGTGCTCCCTACTTACTGCAAGTTACTTTGACATGGGTTGCTTGAGGGATTTATTCTTCCCCCTCCCCCAGAGTCCCGTCAAAAAAAAGTGATCACTTTCCAAACCTCCATCTCCCAAGCAACCTCATTTCAAGACACTTCCCCCTGCCCCTGAAACTCTGAATTTGTCTAAAAGCAAAATAAGGCTGACTTAATTTATACTTTACATGAAGAAGGAGGGAGAAAAAGGAGAGAGAGGGCTGGGAATGGCAGGTGAGAGCAAGTGGGGAAGAGAACAAGAGGAACCTAGATTTTATTTGTTTTTGTTTTTTTTTGGGGGGGGGTGTAGAATCCTGGAGATAATGGAGGAGTAGAGAAAGGAAAGCAGGCAAGAAGAGGAAGAGCAGGACAAAGAGATCTGAAAGAAAAAAGAGAACAAAAAGATTGAAACAAAAGTATTAATATATCCACTTTGAAGGAAAGAAATGAAGAAGGGAATGAACTAAAATAGAAAAAGTAAGGAAGTCACCACAATTAGAGAGACAACAAAAAAGGAACTGAGAATAGACTAGAGAATGAGAAATAGAGCCACACTGAGACAGGAAAGCAAGCCAGAACCACCAAAGGTTGACAACGTTTTATTACTGGCTGGAGAATATTTATAATGCCCACATATCGTTTACATATTGGAAATAACTGGATTTTGGTTGACTAGTTTGAATTTTTCTAATACATAATTAATTCTCTTATATGCAGGACACATCCGCCAACCTGGAAGCTTTTGTATTAATGTCAATAATATTTTGTGGTAGCAAAACCTAAAGAATGTTTGGCTGATGTTTAAATACCACTGTTAGCGTTTCTTTTAAACGTTGGACGTAGCACTTCAATTAAGAATGTGTATTTGACACCGGTATTGAATATACTTGCAGTGCAGTGAACGCCACCTATATCCAAATAGTAGCACTGTCCAGCCCGCTCTCTGAATAGCTATCAGGATATTGCCACTGTCTGGATACTTTTTTCTTGGTTGGATCCATACCTTTGTGGGTACCCTATTGGTTTTGTCATCATCTGTAAGTTGCATGAAGTTATTTATGCTGCTTTTTATTTATGTTGATAAATATGGTAGGACATATGCTTTACAGATAAGCTTTACATACCAAAGGTTTTATGAAATATTTTACCCCTACCTTTTTTTGCATATACATATTTTTAAAAGATACACTTTTTGCATACATATATTTCTTTGATTAGCCACTTTGTTCCTTTCATTTATATGTTATATGGATATGATTTTATATATTTTATATTTTTTAATTTATATTCTAACTGGTTAATGTATATAAAAAATCAAGTCAACCTATATAAAAAACACAGTTTTAAGTATTTTTTTAAATATTTTTATGTTCGACGTTACACCCCTGATGAAGACACACACTGAAGCACGGCTATGTAAGGTGAAAGGACAATAAAATTACTCTCTAAATAATTCACAGTGGTGAGTTGTGTCTTTCTTCACTTTGCTCCAATTTCTGTGTTCTTTGTACCTGCGAAAGTGCGTGCTCTTTGGACTGTAGAGGAGTTGGCCACAAGAAAGCATGTTGGCAATGCAGTCTGTAGATTTTTCTTACCTTTCGCACACCACTGGGCCCTCTAGACGTGAAAGTGGCAAGAAGGCAGTGGTTGAACTCACAGGCAATTATGACGTCATATCAGAACATTAGAGATGACAGTGATCCTCTGGAAGGCATTTTTCATGTCATACCTTGTCATCTCAAAATATTGACAGCTTGTATCTTCTCACTTCAGGCTTTTTATAATCCACTGTGATTATAGCAATTCACATTCACTAGATATATCAGCCAGGTAATGAAATCCTATGGTCGTGAGATTGCAGAGGGAGACGTGGTGAAAACAAAAAGGATGAAGAAAGGAAGCACAGTTCAGCGATACTGCAGGCCTGGATTCAGCTCCCCAGACACAAACTAGATGGGTGGCCAGGTACTATACAGGCGTGAGTTTTGGTAGCTGTTTAGATTATTACAAAGCTTGGCGTGAAGACATTAAGGGTAGTGGATCTGAGTGCAAGATTGTGCATAGGATCTTGTATGCTCATCTATCCAGAATGATAGAGAAATATTGATTTAACCTGCACAGAGTGACGTTTCCAGTCCTAAGCAGCAATGATATGACCGAATTAGGCTTTCAAAAAGGAACTGGGTTAACTTTCAAGGTTCAAGTTTCACATTTCACAGAAGCAGTGTGTTGCAACCTTAGCAACAGCAAAACAGCTGCATCAACCTTCCATGAAGACTACGATAGCCTACACAAAGTGACATGAATAAAACCTGAATATAAATGAGCCTAGGGAGGCCACATGTTTTACACGTTAACCTCGCAAATTGCAAAACTTGTTAAGAAGACCTGGAAAAGGCTCTGGATATTGGACTAAATATTGTAAAAATCAAAGAGGAAGATAGCAAGACCGGAAAGGATCTACTGTACCAATTGAGGTGGTGGAGGCCTGCACTGTGGCAGATATTGGACATGTTTGGAACAATTGACAGTGCTGGGAGGAGGGTTGAATATCTGGAGGGCTGAGAGCCATTGTTGGTTTGCATTTGGGAATTTGTATGCTCGTTTTTCCGGGGTGCTAGAAGACCAGAGAATCTCAACTGGACATGTTTGACAGATGAATTTATCCTTATCGTCTGTCATGTAGTACTTTATTCTGTAAATATCCTTCCACAATTACAAACACTTTCATTACGTGAACGTGAAGATGTTATGGGATGTGCACATAAATGATCTGAATGTGGTACCAAGTAGATGGGATTTATCCTGACTCATATCCCACATCGATCTTCCATCTTTCTCCAGTTTGAGGAGGTGAAGTATGACCGAGGGTGGCTTGGTAAGTATGCCTCAATTTTGTAAAATTTTGAGTACACCCATTGCCATTCACACACGTGCCTAGAATACATTGCCATGATAAGGTGACGCAGATGTATCATGCCTGTCAGGTGTCAAGGATGGACCCACAAGGATGCTCTCTACATTGCACTTACAAGCACCCAGATCAAATGTTCCTCAAGAGAGAGGGATACCTCTCTCTGACATGTTTCCAGCACATAGCTGAAACATGCCAGACCTACTGTATCCTACTGACACGCTCTTGTTTCTTTTCCACAGGTGTGGAAGAATGCCTACAGAGACGAAGAATAATGTGCACATATTGACTTGCTCTGCCATCAAGTGCAACTTCATATGTTAAAAAGTCACTTCAGGTGCTTGCACAGAAAAAGGGTAATTTTATGAACTTGTGCCTACGTAATGAATGGGCACATTTTTCATGTCTAATTTGTAAAAAACAAGTGCACGCATTACTTAACTTCATAAAATAGGGGCATAAGTGGTGGGACGCATGCAGCAAATCTAGGCGTGATCAGTTACACCGACCCTAGGGTTAGCGTAAATGCCTGTGCCTAGATTTCAAAGGAATGTACATAGATTTGCGCTCTGCCTACATTCTGTGCAAACTCCACCTGTGCACACCCACAGTGAAAGTATGCACCATAAGCCTGATGTGCATGCCTATAGGATAGCAACCAGCTAAAGTACACATTTAAAGACCCGTTAGTGTGCACAAGTCATTATAACATTTCCTACATAGAGGGTAATTTTATAAAGGGGTGCCTAGTTTGAGGGTGATTAGGCGCCTATTTAGGCACTGTTTTATAAAGACATGTACGTGCCTTTGTGTCTTTATAAAACACAAGCGTAAGAAGCAGACATCACACCTTGAATTCAAGTGCAAACATTTACATCTCCTTCAAAGCAGGTGGAAATGAAAGCATCTAAAGTATGTAAGCGCATGCATAGATTAATGTGTTTCATAATCAACACGCATGGTTGCAAGATCAACCCTGACCACGCTCCCAGCTACATCTACCAGAAAAGTACCCGCGTTCAAGCCAACATGCCTACTTTTATGCCAGTGGGCTACATGTGCAAGAGAATGGCTTTATACAATTGCCCCCATGACATGCTGCCTTACTCCCTACTCAAGGCAGCTGAGATTGTGCTGCTTGGACGCATCTTCAGAATACTGCTGTCAGATATTACAGCTGATGTTAAGCCCAATGTCAAGGAAGAGCTCCGAAGCCTCCCAGCAGGCATCAGGTAATTTGAATGTGTTAAGCATTTGCTCGGATCTTGCAAGTAGCTTACTTTCGAGAAGAAGGGGGAACTACTTGACCAAACAAAACCTTGCTTACATGGAATCATCCTTTATTTGCAGAATTCAACTGCTCTGCTGTGCCCTCTACTGGAATATATTGCTCCCTGGGGACCTTCCTCAAGGTAAGTTACACTCCTTTACCTATTAGACCAAAACCATGGGATATGGAAAGGAGCCAGTCTTTCCATCTTTGAGGGCAGATACATGGGGCCTGTGGAGAAGCCCTTGCATCTGGATGGAGGCCCTACCGAATAGCATGCACAGGCATTTACATGTCCTACATTCTAGCTTCTGGTCATTTTAGATGGAAGTATTTCTGACACGTTAACAGACCCCAATGCCAGTAGCCATTGTGGGGACTCTCAGAGCATGACTTTTCAGCAAGAGCATTGGCAGAGGGCACCATTTAGCTGTGAGCCACAGTGCCAGGAAAAACATTCACATCCTTCCTGCCAGTAAAGAGCACCCTCTGGAATAGTAAGTGCTGATTAGAGAGGGCAAGTGGGTGAAAGGAGACTCCGAGATACTGGGTGGGGGATCAAGAAATGGATGTGCAGATTCCAAGGAACCTTTAGAGTGCCGCAATAAAGGAAGGGGGGAAGCAAAACCACCCTCTCACTGTGGTTACTCCATTTTAATCATTTGAAAAAGTAAACTGTTTAATTAAATTATATCACTTAGCTACAATCTGCCTCAAGCTCTTTTCACCACAGGAACCAAAATGTACGCTGCAATCTGCCTTGAGCTCCTTTTCACCACAAAGACCAAAATATACGACGTGGCACGTTTCAGGTCTAAAGAATTTTTTGACCCTGCATCAGGTAAAATAAAGGGCTTGTAGTTGAAAAGCTTCAATCTTCAAAAGGCAGAGTCGTCAATATTGAGAAAGACTGAGCCGTTACGCTTAAAAAAGCTAGTGTCTGACGTAGATGATGACAAAGCAGCCTAAAAGAAAGTCTAAACCAATAGGCATAAGGCAAGTTTACCACCAATCAGAGAGGAAGAGCCCTATGAGTCAAGGGAACCTCCTCTCCTGATTGGACAAAGTTAAGGAGACACCCCAGAGAGTTTTTGCTTTGGTTAAAATTCTTTTCCAAGTTGTAAAGTTCAAATTATACTATGCCATTCAAGGGAGGCATAAAGACCTTTAGGAGAGACCGTTTGTAGTTTAAAAATCCATCTCTGTTCTAATTTCTAAAGTTTGGAGATCAGGTCGCCACCTCTAGGATCAGGCGGAATATGGTCAAGAATTCGCCAACAGAGTTGTTGAAAAGTGTGTGCTCGTTGTAAGCAGTGTTCCACCAGAGGTGCTGTGAGATTTTTCAAACGTAAGCGAGATGCATGCTCGCCCAGACGCTTCTTTATAGACCGACTATTCCGTCCCACATAAAGGGTGCAAGGGCATGATGACTCGCAAGTGGTATGCCATTTAGATTTGCAGATAAAGGATGTGTGAACATCCGTCCAAGCAGTCCCTACAATGCTGGTTTGGCAATAAATGCAAGAGCCACATATGAAGTGGCCCAGATCAGTATGTGAAAGGAGGGGGCGGTCCAGCTGCGATGTAGTTCTTACCACCAAATTTCTTAAATTAGCTCCCCTGGAATAGGACACCATTAGCAGCTTATTCTTAAAACACGAATGTAATTCTAAAATTGGCCAAAAATGACGCAACGCAGAAATGACCCCAGAGATTCCTTTTACATAGGGAAATACAGCAGTGATATTATCTTCTGTCCTCTGCGATTCTTGAGACATCTTGGGAGAGGTAAGCAGCCATTCTCGGTGAGAAAAACAAGCCCGTTTAAATGCTTTTTAAATTATTGAATGGGGATAACCTCTAGTTAATAAGCGTTGTCGTAAATCCTCGGCATGATGGCTCAGAACACGGCAGCCAGAATTATTGCTGGCTCAGCATCTCAAGATCACATTACCCCTACTCTCAAAGAGCTCCACTGGCTTCCAATAAGCCAGCGCGTCAAATACAAGATAATAATTAATATATTCAAGATCAGACATAAATGCTCTGCTTTTAGCCTTCATAACCTCTTACTCCAGAATAACAACAGGCCAAGACGAATAACTACATCAAACACCCTCAGCACCCCAAGTAGTTTCAGAAAAGCGTGTAAATGTACTACACAAAGGGCAATTTCCTTATCGGCCCCACTTATATGGAACTCTCTCCCTCCCGATGTGCGATCCATGGATGATTTAAAGGAGTTCAGAAAACAACTGAAATTTGTACTCTTCACTGAGTACTATGGCACAGACATCTAACAGTCTCTATTATTATAGCCTGCATATAACTTGTTTTACTGTAACGGTTCCTTGATGTTGCGTATCCCAATTTTACCTTCACTCTTTAGTTTAGTCAGTGTATGCCCCCCTGTCTCTGTTCTCCCTTCTTGTGTCTGGTAACCGCTTTGATTTAAGGAAAAGGCGGTATAGAAAACCTGTTAAATAAATAAATAAATAAATAAATAAAAATCTTGTAATGATGAACAATTGCAGTGAAGCCTTAGAAACTGGCCATATGGTAAGCCCCGTTTCATTGGGACAGGATGGAAACTCGAAAAGCTCAATAAGGTATTCCGTTGCACTGGTTTTCTGTATAGAGATGTGGAAAAACCCTCAGATGTTTTACTAATGGTAATATCCAAAAATTGAATTTGAGTTTGCTGTATTTGAGCTCTAAATTTAATATTGCTCCTATGGGTATTTAATGATGATATGAACAAATCAAGATCAGCTTCAGATCCAGACCATAGAAAGAATATATCATCTAGAAATCTTCGCCAGAAAACAACATATCTAAATAAAGGTGCTGAATAAACATAGAGCTCTTTGAAATGAGCCATGTAGATGGTTGCTATAGAAGGGGCGACTGTAGCCCCATGGCAATCTTGAAAACTTGTAGAAAATACGTCTATTGATATAAAAAGTAGTTATTATTAAGAACAAGGTCTAAAAGGTACAGCAAAAATGTCCGGGGAATTCGTGAAGGGAGGTCCAATAGCAAAGTGGCCAAAACTGATAAGGCTTATTTTTGATTGATATTAGTATAAAGGGCCTGGACATCTAAAGTTACCAAAAAATTACAAGCAGTAACATCAGTAGAGGTCGAAAGTTGTGACAAAAAGTCCCCTGTGTCACGAATATATGAAGGGACTTTAGCCGCCGCGGGTTGTAAAAAGAGGTCACAAAATTTAGATAAAGGTTCAAGAAGTGAATCCTGACATGAAACTATGGGCCTTCCAGGTGGATTGATCAAGGTTTTATGAATCTTAGGAACCAAATAAAATATTGGTATTTAGGAGATCTGTTTATAAGGAATTTAGACTCCCGTTTAGTAATCCATTGCTTTTGGAGAGCTTCTGAAATCAACACTATAACTCGATCCATCAAGCGTGGAGTCGGGTCAGTCTCCACAGGTTTATAATATTTTCGGTCATTCAAATGATTTTCCATCTCATGTTGATATTGATCCATTGATAGAACCATCACTGCGTCCCCTTTATCCACATGTCGAATAACTAAATCAGCTTCAGATAGTTGTTTAATTGCTTGAAAATTTTTGCAAGTTAAATTTGAATAAGAACGAACAGGTAAGCTTTCAGCCGTATTTACTGCCGCCAAAACCAACTCCTGATATGTAGAGAGAGTTGTATCAGGCAGACCAGGTGGTAGCCAATTCGATGTACCGGTCAACAGTGAGTCATCAGATTGAGACTCGGTCTGTGAGAAGTGATGAATAGTTCTCAATTTTCGAAAAAAATCTGTAAAGAGCTACACCAATTTCGAATTTATCATATTTTGGTACTGGGACAAATGAAAGCCCCTTTTCCAAAACCTGCATTTGATCTGACGTCAGTAATTGCCCTGAAAGGTTGATAACTGCTGTTTCTTCATTCTGGATCTGGTGTTGGGGCCCTTCCAAAAATCCTGATGATATGATCTTCAGTATCACCGTCCTCGATGAGTTACCTTGCTGATTCTCTGATGAAGCAGATCGGGAGCGTTGGAGGCCATAATATCCTATTTCTGTCAAGTCTGTATCAGTAGAGTCATTGGAGGTCTTTGCAAACGTGACATGTTTCGAAGTAGATTGCTCCATAGAGGTGTTCCATTTATAGACACAATCATTATCGTAATCCGACTTATCACGTTTGAATTTCTTAATCTTCAACCCACAAATGTGATCTCGGAATGTCTCCAGTTGTTTTTCTGTTTCAGCCCATTGGATTTGAAAGGGCTAAGTATCTTGTGTTTCTAATATCTTAGCTTTTAATTCAACTGTCTGGGATGTCAGTTTCATCTGGGATGTCGTTTTTGGCCAATTTTAGAATTACATTCGTGTTTTAAGAATAAGCGGCTAATGGTGTCCTATTCCAGGGGAGCTAATTTAAGAGATTTGGTGGTAAGAACTACATCACAGCTGGACCGCCCCCTCCTTTCACATACTGATCTGGGCCACTTCATATGTGGCTCTTGCATTTATTGCCAAACCAGCATTGTAGGGACTGCTTGGACGGATGTTCAAACATCCTTTATCTGCAAATCTAAATGGCATACCACTTGTGAGTCATCGTTTGCAGTCTACTTGATTGTATGGCCTTGCACCCTTTATTATGTGGGACGGACTAGTTGGTCTATAAAGAAGCGTCTGGGCGAGCATGCATCTCACTTACGTTTGAAAAATCTCACAGCACCTCTGGTGGAACACTGCTTACAACGAGCACACACTTTTCAACAACTCTGTTGGCGAATTCTTGACCATATTCCGCCTGATCCTAGAGGCGGTGACCGGATCTCCAAACTTCAGAAATTAGAACAGAGATGGATTTTTAAACTACAAATGGTCTCTCCTAAAGGTCTTAATGCCTCCCTTGAATAGCATAGTATAATTTGAACTTTACAACTTGGAAAATAATTTTTAACCAAAGCAAAAACTCTCTGGGGTGTCTCCTTAACTTTGTCCAATCAGGAGAGGAGGTTCCCTTGACTCATAGGACTCTTCCTCCCTGATTGGTGGTAAACTTGCCTTATGCCTATTGGTTTAGACTTTCTTTTAGGCTGCTTTGTCATCATCTACGTCAGACGCCAGCTTTTTTAAGCTTAACGGCTCAGTCTTTCTCAATATTGACGGCTCTGCCTTTTGAAGATTGAAGCTTTTCAACTACAAGCCCTTTATTTTACCTGATGCAGGGTCAAAAAATTCTTTAGACCCGAAATGTGCCACGTCGTATATTTTGGTCTTTGTAGTGAAAAGGAGCTCGGGGCAGATTACAGCTTACATTTTGGTTCCTGTGGTGAAAAGGAGCTCAAGGCAGATTGTAGCTAAGTGATATAATTTAAACAGTTTACTTTTTCAAATGATTAAAATGGAGTAACCACAGTGAGAAGGTGGTTTTGCTTCCCCCCACTTTTGTGTGTTATACTCAGACAAAAAAGAGAGAGTCTTCTTACTATTCTTTTCAGAGTTTAATTTTTGGAAGTTCTTATTTCACTCTGAATAGGGTTCTTTCTGCTTTGTCTTTGCGATAAAGGAAGGGCATTTCAGAGGTCATTCTAATTCTATGAATGAGATGCTAGGAGGTAAGGAGAGAGGAGCGCATTATTTTTCATGTATCAATTCATGGGGAGGTTTGCTTGAGCATTAATTGGTTCTGTTGCAAGTCCTAGATTTGGCTTATCAAGTTGAGCAAAAATGGTGTTATCCCAATTCCATCTCTTTTTAACTAGTTAAATTTGTGCAGCATTATGCATTTGGCTAACTGAAATTGGCTGCTCAGAAGGGGCCGACTTTTAAGGTTTAATTAGAAATTTAACTTTTTGAAAATTTATCCCTGAACTGTTACAAACACTTAAGAGGTTTGCTATATTAGATTCTTTTCTTTGGATTTTATTACTTGCCTTTTCCAAATCCATGCTGAAGGAAGTTACAAGCAGGTACACAAGTACTTCCTTATCCAAGTAGATTAGCAACTTAAGCCACTCCTAGGATAATGGAGGGCCCCAGCTCACAGAGTGTCAGTAGGAAAAGCAAGATTTGAACTCAGCCTTTTCTGGTTCTTAGCCTGCTGCTCTGACCATTAGGCAACTCCTGCATGCAACATCAGTGCTACCCGATTTTACATTTCAAGGACATTTAACTTGCTAATCCTTGCCCATACCCTTTAAAGGAACTGTTACCCACCAACTGACCAAGGCACATGCGAACTCCACAGTGACCGGGAATGTCCAGGGAAGGCAGGTTGGTATAGACAGCTCCAACAGTCACCTCTTTTATGAAAAACTATGTGCTCAGAATGAATTTATTAGGTTCCAGCACTACATGACAACACAGCCAGTACAACATGGCATCCATCATTTCACAACTTAGCTTAATCCCCAGGAACATGGCTTTGACTGACAGAACAATTATTGTAAATTTCTACCATGTACAACATTATGCAATGTTCTGTGGAAAGAGCTTCTCCATAGCAGATTAGAGAGTCAGACATGTGCTTTAGGAAGGCATCTCATCCTCAGACAAGTTCTTCAGGCATGACTGCAAGTTGGCAATAGACTTGGATAGTCTCTTCAAGGATGGCTCTGCAAGCAAGCTAACTGTGTCAAATGGGGTAGCCTTACAGAGATGGTCTGTAGATAAGGACTCTATGGTGACCGGGAATGTCTGGTGAAGGCAACTTGGTACATACAGTTCAAATAGCCTTGCTTCCTTGTTGTTCCTCTTCTTCAACTAGTCCTATTTCCCTGTTGGGAAATTGTAAAGTTGGAAGGGGTAATTATAGAATCAAATTTGATATATGGCTGAAAAGTCCTTGATGTTCTATATCATCTGACTGAAGCCTTGCATCACTACCCTTATCAAGTTTCCTATGCTGACAATGGCATAACAAAGGTCATAGTAAAGACCATCCTCATGGACAGCATCAATGTCCTGCCATACATTTATAGCTTTTATGTCTTGCCAGTATGTTGGACTATGTCTGTGGATCTCATTCTGCCACTCTCTGCGACTCTGATACCATCTGGGGATTTAGCAGAGGTCTGGTTTCTACAGTGGCCCTAGTATTTCCATCACTGTAGCTGGGAAAGGGGGGGGAGGGGGTATCAGGTATGTTTGCTTGGGGATGGTAGCTCTGATCAATTGACTTTCTATGGCAGCAGACATTCATGTGTTTATAACTCTGCTAATTCATCAAAGAGGTGGCTGTGGTACTTAATGCCCATATCATCTCCTGCCAATCCCTTGAAAGCTCTTCTGATAAAATAAACTTGGCTAAAAATTGTCTTCCTCTGTCCAGTTAAAAAGTAAGCGTAGGTTTCCATGGTGTACATGCTTTTAGCCCAGGCTGTGATGAGATGTTCTGGAGACACATCTAGGTCAAGAGAGGACAACAGCAAGCATTCATGACATTTTGAAAAGTGTGCATGCAATTTTATCCTCCTGCCCACCAACATAAAAGAGTGGTGCAAAGTACATGGGCATTTTAGCGTGCATAATTTACTCTGATTTTCCACAAAAAACAGAGTTGTTTCTTTCTAAGACTTTATGTAAAGTATGTGTATCAAAACTACCCATGTAGTTGTAACTCTGTATAGGTTTCTTTCAAAATTTCCTCCTGATAATATTATGTATATGGATGCCCATGAAATACCCTCGGGGAACTTTATCCTCCACCTTTCTTCCAAGTGCAGTAAGCAACCAGGTAAATCCTTACCTGGAGAACAGGGATGGATCCTCCCAAGGAAGAGAAAAATGAAGTGCATATGTGCAAAATCTTACAAGCTGCCTCCTTGGTCATGCCCAGGTTCCAGAGAAGACCTTCAGAGCCCAGAACATCCTGCAGTTGTTTCGACTGCACAGGAATGACGTCCTCCTATGCCTTGGCAATGCCCACTAATGGTCTCTATATCACTTCTACATGGACCTTTTGGAAAATTCTATGCTACATACTGCTACTGCAATTGCTTGCCCATTCTTGCTCTTTGTGCTCTGCAGACTATGTGGATTCAGGAGACCATTACAGGGGGCTGCAGAGAGAAGAGAAAAACATCATTTCATGGTGCTATAATCCATGTGAGCAGAATATAGAGGCTGCTGTAGAGGAAGGATAAGCGGTGGCTGCTGAGATGGCAGTGCCAGCATCAGTAGCCATGTGGAAGGAAGAAGCAGCAGCTTGAAGGGTGGGATCAGAGGAAACTAGGCAGAAATGATCAAGGGACTGGGGTCAGAAGTAGCGGCAGTGGGGGTGTGATCAGAGACGGTTCTGGAGGACAGAAGCAGGAACGCCAAGAACAGCTTCTGCCTCCAGAGACTGTGAACAGCAGTACACATTGTGGATAACATGTTAAAACCCTCGGCCCAGTGTGCAGCGGCAGCCAAGAGAGCAAATAGAATGCTAGGTATCATAAGGAAAGGAATGGAAAATAAAACAAAAGATATTATAATGCCTCTGTATCGTTCCATGGTGAGACTGCACCTTGCATATTGTGTGCAATTCTGGTCGCCGTATCTTAAAAAGGATATAGCGTTATTAGAAAAGGTTCAGAGAAGAGCCACCAAAATGGTAAAGGGGATGGAAGGATACTCCTATGAAGAAAGGCTAAAAAAGTTAGGGCTCTTTAACCTGGAAAAGAGATGGCTGACGGGAGATATGATAGAAATCTATAAATTAATGAACGGAGTGGAACGAGTAAACGTAGATCGACTGTTTACGTTATCAGAATATAGAAAGACTAGGGTACATGCAATGAAGCTACAGGGCAAACTATTTAAGACTAATAAAAGAAAATATTTTTTCACTCAACATGTAATCAAACTCTAGAATTTGTTACCGGAGGATGTAGTAAAGGCTGTTAGTGTAGCTGGGTTTAAAAAAGGTTTGGACAAGTTCCTGGAGGAAAGGTCCATAAACCATTATTAAGAAGAGACCCAGGATATCAATGCTTGACTTAGTGCAAGCATTGCAGAACCTGTGTCTTTTGGGGAAACTGCTAGGTACATATGACCTAGATTGGCCACTGTTGGAAACAGGATACTGGGCTTGATGGACCTTGGTCTGACCCAGTATGGCATATCTTATGTTCTTATGTTCTTACATCAATAGGTAAGGAGAAGGAGAAATACTGAATTACTGATGATGAGAACTAGCTGCAAGGAAAGGGGGAAACTAACTAACTGATAGGGAATGACTGGAGGGATAGAGAGAGACATTGCTGGGTTCGGGCTTTGGGTGGGAGAGAGAGTGAGAGAAGCTGGTGGAGATTGACTGATTGACTAGGGGGGTGGAGACTGACTAGAGAAAGTGACAGTAAAAGATTAATGGAACTGGCTGGAGGGAAAGAGAGAGTGGTGGAGACTGGCTGAAGGGGAGGAGAGAGAGAAAGATACTGGTGGAGATTAGCTGGAGAGAAGACACAGGTAGGGACTATTTGGAGGGAGAGGCTGGTGAAGACAGGAAGCGGAATGCTGGTAATGAGAGCTAGTGGAACAGACTTGGTGCAGATGGGAGAGGGTCTAGGAAGAGTGGTGGAATATACTGGGGATCCCTGAACATTTTGAAAGCTAAAGGGGTCCATACAACCAAAAACGTTGGGAGCCTCTGGCCATAGAAGATGCAGTAGTGTTTTGTGGCCTTCTTAACAAGAAGTTCATCTTCATCTTCAAACAAGAACAAACATGAATCCTTTAACTGACTTCTGGGATAGGGTGCTGGGTCCTTCCTATCAGGCCACTTCTACCCAGGTTGGATATTGAGGTTCCCTACCAGTCTTTCCCCTAATTTTTGCTTCATTTGGATTCCTTTCCAACTGCCTGTTGCTTCATATGGCCTCTGTGCCTACTGCTTTCTTTTCTGGCTCCTTCCCCCCTGCACCTCCCAATTCAGCTCCTGACTATTTCACTGTACCTCCCTTCTCCTGCTGCTATCCTTTTTCCTTTTGTTCTTATCTACCTCTCCACATTCCTCCCCTCCTCCATGCTTTCTCTACTTCCCTTGCTCCTTTCCTGACCCTTCTGGTCCTAGCTTCTCACATCGGGTATATTCCACTTATGCTCACTCCCCTGATGCACCCTGAAGATCCTCTTATACACTCTAAAACAATGAGTCCACCAATACTTCCACACAAGCTTTCACATCAGAAGATACATACAAGACAATTGGTAGTGAAACAATAAAAGGCAAGCACAGGACACCACAATCAGTAATCAAATTACAGTAGGCTTCTCATTCTCAATTCTCCTCTCAACAAAATCCTACCTCTACACCTAGTCTACACTTTGCAACCCACCTGCTAGCACTAACAATGAAGGGGCACTGGGATGGAGACTTACATGTATGAGAAAGGGACAGAGATGTGCACCAGTGTACACTAAAGAGCATTACACTAACGTGTTAAGGACCATACATGTATGTTAACATATGCACATTAGATCATTAATCTGGATTTTTCATCTAGCATGTTCTTTATCTTGTTAGTGCTTAAATCCCACATTAATACGACTGTTAACATACACATAAGATTGGTGCAGTAACCAAAGTAATTCCTTGAAAAAATGCTTTAATGCTAGGGTTTTCAAAGATTTTGTTTTTATACTCTTTATTTTATACAGATTTCTGGGGGGGGTTTTGGCAGTTGGTGATCTACCAGTGTTTAATAAAACTTGCATTTAACTGTTAGTGCTCATGAAAGGGGAGGAACTTACAGACCTGAAAAGAGCATACCTCTATTTATCCCAAGTGCAGGTATAACACAGAAAACAGCAGTGCAAGATATCCAAGAGTGGAAGCTTAGAGTGTTTATTTCAATATCCCAAACCAAGGAATGGCAATTGAATGCCAATTAATGTCCATGGGTAGGCAGCCTCCTGTCGCCATGGACACCAATCCACTAGAATGTTCAGGATCCTCTAATGAATATGTATGAGAGATTTGCATGCACATTACTTCAATGTATGTAAATCTCTCATGCATTATCACTAAAGTAAACCTTAAAACCCAAGTAGCTTGGTATTCATGGGGACTGGAGGTTGCTTAGCTCTGTTAATTCCAGTCCCTAATTGTTGGATTCTTAAGGATGTCCACTAGAATATGACATTGACTGACACTAGCTATCAGCACATTTCACACTATGCTCTTATCTAAAAAATGCAGAAACACAACCTGGGAACACAATGCCTTTCAATGTATTTTAATGCCAAAATATACTTTATTATTTTAACGGTAATCTAGTAAATTAATAGCTCTGGTTGACTCTCATGTTTGAGTGACCTCGTGTTCGTAAATTAAGAGACAGCAAAGATATGATAAGTGGCTGTTTTGGTCTTTAAAGTGTACTGATGAAACCACTTTCAACATAGCCAGAAGCTCTATTGTGTGAACACTTTAGCCGTGTTTAATGACATCACACAATATGCTGAAAAGCAGCTCTAGGGAAATTTCATCAGAAATGCCCTGAAGATCCTCTATCATGCACACCAACACCTATGTGAACAGTTATAAAATTATCCCCATAAGGTTCACCTAATCTTCGGGATGTACTTTTCTTGGAAATGAATTTTTAATGAGATTTTCTTTGAGGGAAAGAGACTTGGGAAGCAGATAGTTCCCCATCTTCTACATGCATCTTCAGCTGAGGGTGCAGCAGTCCGTCATTCAAGAAAATCTAAATGCATGAAGCAAATAGAATTATGTAAATAGAATTATGAGCTAAAATTACTAAAATGCATGAATGCTATTAACAGGTGTTATTAGTAAATAGGTCCCATTGGCTAAAATGGGGCCTATGGTAATTTTTTTTCAATAGTGCCTTCAAGTCAGTGTTGACTCCTGGCAACCCAGCTGCCTCTGGGTTTTCTTGGTAATGTATCTCTGGAAGTAGATTGCCAGGCCTTTTCTTCCAAGGCAATGGAGGGTAAAGTGACTGACTTGCCCAAGGTCGCAAGGAGTATCAGTGGAAATTGAACCCATGATTCTTCTGGGTATTAGACAGTTGCTCTAACCATTAGGTTACTTCTCCACTCCATGGTAAATAGTGTGTATGATGCATATTAGTAGGGCTTTGCTGCCTTGAATGAGGCTGTTCTTGGAAGCTAAGCAGGGTCAGGTCTAGCTAGTCCTTGGATGGGAGATCACTTTGGAATACTAGGTGCTGTAGAGTTAACTGTGCAGAAGAAGAGCCTGACAATCTACTGATCATAGCCTGCCAAGAAAATGCAGAGCTAGGTCACCAGGAGTCAGCATTGATTCAACGGAACACACACACACAATGCATATTAACCCACATTGACATGGTAGTGCACTTCAGTAAATCTAACCCTGTTATGGATATCAGTTTATTCAATTACATATTTTGGGCCTGTTTGATGTCCTAAAAGGTACTGCTTTACATGGCCAAATGGAAGACCTATATTTAACTCCTGGCTCAAGATTCTATTCCTTGATCTGAATGGTATTGAGGCTAGTATTGAAATAGCACGTGGCCCTTAGAAAGAAAGCGATGTGATGCTCCTGAGGAGACAGTTATTAGCTGAACAAAGACAAAAATTTAAAGGAGCTCCCTAGAAACTGCATAATTGCAATGGACCTAAAACAAGCCTTGTTTTCAGGATAATTAAAAATGCAAACTAACCTATTCTAAACCCTTTGCATTAAAAGTAAACTATATAGTAAGACTATTTTGGACATGTACAAAATATGCAGTAAGAGTGTTTCATGCATCCTTAAACAGTCTGAGATGATGTTAGCAGTAGAATGCTTAAATTACTATCTTAATGAAGTGGTGTACCAAGGCTGCGACGATGGGTGCAGCCTGCTCCCGGGTATTGGCGAGGAGGGGATGCACCGCAGCTGGACCCGCAATGTGAAGCCAGCATGGCAAACTTACCTTAATACCATGAGCAGCTAGCCACGCTGCTTCCACTCCAGGCCCAGCAACTGTTTCCTCCTAGTCAGTCTTACGAATTGTGAAATATCCACCCGGGAGGGAAAAGCCGCCAGGTCTAGAGCGGAGGCAGTGTGGCAAGCTACCATGACGTTAAAGTAAACTTTCCATGCTGGCTCTTCCATGTGGGGGAGCCTAGCAGGGGTGCACTGCGCCACAGGGTGGGGGGGGGGCATCCTCTCTAGTTGCCTATGGGGCTTGGAATGCCACTGCTTAAGGTATGTCAATAAAGGAAAGCCCTATTCAAATTAAACCCTACTGTGTACAGTAAATATCTTGGTATGTTCATCTATGACTTCTGTATATCAGAAACTTGCTAAGTCCTAAAATTTGACACCTGCAACAGGGAAGGTGTTAACTTTTTCTGGTGCAACAAAAGTGGAAGGCTTTTCTTTGTCTCATACCCTTGAACAGCAGGTGACAGTCCTCCCATGCCCCCATGCCTTCCTCCCCTGCAAAAAATGCGCATGACATCTCCTCATATCCATACACACCAAATTATATTGGCAAGAGTTTGACATCATCCCTAACTAAAGGTAAAAGGGTTCCAGGGCCCAATGTCCTCTCTCCTTCACCCCTCACCAAAGATGAAGGAACCCCATACCTCAATGGCCTCCCTCCTTTCCCCCAGACATGTCTCACCTCTCCTATCTTTCTGATGTGTGTATATATGGCAAAAAGCATGAGAACTCAATTGGTCCAAGGTAAAAGCAGAGCAGGAAGATAGTTTGCTTTTTCTTGCTCCAGTTTTCACTGGGCCACATTGGAAGGGGTCAAGGAAATCTGCCTGGAGAAAGGGAGGGAATCGTTTGATGCAAGGATCCGTGGTCTAGGGATGGAGAAGTGTAGCATTAGGGCCTTGAACTCTGATGCAAGGACTGGGGAGAGGGAGTAGGCAATCCAAGCCCAGAGCCCCTTGATCTTCAGCACATGAGGGAGGGAGTGGTCTAGTGGTTAGGACAAGGTACTTCAGGCCAGAGGGCCGGGGGTTCAAGTCCCACCTGGGGACAGCAATCTCAGGCCGGAGGGACTGGGATTTCTAGTCCTATAGGCACTCCTTGTGGTCTTGGGCAAGCCACTTAACCCTCCATTGCCCATGTTCCCTGTAAGTATTAGCGTATATGTGTCATATCCCCTCGTGTTAAATGTATCCCCCAATTGACCGCTTTGACCCGGTGAAAAGCGGAATATAAATACAGCTAAATAAATAAATAAATAAATAAACATGAGCTAGTGAGAGAAAGAGGGATAGTAGAGCCATGAAACCTCCATTTTCGCACAGAGGCTATGGCTGTCAGTAGGAGGGAGAGGGAATCGAGGCACAAAGGTCTCTCTATGTATTGCTAGAATGGCAGAGAAAAACGTCCCCCATGCTAACTAGCTCTGTCACTTTGGGCCAGCTTGCATGGGGAATTCAAAGAAGCAGCATGTGGACGTTTGTGTTGGTGCACTTGCAGAAATGTATTACCTCACACTACGAGGCATTTTCGTGTCCATGTTAAACTTTTAGCAATTCACGCATTGAAAGTATTTTGTGCCAGTTTTACTGCATAGGCCCCCAAATATATGCAGACATAAGGGTCTTTCTCTTAAATGGTGTTATCACCTTAACGTTTTTTAAATGCTGTCTGTGCGTAAGGTCATTGTTCATAAGTGTTAAAGATATTTGGCATGGCTATTCTTTTGTTAAGATGTTTTTGTTTTTTTTAATAAGGCAATTTTTGTGTTGAAATTTAAATGATTTGATTCCTATTCTAATCAACTCACTTAAATTTAACACAGCCTGTGTTAATGAAGAAATTAGCATTAATGTGTCCATTAAAGCTGAAAATTAACTATGCCCAGAGCTGCCGCAAAGGTAACTCTAGGGGATACTTCAGCCTTCTGTCTCCTCCTCAATTACCTGTAAGGCCCTAACTCCCCTTCCCCTAAAGATTTTGATAATCTCAGAAATCATAATTAGCCCAACACCACCCCTCCAAATCCTGTAAACTTGCACAATTGGGTATCATACTTTGTTTTATAGATATATATAATGCATAATAAAGACCACTTTCTCAAGACTTTTACCTGGGTAGATGACCTATTTGAAAATTATTCATCCTCCTTGTGAGTAAAACATTGAGCTGCTGGTTCTTTTAAGTTTGTGGTTTTCAGGACCTATATTTTGCTTTCATTGCAGTTGCTCTTTGCCACACCCCAGAAGCAGATGCTCTAGGTAACTTCCTAGTATGCCTAGTGGTAAGGGCCAGTAGTACCATTAGGCAAACCAGGCGGTCACCTAAAGCACCGGCCTTCCAGGGGTGCCCATTGCTGCCAAAGTCATCGCTCTTGGGACCTGCTGCAGAGGCAATGGCCGCAAACAGCCCCGTGGCACTTAGCCCCACGGTGCCAAAGTTGTAAGTTATTTGCTTCCACCCCCTCAGAATACATGATGCAGACAGGAAGTTGGCATTGAGCAGTTGAGGAGACAGAAGCAAACAGCCCCGCAGTGCCAAAGTTGTAAGGTAAGTGCCATGGGGCTGTTTGCAGCCATTGCCACCGCTGCAGCTTCTGAAGAGGGGAGGCGGTGACAGTGGGTGCCATGGTGGGTGAATAGGGGCACAAGATATGAGGTTCAACTAAGGGACCTCATCTCCTTGCTCCAGCCCTACAAATGGTTAAGCCAGTCCTGGCTACAGTTTAAGAACAATGAATCTTCTCCCCCTCCTCCTCCAAAAGGAAAAAATAAAGCCCTCCTGAAGTGACGTCCCCCTTAAGCCTCTGTTGCTCTGCACCCTTTTTATACCTGTTCCATCATAGCGGGGAACTGCATGGAAGAGGTGATAGACACATACTCCTGTCACACTTTCTCTGCTGTGGCAAATAATGCCAGCAGACTTAATGTTTGTCTTTTGCTCACAAATTGGTTCAGCTCTGGGAAGAGGGGAGTAATGCTGAGGCAAGTGTGGCAATATTTGGGAAAAGCGGCATGTTCTGGGGGTCAGGGATTCTGATTTCTCAGGGGGACACTTGTGCCAGGGGGAACGAAGCACATTAGCATTACTACAGCCAATAACACACACTCTTTAGTAAATACTGTGTGACGTGGGTACAGTAACTTACAGTATGTTAACATATATATTTTTAGTAGCCTGTGGCAAATAGGAGCCATAATATCATGTATATTTCCTGTGAGTATCCTGATAACCAGGCCTGTCTGAGGATTATGAGAACTGCAGCTGAGAACCACTGATTTATTAGAAAATGTATGTACATAAAAAAATGTGAAAATTCTGGTAAAAATAAACAGAAACAAGTTTAAAGTCAAAGTCAAAAATGCATGAGCCAATATTAAGCCTGTGGTTGTCAGCATGTTTTGTTTTTTTAAGCTCAAGCCACCATGGCTAAAAATATATCTTAATACTCACAGCCAACATCCTGATAGTGGCAGACACTATATATCTGGACATTGCCTCTTTCTGGATGGCTAATCTGGATAGCACTTAGGGCAGGTTTTCTTTCTTTGCCCTAAGTTATCTGGATAGTGGCACTGAAAATCACCGCAGTCTGTATAACTCATGTCTCCATCCTTGCTCAGCGCTCAGACCACTACGTGCCAAGATGATCTGAAAAGATATTCAGCGGTACTATCGAGGATCTGCCGCTGAATCTCTCTCACGGTCTGAAGCAGCAACCTGCGGTACCCTTTAGCACAGCAGCATAAACCTGATTTTCCCAATTTAATCTTACACCCCAATGCAGGAAGAAAGATTAGCACGGGAAAATTAGCATAAAAGCACTGCGCTAAAGGATAGTGCAGAGGGCATGCAAATCGATGAATACAAAATTGCTCCCAGTGGAGATTTTTTACTCATCTCAACCTTGAATCTTTATGCCAGCTCAAGGCTGGCATAAAGATGCTGCCAGGAGCAGAACGTCATCTGAGGTGAAGTGTACCAGTTCACCTTAGATGGTTCACAATTACTGGTGGTCCAAGTGTACCACGAACAACCCGATTCCTTCCCTCCCAAAACCAATCATTGGTGGCCCAAGAGGACCCCTGTCCCCCACCCCTCCAAACCACCAAAGAAAATCCTTAGTGTCCCTATTGGGTCCCCTTCAAGCCCTCCCCCCACAAACAATCAAAGTAATTCATTGATGGCCCTAGTGGACCCTGACACTCCCCACCCCTGAACCCCTAAAACAGTCTGGACTGGCTCTCTCCCCCATCCCCACTTCCTGGTACCTCCAACTTTGTGAGGCAGGAACATAGCCCACATGCTCCTGCCTCTGCACTGCTATCTTTGCAAATAGTGGCTCCTGATCTCTTGCAGTGCATCCCAGGCTATGCTCCTGCCTCCCAACAATGGAGATACCAAGGGATGGGTGGGGAAGCCTGGCCCAGCCCATTTTGGAGGCTATTGGGTAGGGGGTTTCAAGGTCCACTAGGACCACCAATTATTTGTTTTGGTGGTTCAGGGAAAGGCATAGGGGCCCACTAGAGCCAATGATGGTTGTTTTGGAGGTTCAGGATGGTGTGGGGGGGGGGGGGGTCAGGACCCATTACTACTACTAATAATAATAATAATTTGTATAGCACTACAAGGCATACTCGGCACTGTACATATAGATGCAAGACACAGTCCTGCTCATCAGCGCTTACAATCTAATCAAGATGAAAAAATATCACAAAACTGGGGGGCTAGGGTACAGTAAGTTACACATAAGTAGTGGACAAGAGAATGAGGAGCATCAGGATCCAAAAGCAGCCTCAAGGAGGTGAGTTTTAGCCTGGATTTGAATAGGGCCAGAGAAGGAGCCCGACGCACTGACTTAAGTAGTTTCTTCCAGGCATGTGGAGCAGCAGGGTGCAATGAACAAAGTCTGAAGTTGGCAGTGGCAGAGAAGGGCACAGATAAAAGGGATCTGCCAGAGGAGCGGAGTTCCCAAGGAAGGGTGTAGGGTGAGATAAGAGAGGAAAAGTAGTGAGGAGCCAAAGAATGAATGCACTTGTAGGTAAGTAGGAAAATTTGAACTGGGTGCAGCAATTGTGAAATGGATAGAGAACCAGTGAATTGACTTGAGAAGAGGAGTTACATGCAGCTGAGTTTTGAACAGATTGAAGGGGAAAAAGATGATTCAGAGGGAGGCCAGCGAGGAGTAGGTTACAAAAGTCAAGACGGGAGGTGACTAGTGAGTAGATGAGGATCTTAGTAGTGTGTGTAGAGAAGAAGGGACAAATTTTGCCAATATGATAGAGAAAGAAGTGACATGTTTTAGCTAACTGTTGGATGTGTGCAGAGAAAGAGAGAGTGTCAAAAATGCCCTTACTTAAGGTTGCGAGCTGAGGAACCAGGGAGGAGTGTAGTGTAGAAATAGAAAAGGGAAGAAAGGGAGAGGTGGGTTTAGGGGGAAAGATAAAGAGCTCAGTTTTGGCCATGTTCGGTTTCAGACAGCAGTGAGACATCCATGCAGTCGGATAAGCAGTCAGAGATCCAGGCCTGGATTCCTGGAGAGATTTCAGGCGCAAAGAGGTAGATCTGAGAGTCATCAGTATAAAGATGGTACTGAAAACCATTGTGAGGAAATAAGTGCACCAAGGGACTGAGTGTAGAGAGAGAAAAGGAGAGGTCCCAACTGCATGGCAGTAGAGGAGAATTCACCAGAACATACACTAAAAGTGTGATGGGAGAGAGAAGAAGAAAACCAGAAAAGAACAGAGCCCCTAAATCTAAGCAAGGCAAGTTATCGAGGAGAAAGTGGTGATCAACAGTGTCAAAGGCAATAGAAAGGTCAAGAAGGATGAGGATCATGTAAAGACCCTTGGATATGGTGAGGAACATGTCACTGGAGACATTGGCAAGAATCTTTTCAGTGGAATGTAGAGGATGGAAGCCAGATTTCAGTGGATTCAAAAAGGCTCATGAACCACTCGTTCAAGTAGTTTTGAAGCAAAGGGTAGGAAAGATAGAGAGGCCAATAACTGGAAGGACAGGTAGGATCTAGTGAAGGCTTTTTGAGGAGAGGTGTAACCAGAGCATATTTGAAGGCCACAGGAACAGTTGCAGTTTAAAGTGATAGGTTAAAATATGGCAGATGGAAGGGATGACAGCAGAAGAGATAGAGCTTAGTAGATGGGTGAGGAAGGGATCAGAGGAGCAGGTATTTAGTTTGGAGGAAGAGAGAAGATTTACAGTTTCCTCCTCTGTGATTTCAGAAAAGGCAGAAAGGGTGACAGAAGGATTTGGGACTGAAGAGGGGGAAGATGAGGTGGAGATGACCCTGTGGAGAATTCAAAACTAATCTTCTGGACTTTATCATGGAAATAGTCAGCCAAGATCTGGTTAAGTTAAAGTTAGCAGTTAATGGTCAGATAAGGGCAGACTGAGGTGGAGACGTTTGAGGATGAGCAGTTGGAAGAGAAGATGAGGTCAAGGCAGTAGTCATGCTTGTAAGTAGGAGTGGTAGGGCACAGCTAGAGGTTGAATGAAGTTAGGGAAATGAGCTTTAAGACACAAGGGTTATCAACGTGAATGTTAAAAGCCCCAAGAAAAGGGAAGGGGAAGATATATCCAGAAAGGAGGAGAGCCAGGAGTCAAAGTCAGTGGGAGAGGTAGAAGTAGACTTGGGGGAATCAATAAATGACAGCCACCTGGAGAGGTAGTGGAGGAAACAGGCGGATGGCATGGACTTCAAGGAAGCAAAGGAATTAGATGGAGGTAGAAGGAGGGACTGAAATTGGCAGTAGTGAGAGAATTGGAACCCAACACCGCTACCATGGCCAATGAGCCGAGGTATATGGGAAAATAAGTAGCCAACGTGACAGAGAGCAGCAACTGAAGCAGAATCTTTGGGGGAGAAGCCAAGTTTCAATAAGAGCCATGAGATGAAGAGTATTAGAGATAAAGGGGTCATGAATGAAGGCAAGTTTATTAGATACAGAATGTGTATTCCACAAGGCACATGAAAAAGGGAGGGGAGAGGGATATGAACAAGATTAGAGAGGTTACGTATTGATCTGCCCTGGGAGTGTGAAAAAAGTCTAGGAGGGCCAGGGTTGGGGTTGACGTCTCCAGATGAGAGAAGAAGCAGGAGAGAATGGTGAGGAAAGAGGAGGCATGACAGAAGCGAGGGTGAGTTCCCACAGTGAGATGGCTGAATGAGAGGAAGAAAATGGTGAAGCTCAAAGTCAGATGATATCATAGAAGAGAAAATGGCAGGGAAGGTGTGGACAGTAAGAAGTGGGTAATGAGAGGTAAGGCCATGGAATTGTTGGAATGAGGGGAAAAGATTATGGAGAGTTAACATCAAGAACACAAAGTGATGTGGAGCCATAGGAGAGGGAGAAGAAAAGAGAATGAAAATCGGAGGAGATACAGGTGGAGAGGGAGAAGAAAGTCCTAGTGGGTTCAAGAGCACCTTAGTAATTGTGTCAATGCGTGGAGAAAGGCTAAGAAAGAATGTTAAGCTAGGAGTGGGTGGGTAATAAAATACTGAGAGGGAGAGACACAGCACTACAGAGACCAGGAGCTGGGTAAAGGGGATGGAAGGATACTCCTGTGAAAAGAGGCTAAAAAGGTTAGGGCTCTTTAACCTGGAAAAGAGACGGCTGAGGGGAGATATGATAGAGGTCTATAAATTAATGAATGGAGTGGAACAGGTAAACATAGATTGTTTACGTCGTCAGAATATAGAAAGACTAGGGGACATGCAATGGAGCTACAGGGTAACCTATTTAAGACTAATAAGAGAAAATATTTATTCACTCAACATGTAATCAAACTCTGGAATTTGTTACCGGAGGATGTAGTAAAAGCTGTTAGTGTAGCTGGGTTTAAAAAAGGTTGGGACAGTTCCTGGAGGAATGGTCCATAAATCATTATTAAGAAGGGACTCAGCATATCACCCAATACAAGCACTGAGGAACCTGTGTCTTTCGGGGAAACTGCTAGGTATTTCTGACCTAGATTGGCCACTGTTGGAAACAGAATACTGGGCTTGATGGACCTTGGTCTGATCCAGTATGGCATATCTTATGTTCTTATGTTCAGAAAACAGGATATGCACTGACAAAACAGAAATTTAGACTGAACAATAAATAAATAAATAACAAGCTAGAATTTAAACAAGCACAGGAAAATGCCTGAACAGAGCATGCAAAGTTAGTAGAGGCTTGCAATGAGGATGCTCTCACCAGGCAGGAACCTCCAAATGGAGGGTCAGCAGCTCATGTGCTCAGAGAAGACATTATTGCAGCCATTAGGGACACCGATGATTTGTTTTGGTGGTTCAGGGGTTGTTGGGGCCCACTAGGGCCACCAGTAATCGGTGGGGTGGGGGGGGCGGGATTGGGCAGGAGACGAAGATCAGTCTGTTTTCTTTTCAACCTCCCTTTCTGTCAGCGCATAAACCAATCCCTGTTCACACACTGACAGGAAGAGAGATGTTTACAAGCATGTAACACAGGTGCACATGTGTCTGGCTTGTTCTCCTTGTTTAATGCACCCTGTTTGTGCACAGCTCATTTGCACGCTCTTTGCTTACAGCGTCACTGAGGAAACCATCTGAATTAAGCTTGTATTAGAAAACCCCGCACTAGAGTTTTAGTATTGTGCTCTAGTGCAGGGTTTCTGCATCAAGCCTCGGCGGGACTTACAGTGGTGGTCCACATTATTGGCACCCTTGCAGTTCAACCCCTTAATGTCCAACATCTCCTTAAAAATGTCAGCAGTGAAATGGCTTTGGATGATATATCCACACATTTGATACATAAATGAATCAAATAAAACAAGACCAATTAAAAAGGAAATATTAGGAAATAGTATAAAAACTGAGACATTGCCAGGACATGATTATTGGCACCCTTATAAACAAGTTAAATCAGTTTGAACAGAAGAACCATATTCCCATTGTAGTAAAATTAGACACACCTATGATCAATTGTCAGTACTCGTATGAGTTGAATCTACCAATGAATGATGGTTCAAATGTTTAAACTGGCCACATTCACTCCCTGAGACCATCAGAAAAGCCATTATCACCAAACATCAAACTTCAAAGGGGTACAAGGCCATCTCCCAAGACCTTGGGATTCCTGTGTCTACAGTTGCAATATTACTAAGATGTTTTCTGCTCATATAACTGTAAAGAACCTCCCAGGACGTGGCGGGAAGAGGAAAACTAATCCACAAAGTCTTTGAAGGTTAATGCAAACTGTTGGAAAAACACCAAGTACAACATCCAAAGAGCTTAAGGCTGACCTGGAGCAATCTGGAGTGGTGGTTTCAACCCGCACAATACGCCACACACTAAACAAAGAAGGACTTCATGGGCGAAAGACAGACATATAAAGGCATGCCTGATCTTTGCCCAAACCCACCTTGAGAAACCACAATCCTTCTGTGAAAATGTGCCATTGACAGGTGAAACTAAACTTGGGCTCTTTCGCAATGCAGACCAGCGATACATTTACAGGTGAAGAAATGAAGCTTATAAGGAAAAAAAACCCTTACTAGAGTTAAATATGGTGGAGTTTCCATAATGTTGTAGGGTTGTTTTGCTGCCTCGGGAACTAGAGGCCTGGAACGTATTAAAGGAATCATTAAATCAGAGAAATACCAAGGTATTTTGGAGCAAAATCTGCTGCATAGTGGCATAAAGCAAGCTCTAAGTCAATGGTCATGGGAATTTCCAGCAGGACAATGACCCAAAACATACATCCAGAAGTACAAAAGAATGGTTAAAAAGGAAAAAATGGACTGTTTTAAACTGGCCAGCATTGAGTCCTGATCTCAGTCCAATTGAGAACCTTTGGAAAGAGCTGAAATCTGCCATTTGTAAAAGGAATCCTGGAAACATTCATAAGCTGGAACAAATTGCAGTTGAAGAGTGGGAGAAACTACCAGCAGACAGATGTACGAAACCTTATAGATGTCCGCAAGAAACGTTTGGAGGCTGCCAAGGATTGTGAAACCAAATATTAGAGAAGGGTGCCATTAATCCAGTCTAGGTCATATTTTAGGGGCGGGGGGGGGGGGGTTCTCAGAAATTACAAGTTGCACAGACTTATTTTTGTTTTGTTGTATACCTTTGAACATATTATTAAAATATTATGATGACATACAGTTAGAATATTTCCAATTGTTTCTCAAGATATTATACACAAAATACCTAAAATGCAATGGTGCCACTAGTGTTGACCACAACTGTATGTGGGTAGTGGGTTCTGCTACATTGATTAGTCCCTTTAAATTTCATGCCTGTAATTTTTTTAATGTAAATACAAATAAATGATTCATTATTAGTGTCTTGTAATGCTATCAACAGCTCAAGACCTTTACAGGGATGGATAAACTCATTCTGATTGCAGTGCACTTTAGGAAGACTTAGGATATTAAAATCAAAGGAGCTAAGATTTATAGGCTATGAACATCACCGTTTTTACTTTTATTGTTTTCCAGAGAGCTGATGTGGCCATTGCCCCATTGACCATAACTCTGATCCGTGAAGAAGTAATTGATTTTTCTAAGCCTTTCATGAGCCTGGGAATCTCTATCATGATTAAGAAGCCTCAGAAGTCCAAGCCAGGAGTCTTTTCCTTTTTGGACCCCTTGGCTTATGAGATTTGGATGTGTATTGTTTTTGCCTACATTGGTGTCAGCGTGGTTCTCTTCTTGGTCAGCCGCTTCAGCCCCTACGAGTGGCACAATGAAGAGTTCGAAGAAGGTCGTGACCAGCCAACCAGTGACCAGACTAATGAATTTGGTATATTCAATAGTCTCTGGTTCTCACTCGGAGCCTTTATGCAGCAAGGATGTGATATTTCACCAAGGTTGGTCACTCCATAGCCTTCTTGCACCCTAATTTATCTTTGAATGTTTTCATAGATAAGTGACATGGTACATATACTCGTGTTTCTTTGACTTGTTTTTCTCTGTTTCAGTCCAATTATACCCAACCAAACTTTTTATCAAAATTCCAGGAGAGTAGCTGGAGGCTTGACAACTGAACAAACACAAAGGGCTCAATTCCATCCCGCAAGTAGATCCCCTCTGTGCATCCGGTTTGAATCGGACGCACAGAGGGAATCGCGATTCTGATCCCACGGGGCACGTCTAGCCCCGCGAGATCAGAATCGCAAATAGTCCTGCATGTGCAGGCCGGAGCTGCGATTCAGTCCGGCCTGCACATGCAGGACTGCCCCTGCCTAACTCAGTCAGGACTTTTAAGTAGAGCCACAGTGCCATGGCATCATGTTGCCATGGCACCACGGCTCCAATTAAAAGTTGCGATGCCAGCCTCCTGAAAAAGGGGTTTAGTCCCCTCAGCCCGACTCCTGATCTGGCCTCCTAAGGCCAGGGTCAGGCTGCAGGGAATAAACCCTGGCCCCCTCCCCCCTGTCCCATCCGCACCCCCAGCAATTCAAAGCAACATTTCCAGGGAAGTTATTCCACCTCGGAGGTGAAATAACTTCCCTGGACATTTCGCCAGCCCTGGACGTACAGGGCCGACATTAGAATCGGCCCTGGAGCGCCCTCTGCCCACCCAGACTCTGCCCCCGAGCCACCCATTCCCCGCTCCCGTCTAACTTCCCCTCACAACTGGCGGGGCAATTATTTGGGGGCAGGAGAAGCCACGAATAGTAGGGATGGACGTCCCATTGGGACATCCATCCTCGCTATTTGTGGCTCAGAATAACCCCCAAAGTATTTAAGTGAAAAATGTTGAAATGAAATAGAATACTGCTTACTAAGTATACTGCGGACAATCAGAGGCATGCTTACTAAAGGATTTAACATGCATTAGTGAAAGTCAATATGCATTTCTATGGTCACCGTGGCACTTAGCACGCACTCACTTTCAGTGAGGCATAAATCAATGGACACCATTTTATGTAATCATCTGAGGTTGACTCATATTTTAATTCTTCCTATTGCTTTTGCCTCTTATATCTGTTCATAGGACCTGTGCCATACATTAGAGAATACAGGCCCAAGCAGACCTCAGATACCGTAATCCAGCCAGGTGTGCCATTATTAAAGAGTACCACACTAGTAGTGTGGTGTTACCCAAAAGATATTGTTTGAATAAATATTTTAACTCCAGCAAGACCAAATTCAAAATATCTTAACAGCATATACAAAGTTTGTACTATATATTTCTGTTTGAATATAGCAGAGTCACTTTTTGATGTCGTCATGAATTTGCTATTGTCTCGGCCATTAACAGAGGCTGCTAAAGTAAAAAAGTTTGGTTAGTTAGATGTTATAGCTCCCATCCTGACACTTTCTGGAATTTATTTCACTACAGCTCCCACAGTGCACTGATATCATAGTAATAAAGTGGAGCCGGCTCTCTGGGTCTTGGATGACCTGAACTCATTTGGTAACTTTACAGTCCTGTACTGTAACCAAAGACCAGCAGGGTTCCTCTGGAGCCTCATTGCAACTCTACTGCAGTTCTGTGAGCTGCAGATTGATAGACTGGAAAGAAAAGATGTAACAGCTGGTCTATTTGAAAAGAAGCCTGTTGCAATAGCTTGTCTCCTAGAGGAGATGGCTTCGAAAGCTGAATGTAGCTGCGAGAATCTGTGGGTGATGGGTTTCATGGTGAATGAAAATGGCAGAAAAGGTTGGAGGGTTGCTTATTTTCATTTCATGGTTCAGTGTCTGTTCAAGATATTAGAATGGAAACTAATGCCAGACGGTACAGGCCTAAGGAGTATATCATGGCCCGGAGCACAGGCCAGAAAACAAAATGAAGGCTTCTGTAATGACCCTTGAAACCAATGTGTATCATTGGTGACTACAGGGGACCAGTAGATATAAGCCGATCCCTAATAAAGCTAAATGAATTGTTAACAGATTAAACTTCTGAAGTTGTGGGATGTCAGAAGGCAAATTACAATACAAAAATCTGTTGCAGCTGTATCTTTTCAGTATGCCAAGTAAATGCGCTATAATATAGTGAATCCTTATAATGAATACATATCAGCATAAGTTTTGTTTGCTCAAAGGGAATATAAATATTTGCCTTGATTTTTCCAGGACAGTGTTTCTGCAGCCAATTCTAGCTAGTCTGGTTTTTAGGATCTCTGCAATAAATATGCATGAGATAGATTTGCATACCATGGAAGTGGCTTGGGAAAAACTGCCCTGGAATAAACCGGTTTCAGACCCCACATGTTTCACTAGGGCTCTTTTAATCACAGAACATTCAAACATCAGATAAGCAAATAACACATGAATGTGGTTCATTGGGACTCGATATATAATAAATGTGGCCCATTGAGTGACCAAGATTAAATATTACTCCTCTCAGGTTTTTGGGTAAATTGCAAATAAAGCTGAAGGCGCGATGTTGCTAAATGCATGAACGTTTTGTTTCTGGTTTCTAACCAGGAGTTTTTCTGACCCCTGAGGCTTCTGTCTGACAAATTCAGTCCATGCTTGCAAACTCTTTAATAGCACTTGTTTAAATCTGTGGTCTGCAGAGGAATCTTTTAGGGCTAAATCAGAATCATTTCCCTTTTTTCTATCACCTGTATTGTGATAATCTTTCAAAACTGCACCAGTCTTCATCCGCACAAAAGATATGAGCAGACATCTCTATATGCAAACAGATGCAGGAATCTAATCTAGTAATATAATGTCTTCCAATGCGATAGTGTGAAAGTTTGGCTTCAGGAGACATCCTTCTTCCTCTGGAAAGCTCCTTGGGTTTTTTCTCCCAAAAGTCCTATTTCCTTTGTGTTCCTCCTCAGTTTTGCACTGCTTTTAATTAAATTTCCAGTATTTAAAGACAACTCCATGTATCCTCTACCTCCACAAATATGTCTTCAAAGTGCTTTGACACATTTGCCTGTCTCCATAATAATTCAAATGGCAAAGAACCACAAATCCTATCTTAAATATCGTGTTTTTTTAATATGACACTTAGGGGCTTGTTTGCAAAGCTGCGGTAGCGGCTCGCGATCGTTATCGGAGCCGCGGCCCCATTGAAATCAATGGGGCCGCGGTTCCGATAACGATCACGAACCGCTACCGCGGCTTTGTAAACAAGCCCCTTAATCACAGAAGTAACCTACAGTTGTTTTCTTAGAAATCAATGGGGCCGCGGTTCCGATAACGATCACGAACCGCTACCGCGGCTTTGTAAACAAGCCCCTTAATCACAGAAGTAACCTACAGTTGTTTTCTTAGAGTTCCGCGGCCAGTATCATGATCTTTGCAGTTTTCTGGCGGCGTAACCAGGGCAGAGATTAGTTGCTGACCAAGGAATGTAAAAATAAAGCACCAGCAGGTGCACAGACTCACCACAGCAGCACCCGATCGACATCGGGGGGTGGAAGCAGGAGAACTAGTCCCTTCTACTCCCCACACAAAGACCAATCAGGCCCAGGAGCAGCAGCTGATCAAGGAATTTATAAAGAAAGTGCCAGCAGGTGAGCCCGTGCCTGAGGGCCTCGCCAGAGGGCCCTTTGGCGAGGACTAAAGGAGGCAACACAAAGCCAATACAGCAGCTCCACACTGGTTACTCCAGTTCTTAAGAATACCACCTCTCCCAAACTCCTATCAAAAGATTCCAATGCCCTCAATCATCCACTAGAATCAAGGTAATAATACCTTCTCATTCCATCACACAACAAAATGATACTCTCACTTTACTACCTGAGTATCCTGCATGTCACCTTCCTCTCCCCTTCTCATACCAATGAGCTCATGTTCTCTCAATCTCCAATTCTCCTAATTCCCATTCCTACAAACATGCCTTCAAATATATGGCACCCCTCCAGCACTCATCACAACAGAAAATACAGTCGACTCATCAAAATTTACACAGCTATTTCAAGCGAGCCTACTGCCGAGCACAAAAAAACATAAAGCAGCTCAGTCCCATAAGATGTGCCCTCATCAACTCATGCTCCGCCTGTAACAAAATTCAAACCCTAGCTGACTACATAACAGACAACAAGATCAACATGTTATGTATCACTGAAACCTGGTTCACTGAGAACAACATCATCCTGATCAACCAGCTTAACACTTCCACCCACAATATCCATAACGGTCCTCGGACATCCAGTAGAGGCAGTGGAGTCTGCATTCTCACAAGGAAGAGTCTTGAATTCAACACCATAAACCATACCTCCATCCCCAATCTTGACGTCATCACAATCTCCAACCGCTTCCTCTCACCAACGCTGAAGACCTTGCCACCTTAATGGAAGAAATCTACTCACACTCATCCATCCACAAAGACTTCATCCTACTCAGAGACCTAAACCTACCATCTGCATCATCCAACCACTCATCAGCCTTCCTTGAAGCTATGACAGATCTACAATTCACACAGATCATATCCACCCCTACCCACCTCTACCCACACTAAGGGTAGAATCCTGGACATGATTTTCTTCTCAAATTGACTCCAAAATGCCCACGGATTTACCCCACCATCAATGCTCCCAATCCTCTTGTCTGATCACAACCTAATCTCATTCATCATGCCCAACTCCTGTCCACAAATCTTACCTCAGAGCTCCCCTCCAACAACTCACAAATTTCTCTCTTTCAACGTACAAGCTTTCATCCAAAAAATGGTCCCCTTTTTAAGCTCCTTACCAGCTCAGAAAGACCTTGAAACCAAAGTATGCTAATGGAGCTCAACCATCTCAGCCACCACTATAGCACCGCCAAAAGTCTGTACTAGAACCAAATGATCACACGACCCCTGGTACTCATCAGACTTAAAAACACAGAAGTACAGTTTGTGCCATCTTGAACGTCTCTGGAGAAAGACCCAAAGTTCACAGCTCAAATCCCAATATCTACAGGAACTCAAGCTATACCATGAATCCACCATAAAGGCCAAACAAGAATACTACAACAACCTCCTCATAGACTCCACCAGCAAACCTAGAGAACTCTTTGAAATTGTCAAATCCCTCACCAAAGACCCATCTCAATCAAACCAACACCACATTCTCAATCCACAAGACATGGCTTCATACCTACTACCCAAGAGCAAACCTATTCTGTCAACCAGCCTCCACATTCCAACTTCAAATGAGGAAACTACTCAAGATCATCACTGGACTACCTTCAAAACTCTCTCACATAATGAGCTGAACAAAATCATCAGCAACCTCAACACTACAACCTCCTCTCTTGACCCATGTCCAGTCTCCTGGCTGAAAGTCACAAAGGACCGATTCCTACCATTCATTTCTGACACTGATCACTCCTCCCTCACCCAAGGATTCCTTCCTCACTCTTTCAAACAAGTATCAATCAAACCGCTCCTGAAGAAATCAAAACTGGATCCACACTCTCCATTCTCCTACAGAGCCATAACCAGTATACCCTTCATCTCCAAAATCATTTAAAAAGCCATACAAACACAACTCAAGATCACATAGACTATGATGCACCATTAAACGCACAGCAGCATGGATTCCGACCCAATCATAGCACAGAAACCCTCATGACCTCCCTCTTAAACTCACTTATCACATGCATCAAATCACTCACCCAAGGCTTCCTCCTGCTCTTTATGGACATCTCTGCCACCTTTGACACTGTATCCCACCATCTACTCCTTAACAAGCTCTGCCATATTGGAGTCTGCAGCACCCCCCTCAAATGGTTCCATTCCTATCTCACCAACCGAAATCAGCATGCAAGGATTCAAACACACCTCAACTTCTTTCACCCTTAACCAGTGTGTACCATAGGGATCATCTCTCTCCTCCCTACTATTCAACATATACATTCAACCTCTTTGCGATATCCTCCAACAAATCGCAGTCCAGTTTCTGATATACACGGACGATATAATGATTTTCACACCATTCTCCACCTCCACTCCAGATTACGCCACACTCTCAAGTTGCCTCACTGAAACCATCAACTGGCTCCACCATCATAATCTATCCATCAATCTCAGAAAAACAGAGCTACTACACACAACAAAGTACCCCAACTTCACCCCCCCCCCCCCCCGCCTCTGTCAAACCTGACAACACTGAGATCCAAGTCAGCTCCCACATAAAGTACCTCGGAGATACTCCATCAACAACTGACCTTCAAGGGACAAATTCACATCGTCACCAAAGCATTGTACTACAAGCTAAAAAACATCCAAAACCTATACTCCCTCCTATCTACTGATACTTTCCATACAGTCTTCCAGGCCACCATCATTCCTCTATTTGATTATTGTAACTCCGTTTATCAAGGACTACCCAAATACTAAATCTATTCATTGCAGCTCGCCAAAAACACTATTGCTAGAATCATCTTCCAAGCTTCATGGAAAACCCATCTCACTCCCATCCTCAAACATCTCCATTGGCTCCCCATCAATTCAGGAATACAGTACAAGATTCTAATCCTCACCTACAAAACTCTGGATGGGAAATCAGCAGAGCAACTACATGCCTTAATTCATAGCTAAAACTCTAACAGACCAAGGAGAAAGAGTACACAGAACCTCCTCAGTATCCCACCACATACTGACAATTGCAAACAGGCTACAAGAGCAAGAGCATTCTCGCTAAATGTCCCCACCCTCTGGAATGCATTACCACCAGAAATTCAAACCATCAAGTCTTCCACAGACTTTCATAAACAACTCAAGACACACCTCTTACAGAAGCATTTTGGTAATGAGCAACCAGCAACGTAGAACCAGCAGAAATTCACGCCCACAATCCTCCTCCTGTCCACCCTCATGAAACCCCTATGACCTCGCTCCCCCTACCCCCATGAAACCCCTACACCTACCACCCTTCATCCCCCTATACCCCTACACCTACCACCCTTCATCCCCTTATACCTCCTACACCTACCAACCCTTCATCCCTTTGTATATAGTTTAATTTGTTCTCAGACTCACAAAATGTGTGTTTTGAGTTCACTGAATTCTCTCCATATTCATTGTAAAAAGTTCTAATGTGGTTCATAACGTGTTTATTGTAAAAAAAAACTTAGTTCATTGTAAACTGCTTTGACTTGTAAAAAAACGGTATATCAAATTTGTTAAATTAAATAGTTGTACCTCCATGCCATATGCTCTGCAATGAATGTCCTATTTTATATAGATGTTGAAATAAAGATTCCACCTGTGAGGACTGAGATGCATAGGCAGAGTTGTATGATCAAATCTCTGCATTCACAATGGTAGGTTGTACCTAACTAGCTCCCAGAATTGTTAAACATGTCACTGCCCCCACCCTGTCTTTAGATACATATGCTTTCCTCCTTCAGCCTTATAGTCATGTCTGACTAAGAGGCCTATGTGGTCTCAAAAGCTCATGTGCTACATCATCTTTGCATTTATTCTTACTCTGATAAAATAAAAGGAGCAACATATTGAAAGAGCCCAAATTTTCATAATGGCCAGTGTAGATACAATAAATCTATCCGAGGAGCGTAATCTTGATAAAGTGCTTTTTAATGCATCGTCATGTCTCCATGTTGTTAGAGCAGGTATCGCTCTGCCCCTGCGCTACTCGCTTTTGGCATGACCAGCGCAGGTGCACTACATGTCCCCACTGAGGTGACAGTAAGTGCACCTGTTCTAAGCGCAATGTCGATGGGAAGCATGTGCCAAAAATGCCTGTGCTACCCATCGTGTGGACACTCCTCGGAAGAACTGCCCAGTTTCCTCCCCAACCCATGCTACTCAGGTAGCACGGGATTTTTAGTGCAGCCACATTTACAGTACACTTGGCATGCGCTGAACCCTGTGCACTTTAGTAAATATGCCTCGATATACGGAAATGAGCATTTTATAATCAATGTGTGTGCCATCTCGCACTCCCCACACTCCACCCAAACTCCACTTATGTGCATGACTTCAGTGAAAGTACACACTATACAGACAACATGCATACTTTTACGCTAGTTGGTATTTTGTATTTAGCCTCTTACATGCATAAATTACTAAAATACCAACATACACACACTTTTTATTATTGCCTAAAAATAGATGCTTCCTGATAAAATTACCCCAAAGTGTTCCCAAAACTATGTATTCAAGCTGATGTTGGTTTATACACTGTCTCTCTGCTCTTTCAAATTTCATATTAGATATTTTGCTCATATGCAATGATATCACTGGTCAACATTGAAATCGTTACTGACTTTAAAAGGCCCTAATCTGTAGTATCTTGGTGAGCTGAACATGAATATAATATTAAAAACATTTTATTGGCTCTCGTTTTGAAGATATTGCATGTAGTTCATTTTTGACGTTTCACCGTGTAAATTTATCCAGTAGGACATCAACAACATCCCAAATAAGCCTTGAATAATGTAATATTGCATCACATTGCATAATACCAGCATGCACACATCATCCAGAGTTGATTGCATTATTTTCTGATGCAATGCAATACTACTGCCAAACGGCTGCTGAAGCCATCTGACGTCAGCAGTGTACTATACGCAGTCGGAAAGGTTGAGCATTTAAAATATTTCAGACTGTGTGCAAGACAGTTTAAGCTACTGTTACATGTAACTTTTATTAATCATATAATTTTAGCCATTTCGGTACAATACAGAACAATAATGCCGCGAACGTGCGTTAATACTGTTGACAATTTCTGCTACATTTGTGGGGAAGTGACATTTGCCAACCAGAAGAAAAGAATCACTTCTCAACTGAAGAAGGCATATCATCTTTACTTCGGGTGCAAGATTGGTGACCAAGACAAGCCTTGGGCCCCCGCATGTATGCTGCGCTACATGTACAACACAGCTTTCACAGTGGTTGAATTGCAAAAGACCATCAATGCTGTTTGCAGTCCCCATGGTGTGGAGAGAGCCAAACAACCACATAAATGACTCTTACTTCTGCTTGGTTCCTCCTCTTTCCAGCGGAATAACAAAGCAAAAGAAGTCGAACATAGTCTACCCAAACATTCCGTCTGCATTGAGACCAGTTCCACATGGTGAGGGACTTCCTATTCCAGAACCTCCATCAGAATATTCTCTTGATTCATCTGATGAGGACAAGGGTGAGCTGACCTGTTCTTCTCCTGGTCCGTCAGCATGCAGTGACCCAGATTTTCACTGGGATACATTATCAACTCCACACAGAATAACACAGGAAGAACTAAATGACCTGGTTCGTGATTTGGACTTATCCAAGAACAAGGAAGAATTGCTAGGATCAAGACGCCAACAATGGAATCTTTTAGAAGAAGATGTCAACATTACTCCATATCGAAAGCGCCACCAGCAGTTGGAGCCTTTCTTCAGAAAGGAAAGTAATCTGGCATTCTGTTCCGATACTGAAAGCCTCATGAATGCCTTAAAAATCACACATGACCCACAAGACTGGAGACTATTTATAGACTCTTCAAAACTGAGTCTGAAGGCTGTGCTTTTGAACAATGGAAACCGTCTTCCATCTATTCCAGTAGCGCATGTCCTCCACATGAAAGAGAATATGATAACTTAAAGCATCTACTAACTTCCATTAACTATAACAAGTACAGCTGGCACCTCTGTGGTGACTTGAAGGTAGTTGCCCTTTTGATGGGACTGCAGCAGGGATATATAGAATACATGTGTTTCTTATGTGAGTGGGATAGCTGAGCAAGGGATTGGCACTACTTGCGGAAGGAATGGAATCGCAGACAAAATGTAACAGTTGGAGAGAAGAATATCCAGCACCCAGCTCTGGTTGAGGCTCACAAAATCCTGCTACCACCCCTTTACATCAAACTAGGTTTGATGAAAATCTTTGTGAAAGCCATGGACCGCACTTCACCAGCTTTCCGATACCTGCATGAAAAATTCCCTCGACTCGGCGAAACAAAGATTAAAGAGGGAGTTTTTGTGGGTCCTCAGATTTGAGAGCTCTTCAAAGATGACCAGTTCAACAGCTTGCTGCAGGGTGATGCGAAACAAGCATGGAATGCTTTTCGCCTAGTGTCAACATACTTTCTCGGGAATGTTAGGGCAGAAAACTACAAGGAACTAGTAGAAGACATGCTGATGCAGTATCAGAAACTTGGCTGCAATATGTCTCTAAAGATCCATTTCCTTGATTCCCATCTTGATTTCTTTCCTGACAACTGTGGTATGGTTAGTGATGAACAGGGCAAACGTTTTCACCAGGATATTGCAACGATGGAACAAAGATACCAGGGAAAATGGTCCACTACAATGCTGGCTGACTACTGCTGGACACTCCCCAGAGAAGCTCCCGAACAGTTGTACAAGAGACAGGCGAAAAAATCTAAGAAGTAGTCTATGACTTGGTTTTTTATAGGTATTAACCGAAGGCCTATTATATTTACTATTGACATGCATTTCGTGATGTAAACATTAATTCTTGTAGATTACAAAAAACCTAGAGCCAACTTTGCAATTTCACTGTCATATTCGTGTTCAGCATATAAAAATTGATAAGAAATGACTATTTTTATTTCAGTAACATGACTTTTGTAAAAATTTGTTGACCAGTGAAACAGCAAAGTATTTTAAACTTGCAGCTAGAATTCCAGTTTTCTTAGTTGAGTGTCATCAGTTACTTTGCAGTTGTGACCTGCAGGGTTGAAGTGGCCCTTAGTCAGAAGTAGAAATGTCTTGATCTGACAGTATTTAATGACTGTTTTAATTGAATCATAATTAGACAGACAGGCTTTTTTGGAGTAATTTGTAAGGGCTCGGGATGCAGCCACTTCTTATCCACTCAGAATCTGCACTTCATTTTCTCAGTGTGAAATATTTGCAGAAACAAAGTGGTCCTCCAGAGACAGGATTCCCGCCCTTGGATTCTTGCTTCTATCGATATGTCTTAGGATTTGGAGTTCTTCACAAGAAGCTATTAATTTTTAGAACAAAAGTGCTTTTAATAAGGAAATCCAATCCAGTCATCATTTTTAGAGGTGGATTTTTGATTTGACTGTCCATCCAAGCAGTGCCACTGACAATGTTTTGTATATTTATGTTCACTTCATTGCACACCTTGTCAAAATGCAAAGTTCAAGTTGAGTTCTTACGCACTAAAATAATAATATAAATTCACCAAATACTAAAACAACAAAAGCAAATCCACATATAAATTTAAATGGACAATGTATTGGTTTAAAGTTAAAGCTTCTATTTATACAGCATCACTTGGATGGACAAATTCTCCAGTTAGCAGTTGAATATTGCTACTTAAAGCTAGCCCTAGAACGCCACTAGAAATGCCCCTTTATAAAACATATAGCTTTAATAATTTAAATAGCCAAAGTGAATATGTATAACAGACACAATTTTTGAAAAAAAAAACCCCCACTTGTGGTCACCATTGCCTCCAACTGCATCAGTGCTTCTCAATGCCATCAGTTAATGAAGATGTACGATAAGTAGTATAGGAATTACTGGTTCTTTTACTGGAGTGTTCTATGCAGTTATCATGGTGGCATAACAGTTAATGCATACCAATTTTTCGCATTAACTGCCAGTTGTGCACTGGGCGTCAAATAGGCTTGTAAGGAGTACAGAGTGGCTGTGGTGAGCACCCTGCAGTTAGCATGGGGGTACATATTGCACGCTGTCAAAGTTGCAATTAGCACAGGTCTACGTAATGCCACCTCAATGAGTGGTGTTAGGTGCACCCACAGAAATTGCACCATGCTGGCCATGCAACTGACAGTTACTGCAGAGGCTTTCCACTTTACGCACATTAATTGTTGCATTAAACACGCATTAAATGCAAAAAATCTAATCCACTTTGATAAAAGGACTCCTTAGTGATGTGACCTTGCAGTGATTTGTCTGTCGGTCAGTCATTCAGAGACTATTTGGATAACAAAATCTCTGAAGAAAAAACTTTAAGATATGGAGTCCCAGAGGGTTCGATTTTATTGCCAGTCTTGTTGAATATATTTATGGCCCCGCTGGCTCTTCTTGCATGGAGTCAGGGTGCCAGTACGTAATATATATATGCAGATGATATTCAGTGGTAATAAGTCTGTAAGAATTCGAATGATCTAGATATAAAAAGAATTAATGAGCATCTAGAATTAACTGCAGAATGACTGTAAATACAATAGCTTTGACTGAACCCTCAAAAGATCGAAGCCATTAGGTTTTCTAGGAACAGACCTGTAATAGGACCTTCACCAATCATGGCTGGGGTAAAATTACCCATTAAAGAACTAATTATGATCTTGGGATTTATTGTTAATCAAGATTTTCCATTTTCTGGTCAAGTTTCTGCTTTGGTGAAAACCTCTTTTTTTTTTTTTTTTTTAGGAAGATCAGAATTTTATGTCCATATCTGGACTTGTCAGGTCCAAAGACAGTAATGTATTTGGACTACATGACTGTAATTAGATATATCTGGGTATCACTTTGGCAAATATGAGGTGACTGCAGCTTATTCAAAACACTGCTGTGAAGGCGATAGACAGGACCAGAAGATGTGATTGCATGACCCTTGTGTTGATAGAGTGGCGCTGGCTCACAGTGGCAGCCAGAATCAAGTTTAAGATCTTGATTCTGGCATTTCAGGCTTTATACTCAGGGGTCCCTCTGTATTTATCATGTTAAGCGAGTCCATTTGTACCACGAGGGCACTTTGATCTTCAGAAGGAACTTTGATGATAAATCTTTCATTATCTGTTATAAAACTTGAAAATACAAGACAATCTGTTTTGCCTATATGGCACCGTAATTTTGGAATGTGCGACCTGTGGTCATCAGAAAGGAATCTTCCTTTAAAAAGTTCAAAAGAGATTGAAGACCGGGGTCTTCAGTGAGGTTCATGAATTAATATTTAACTTGTAGTTGGAGGTGCTAAAATATATAAACATGACGGCAGAAAAAGACCATATGGCCTATCTGGTCTGCTTTCCAATATCAACTACAATAGTCCCCTTTTTTTCCTTTAGAGATCCTCTGTGTTTGTCCCGTGCTTTCTTGAAATCAGATATTGTCCTTGTGTCCACCACCTCCACTGGGAAACTATTCCACTCATCTACCACTCTTTCCGTAAAGAAATATTTCTGCATATTACTCTTGAGTCTATCCACTTTCACTCTCATCCTATGTCCCCTCATAGCAGAGCTTGCTTTCAATCAAAAGAGGCTCTCCTCTTGTGCATTTATGCCACAGAGTTATTTAAATGTCTCTATCATATCTCCCCTATCCTGCCTTTCCTCTAACGTATACATATTAAAATCTTTAAGTTTGTCCTCATATGCTTCGTAACGAAGCCCAATAACAAATTTTAGTAGCCACTCTCTGCATGGACTCCATCCTGTTTATATCCTTTTGAAGTTGTGGTCTCCAGACTTGCACACAATACTCCAAATCTACTCCAATACTGAATTACAAGAAACACATCATTTACTCCCCCACACTCAACTAAGCTACCACACAGGATCATAACTGTAAAAAACGAAGTCAGATATTTAGGAGTCACTCTGGATCAAAACATGAACCTACAGTCCCATATAAATAAGATTACTAAGAACGCCTACTAGAAAATGAAAATCATTCAGAAACTGAAACCATATTTCAGCCAGGATCACTTCTGTATGGTATGCCAAGTGTCACCCTCACAGTGGCCAGCCCAACGCCTAGGGCGCTGAGACTTGGTCTGCCTGTGGTGTTCCTCCCTCAGAGAGCGTGGGCTTGCTTTAACCCTGCAAGGCCTTCTGGGAAAGTAAGTCCCTTTACCCTTTGAGCACAGACGAGTTGCAGTCGAGTGGTTTCAGGCAATGACAAGAATTTATTTTCCACTTCCCAGCGGATTAAACGCAAGTGAATAACTCAGGACAAAACATGCCATACAATTGGCTTGAGGAAATTATACATGAACTCAGGTAAGTTAGCTTTGTCAGCTTCAGGCTTTAAACGTGCAGTGCTTGATACAAAACAAAACCACAACAGCTTCAATTAGCAAAGAAAATGTTCCCTTTTCTTCTGCTGCTTTTACCGTCTCTCACAGACACTGTTCAGCATAGGGAATTCACATGGTCAGCCAAAGATAATGTACAGTCCATCCGATCATCCACTATTTCATTATGGTCAGAGTCTATCTGCATTTCCTCAGCATCAGGAATAGCAGGGTGTGTCAGTAAGCTGCTATCCTGATCTTTGGAACAAACGGTTTCTCTGACCTCACGTGGTGTCTCTCTGTAACACTCTCCTGAGCAGGGTTGTAAACTACCATATATGCTGTAGTTTTTATCCAGGGAGTTTGCTACTTTATGATAACTATAGGGAACTGCTTTATAGCTAGGTTCAAACTTGTATGAATTATTAAGCCTACCTTTTGGCTTTGAAAGGGCAGGAACTCTCCACTCTGCAGGGTTAGACTGGTTCTCAAACACAGCTGGTGTTTGCTTGCCTCTCAGCCTATTAACTTTCCCCTCAGACGTACCGGTATTCTTCAACCAGCCTGTCTCACTCTTAGGAGCGTGTGAGCTTTGCCAAGCCTGCCTCTCAGGAAGATTCTTCTCTCTCCTGCCTTTGCCAGACAACCCCTGTCCTGGGTTGCTTCCTTCTGGCCTCAGGAATACGGCTCCCTTGGTTCTCACTCCTCATTTATTTATTTATTTATTTATAGTTCTTTTATACCGCACTCTTTTTCATCAGCGCGGTTTACATTAAAACAGGAATACTCATTGCAATCAACAGACTGTTGAGTTTACATATAACAGGATAATACAACTGGGATTATAACTTTGGGGAACTTTGTACATATTTGTAACTTGAAAAGAACCTATATACACAGTATAGAAATTCTTATTATCATCTTAAGGCATTTACACATTTACTGTAAGTGTTGGAGGGTTGATGATGTGCTTTGGAAATCTAGAATGAAGAGATGGTGCTTTATGGCTTTTCTGAATTGCTTGAGGTCGGTAATAGCTCTAATGTTGGGAGGTAGGTTGTTCCAACATCTGGGTGCGTAATACGCGAAAGCCCTGTCTGTTGTTGAACGTTTGTATTTTGTGGCCTCAGGTGGTGTAGCTAGGGTATTTGCCGCTGCTGATCTCCTAGATCTGATGTTGGGAGTATGATGGAGGAGTTTTGAAATTGATGAAGGAGCGATAGTATTTATCGCTTTAAAGGTAATGAGAAGGGCTTTATATGTTATTCTGCAGTATATAGGGAGCCAGTGAAGCTCCATTAGGATGGGTGTTATATGTTCGTTCTTTGAGGCACCGTATAGTACTCGGGCTGCGGCATTCATGGCTAGTTGTAATGTATTTAGGGAGTTTTTTGGGAGACCATGGAGTATTATATTCGCATAGTCGAAGTGGGGTGTGACTATGGCTTGGAATATAGTTCTGAAGCTGTCTGGGTCAAGCATATTTTTCAGATGACGTAGGGTCCTTATCTTGAAGTAAATTGTTTTAACGGTACGGTTGATATGTTCTTTAAAGTCCAGTCTATGGTCCAGTATTACTTCAAGGTATTTTATGTAGGGCTTGATTGGGAGTTCTGCGTCACGTACTCTTAGGGTCTCGGGGGGTGAGAATTCTCTGTTCTTTGTGACGATCAGTACCTCGGGTTTTTTGTAGTTTATTCGCATATTCTGCGTGAGGAGCCAGTCTGCTATTGCGTTAAAGCAATCTACTAATGTTGTGTAATCTGGGAGCTTGACATTGAATGGTGTGAATATTAGCACATCATCTGCATAGATCAGCGAGGATATGCCAAAGGAGCGAGTGATATCGCATATAGGCTGCATGTAAATGTTAAATAGTAGCGCAGAGAGGGATGAGCCCTGTGGTACTCCTTGTTTTAACTGGAAAGGTTCTGAGGTACCTGTAACAGTCCTGACATGTTGCAAGCGATCTTCCAGGTATGATCTGCACCATTCCCATGCCAGCCCATGGATTCCCTTGTCATATAGACGGGTTAGTAGTATTTCATGGTCCACAGAGTCAAATGCTGCAGATATGTCGAGGAATATTAGTGCAAAGCCCATTTTGATGTCCTCCAGTCCACTGATGAGTGTATTGGTTAATGTGGTCAACAGTGTCTCTACTCCATGGGCTTCCCTGAATCCGTGCTGACTGGGGTCAAGGGGGGAGGAGGTGTCTATGTGTTGTTGTATCTGATTGTTGGTTACTTTCTCAATTATTTTGGATAGTAGCGGTATACTAGCTATCGGGCGGTATGATTCTTCTTTTGTTGGATCTAGTTGATTGTTCTTTAGTAGCGGTCTTATGGAGGTCTGCTTTAGTGCCGATGGGAAGGTGCCTGTTGAGAAGGACATCTTTATTATTTCTGCTATGACAGGGCTAAAATCGGATCGCATCGCTCTTACCCAGTGTGCTGGGCAAGGGTCGTTAGGTGCTGTGGTAGTATTCATTTTGACGATAATGTCTTCAACGCATTTTGCTGAAGGAGATGAGAGCTGGAATAGTGGGAAATTTTGTTCTTGTTGCTGGAGGGGACTTTGGGATAAAGAATTTGTTGTTCTGATAGCTTTAGATTGTATAAAATTGGCATACTTCTGAGGGTGTTTGGGTTCTTGTTGAGGTGGAGAAGGCTCTGTGGTTAATGACTTTACTAGTTTGAAGAGCTCCCGAGGTTTGTTTAGGGAGCGGTTGAGGATTTCTGAGTGGTAGGATTTTCTTGTGTCCCATATTGTTTCACGATAGGATTGAAGGTGGGTTACGTATGTTTGTTGATCTGCTGGGTTATGAGATTTACGCCATTTTCTTTCGAGTTTCCTCAGTAGAGTGAGAGACTTCCTTAGTTCTTGAGAGAACCATGGTGCAGATGGTCTTTTCACTACATTATTCTTTGTTGTTGGGTTTTTGCAGGCTGGCGGTAGTATGGCGTATTGGTTGATGGTTTTATTCCATATAGTGACCATGTCGTTGATGTCGGATGACGGTTGTTTGAGTATTGGAAGTATGTTTTTCTTGATTTCTTCTTCGTTCTTCTACTTCTTCTAGTCAGCGTGCTCCTTTGCTGACTTCCTTTCTGGCTCTCTTTCTCGTCCTCCCTTCGGTTCTGGCTCTGACTCCAGTTCCCCCTCTGGCTCTGCTTGCTCCAAGCTAATGACCAGTTTTTATCATTGTAACTCTCAGGGCTTAGCTGTGCCCTGCCCTGAAACAGGTGAAGCTCATTACCTCCTGAGCTAGGGAATATGTCACTGCAGGGGCGTGTCTCTCCAGCTCGTGACTCTCTTTGTTTACTTCTTCTTTGAAAACACTGAGCCATGTGCTCAGACTGCCTGTCAGTTCCTGAAAGCAAATCCTCATCTTGCCCTACCTCCATAGGCTCAGAAGGGTCTTCTTCATGACACAAACCATTGTTACACCAATTCAGGACTACTGCAGCTCCCTGTTCCAAGACCTCCCAAAGCAAACCATCCATCCACTTCAGATGGCACAGAACATGGTGGTTTCGCATTATCGCCACTACAACAAAACACAACCATATTACTCCCATATAGAAACAACAACACTGGCTCCCAGTGCTTCTTCCTCATGAGGTTCAAGACAGCGCTCAACATCTTCAAAATCCTACAGAATATTTTGGCGGACATCTTGCAGGACCTCATCACAAAGGACCCAGACAGCTGACCCAAAAGGAACAACAATAGGAACCTAATGGTCACACCCAGCACTTTCTCAAAGTCTAAGAAGATCACATCCAAGAGAGCATTTTCACTCTCCATCCCAGCCTTATGGAACTCTCCCCCAGATGACAGAAGAGCCACTGCAGACAGTAAGTACTTCAGGAAAAAGTTGAAAAGTTTCCTATATACAGAACACTTTGAAAACATCACCTAATGCACAGTAAATGATCATCACCAACCAGTAATTGACCCTGGTCCCTGATCACTTCAGGACAATGCTTATGAGACACTACCCAAAATCCACTACCTATTCCTGTATATAAGTTATCATGTATTAAACTACCCTGTGTGCCATTTTGTCCCTCCCTATCTTCTCATTATAATTTAAATAGTTCTAAGGTACAATGCAAACCTGTTAAATTTATTTTATTTTATTTATTTAGACAGTTTTGTATACCGCCTTATCCTTCAATCAAAGCGGTCATAACACAATTGGGAGATACATTTAACACGTGGGGATATGAGACACATGCACTAATACTTACAGGGAACATGGGCAGTGGAGGGTTAAGTGGCTTGCCCAAGACCACAAGGAGCATCTGTGGGACTAGAAACCCCAGTCCTTCCGGCCCAAGGTTGCTGTCCTCTAGTGGGATTTGAACCCCTGACCTTCCGGCCTGAAGTACCTTGCCCCAACCACTAGGCTACTCCTCCCAAATAAATATATGAGGTTGCATCCGAGACCTATACAGAGGTACTAGCGCCTCCTTTTTTCTGCTGGTCATTCTTCTCCCTGGGCACTCAAGCATCCTGTCTTTTTCCATCACCTTATGTACCTGTTTAGCCACTTTAAGATAATCTGAAACAATCACTGCCAGATCCCATTCTTCTTTCGTGGACAGAAGTACTTCTCCCACTAAACTATAGTGCTCCCTTGGATTTTTGCAGCTCAAATGCACGACCCTGCATTTTTTTTGCATTAAATCTCAGCTGCCAAATTTTTGACTATTCTTCAAGCTTAGCTATATTCCTCCTTATGTTATCTACTCCTTCCTGGGTGTCTACTCTATTGCAGATTTTGGTATCATCGGCAGAGAGGCAAACTTTACCTGACAGCCCTTCCACAATTTCACTAACAAAGATATTAAAAAGAACTGGACCTAAGATAGATCCCTGCGGAATACCACTGGTAACATCCTTCTCCTCAGAGTGAGCTTCATTTATCTGTACCCTTTATCACCTCCCATTCAACCAATTTCTAACTCAGTCAGTCACTTTAGAGTCCATCCCTAGGATGCTCAATTTGTTTATAAGTTGCCTGTGTGGAACAGTGTCAAAGGCTTTACTGAAATCTAAGCACACTATATCTAGGGCTCTCTCTCGGTCCAACTCCCTGGTCACCCAGTTAAAGAAATCAATCAGATTTGTCTGACAAGACCTGCCTCTGTTAAACCCATGCTGCCTCAGATCCTGCAATCCATTGGACTCCAGAATGCTCAATATTCTCTGTTTTAGCAGCGCTTCCAATAATTTGCTCACCATAGAGGTTAGACTAACCAGCCTGTAGTTTTCTACCTCCTCTTTACTTCCGCTTTTGTGTAACGAAACCAATGTGCCTTTCTCCAGTCCTCTAGGACCACTCCCAACTCTAAAGAAGTAATGAAAAGATCAGTCAGTGGAGCTGCTAGAATGTCCCCAAGTTCCTTCAATATTCTCAGATGTATCCCATCCAGCCCCCATCACTTTGTCTACTTTTAGTTTAGCTAGTTCCACATGAACACAGTCTTCTGAAAATTGTTGAAGATCCCCAACACTTCTGTTCCTATTTGTGGGCGTTTTCTGAGGTCCTGCTCCTGGTCCTCATCTGTGAACACAGAACAAAAATATTTGTTAAACAATTATATTTTTATCTCATCAGCTTCTACATATTCCTCCCCTTCACTCTTGAGTCTGACAATACCACTTTTGCCTTTCATCCTCTCACTAAAATATCTGAAAAATGTCTTATCCCCCTATTTTATTGCATTGACTACTTCTTTTTTGTATCTTTGCTTTCTTGACTACTTTGCTAGCTTCTCTAAGTTTTTCCAAACATAGATGCCTGTCTTCCTCTCTCTGTGATCTCTTGTATTTCATGAAGGCCTCCTTCTTTTTCTTTACCTTTTCAGCTACTTCTTTTGAGAACTACAGTGGCCTCCTTTTCCTTTTACATTTTATTTAACTTTCTAACAAAAAAGGTTTGTTCCCCTTAAAATATCCCCCTTCAGTCTTGCCCATTGCTTTTCTACATTCTCCAGCTGTTCCCATCCCACTAACGACTCCTTGAGGTATTGTCCCATCTTGGCAAAGTCAGTTTGCCTAAAATCTAAGACCCTCACTTTTGAATGGATTTTATCAACCCTAGACCTAATACTGAGCCACACCATCTGGTGATCACTGGATCTGAGATGATCTCCCACTTTGACATCAGAAAATCTTTATCCATTGGTAAGCACCAAGTCCAATATGGCACCTTCATGTGTGGGTTCTATTACCAGTTGCCGGAATAGTTCTCCCTGTAGAGAATCTAGGATCTCCTTACTTCTAGATGACACTATAGCAGGGATGTGCCAATTAACATCCGGCATATTGAAATCACCTATCAGTTGCACTTCTCCTTTCTTAGCAATACTGCATATGTCTTCTATTACATCTCCGTCCACTACTTCTCCCTGTGAGGGAGATCTACATAGTAACATAGTAAATGACAGCAGATAAAGACCAGTATGGTCCATCTAGTCTGCCCAGCAATATGGCAGGAGTAGGTGTACCCCTTCCCATGTCTTTTAGGGAGTAGGTGCACCCCTACCCATGTCTTTTAGGGAGTAGGTGCACTCCTACCCATGTCTTTGCTTAGTGGTGCACCCACCAGGAGCAGTTGCACCCCTCCCCATGTCTTCACCCCTCCCAATATCTTTGTTTCTTTGTTTGTTTAGTGGTGAACCCACCGCTCCTCCCCCCATCACTCCATGTAGGACACCCCTATTTGTTGAGAAATTAGATGTTTCAGTTTATTTTGATTTAATCTTGTTGCTGTAAAGTGATCCACTGTGTCTGTCCCAGGCCACTTTGAATTCCATCACTGTATTTGCCCCCACCACCTCCATCGGGAGGGCATTCCAAGCATCCACCACCCTTTCAGCAAAAATGTATTTCCTGACATTGCCTTTCAATTTACCACCTTGCAGCTTCATGTCATGCCCTCTAGTTTTACAACTTCCCTGTCTCTGGAAGATGTTTGTTTGTTCATTATTTCTCTTTAAGAATTTAAAGGTCTGAATCATATCTCCCCTATCCCTCCTCTCCTCCAAAGTGTACATATTTAGGTCTTCAAGTCTCTCCTCATAAGGCTTCTGACGCAGGCTCCAAATCATTTTGGTCGCCGTTCTCTGAACAACCTCCACTCTTTTTACATCCTTTGCAAGATACGGTCTCCAAAACTGAACACAGTATTCCAAGTCGGGCCCCACCAGAGACTTATACAGTGGTACTAGTACCCCTTCCTTTCTGCTGGTAATTCCTCTTCGAATGCAGCCCAACATCCTCCTGGCTTTTGCCACTGCCTTGTCACACTGTTTTGCCACCTTGAGATCTACAGAAATAATCACACCGAGGTCTTTCTCCTGCTCCGTGCACACCAACCTCTTGCCCGCTAGCGCGTACATTTCCCTGGATTTCTGCTACCCAAGTGCATGACACTGCACTTCTTCGCATTAAATCTTAATTGCCAAGCATCAGACCATTCCTCCAGCTTTTGCAGATCCCTTCTCATGTTAAGCACTCCCTCGAGGGAGTCCACTCTGTTGCAAATTTTTGTGTCATCTGCAAAAAGACAGACTTTTCCATTCAGTCCTTCAGCAATATCACTCACAAATACATTGAACAGTGCCGGGCCTAGGACCGAACCCTGAGGCACCCTGCTAATCACCTTCCTTTCATCCGAGTGAGCTCCATTTATCATCACCTTCTGTCGTCTGTCAGTCAACCAATTTCTGATCCAGTTTACCATCTTGGGACCCATCCCCAAACTGCTGAGTTTATTGATAAGCCTCCTATGAGGGACAATATCAAAGGCTTTGCTGAAATCCAGGTAGACATCATCCATCGCGTGTCCTTGATCCAGTTCTCTGGTCACCCAGTCAAAGAACTCAATGAGATTCATCTGGCAAGATCGTCCCTTGGTAAAACCATGTTGCCTCGGATCCTGAAACCCGCTGGTTTTGAGAAAGTTCACTATTTGCTCTTTCAGGAGTGTCTCCATTACTTTTTCCGCCACCGAGGTAAGGCTCACAGACCTGTAGTTTGACACTTCTTCCCTGTCACCACTTTTGTGTAGAGGTACGACAGCCATTCTCCAGTCCTGAGGAACCTCTCCTGTTTCCAAGGATCTGTTGAAAACATCCTTTAACGGCCCTGCAAGAACCTCTCTGAGCTCTTTCAGTATCCTGGGATGTATCCCATCCGGTCCCATGGCCTTGTCCACTTTCAGTTTTGCAAGTTATTCTAAAACCTCATCCTCTCTGAATGGTGTGGTATCTACCTCATTCCCATTTTTATATTTGGGAGTCACAGGTGGTCCTTCTCCAGGATTTTCTTTAGTAAAAACAGAGCAGAAGTATTTGTTTAGTAATTTCGCTTTATCAATGTCATTTTCCACGAGTCCGTTTCCAGCACTTCTGAGTCCTGCAATTCCACCTCTGATCTTCTTCCTTTCCCAAATATACCTGAAGAAAGTTTTGTCGCTGCACTTAACATCTTTAGCCATCTTTTCCTCTGCCTTTGATTTTGCTATCCTTATTTCTCTTTTGTCTCCTTGAGTTTGATCCTGTATTCATTTCTGTGTTCTGTTTGCAAGTGTTTAAATTTTGCGAAAGCTGTGGTTTTTGCCCTTATTTGAGCAGCCACTTCTTTGGAAAACCAAATAGGTTTCCTTCTCCTCTTGTTTTTATTTACTTTTCTTACATATTTATCTAAAGGAACAAGCAGGAATGAGTCTTCACATATGGGTACATCGGTACCGACGGAGCCTGCGCGGGAACGCTCCCCAGCGTCCAATCAGAAAGCTTTTGGGAGCATCCCTCAGCGCCTGCATGCTGCCTTCCCGCCTTTCCAACTGTCTCTCCTCAGTTTTCGTTTTTCCGCGGAGCCGGCAGGACGTCCTCCTGTCACCGCAGAAAATTTTTTCTTTAAATTCTTTAATTCTTGTTTTCCTGTGGTCGCGGCTGTCTCCCCGACTCCACCGGTATCGCCGGTGGTTTTTTTTTTTTTCTTTTCTTTTCTTTTTATTTAATTCTGGGAATTTTTTTCCCTCAGTTTCAGTTTTAAACTTTGGGCCTTCAGGCCTCTCCATTATGGAGCCGCCTCCTTCTTTTCCTAAGAAGTGCCTTAACTGTGGCAGTGCAGTATTGTTTTTAGAGTCCAAGTCATGGTGTCTAAACTGTTTGGGTCCTGACCATCCGGAGCCATTAGGCTACCATATTATGAGAAGAGATTTCCCTTTTCGAGTTTTCCTCGATACCGAGTTCCCTTCCAATGGCAGGGCACCGACCATTTCTCCTTCTCTACAGGATCAGGTAACCCACAAACAGTCTGTTCAGACTAGCCAATCCTTGAGTGGTAGGTCTCATGCACAGCATGATGACGGCTCCGGCCTTGCCCTCAAGGATCCTTTGGCTTCAAAACCCCGGCGGGAGTATTCGGTCTCCAAAGCCTTTCAGGGGTTTCAGGTTGTTCCTGAGGCTCACCCCTCACAGAACATACCTGAGCCATGTTCGGTGGTGTCATCCGCTTCGAGCGGTACCGATACCCCAGCATCGGCACTGGTGTTGAGTGATCCACTCTTCACCAGGGATCGTCATCTGGTTTTCTCGGTACCTTCGGGACCACTCGATACATCCCAGATTGACTTTCCAGTATCGGTATCACCGATACTACCACCGATGTCGGTACCTTCCAGACATGCATCGATAGACTCGCTTCCTTCGATGCCGAGTCTGGAATTGATTTCCAGTCTGGAAGACTGGGTACCGACACGTCTCGGATCCGATGCTCACCGATTCCGGATGCTCGGTACCGAGAGTAGTTACCAGAGGCCTTCGGTTTCCTCGGTACCACTTGAGCAGCCTCCGATGACTGCTTCGATGTCGGTATCGTCTTCGATTCCGGTACAGCTGCCGGTATCGGTATCATGCCGATACCTGCAGTAGCATCAGGGTCAGCTCCTTCCATGCTTCTTTCACCAGAATCGCTCCTTTCTATTCCTAGTTTGGAGTCGATACCTGGCATGGACGATGCAGTACTGACTGTCTCACGTCATGACCTACAGTACCAGCATCCATCCCTTAGGGATCCTTTTCTGCACCGGGTGAGATCTTCTATTCCTACATTCTCAAGTGCCTACTCCGGTGCCCAGGCCAGTTCTTCAGATCTAGCCTGTCCAGGGATGGCTTCTGTTGGAGATCCTTCTTTTCAGAATTTTCTCCTGGACATAGCAACATCCCTTGCTATTCCTACCCCTGGCTATGATCCTGCTCAAAGCTCTCTTTGTTCTGGAGGAAAGGGAAATATAATGCTTCCTTTACATCATTCCTTGCAGGATCTTCTTCTACGAATGTGGGAAGCACCTTTAAGGGTTTCCTCACCTTCTAGAGCAACTGATCTTCTCTATCAGGTGCCCCCCTCTCCAGGGTTTCAAAAGACTCAACTTCCCCATCATTCCATTGTAGTGGAATCAGCAATGAGGAAGGTAAAAAGCAAGAAGAAGCATTCTTCTTACCCGCCAGGTCGTGAATCCAGAACACTGGATGCCTTTGGACGTCACACCTTCCAAACATCTATGCTGGCATCAAGGATTCTCTCATATATTTTTTATATGAGTCTATCCCTTCAGGAGGTCACAAAGAAATTATCTCTTTTGACTCCTTTTCTATCAGAGCCGAAGGCTGCAGACTATTCCTTACTTCTTAGTCATAGCCAAAATATCTCTTGGTTTCTTTCTCGTGCTTCCCTAGACTCTTTTGAGTCTGTTAGCAGAACCTCTGCTATAGCCATAGGGGCACGACGTAGAGCCTGGCTCCAAGCTTCAGACTTGAACAAATGGGCACAACAAAGACTGGGTAATACTCCTTGCACTGGAGAAAATCTCTTCAATAAGGAGTCTTTACATCAGGTTGCTCAGTGCTCCACTGACTTCCCTGTTTCTGAAGGCAATCCTAAGCCTTCTCCTTCCCCAGTAGGTAGGGAATGCCCTACCAAACCTTCTTTCCCTAGGAGAAAGAGGTTTTACTCTTCTCCTGCCCATCATTCAGATGTTCCCAAGCACGGGAAGCCTCGTCCTGGTCTGAAGAATCCAAGCTCTAGCCAGGCTGAATAAACACAGCAACCATGCGGTTCTGATTAATCTCTTTATAACCTACAGTTATCTTCTTTTCAATAGAAGTTTTTCACAGTTTTTTCATTCAAAACTCTACACAGGGATTCCTATTTTCAGGACATCCCTTTGCTCTTCGGTATGCTGAGCTGTCAGGCTATTCATGTCTATGGGTCACAGGTTTTTCCTCCTTTTCCTGACAAGAAGAGAGGTTTAACAACTATCACATGATAGTTTTTCTGTACCAACATGAATTTTTCCCTTCCAGGGACTTACCATATGGTAAGCCGTTTTTTCAGCTCTTGTATATCTACCCTCTCCTCCAGGTTTTTCCCCTGTAAGAGGGGTACCTTACCACTGAAAGACTTCTTGTCTTTCTTTCTACTGTGGAGTTTTTTCTCTGGGGTGAACTCCCTTCTTTTCTCTGGGCAGCTCATCAGACAGGGATAAGATCCTCCCCTTCTTCAGTCCTGTTCAGTAGCTGCACATGCAGGAGTTCCAGTGATTTGACTACTGGTACTTTTTCACAAGTTCCAGTCTTGTCTTCCACCACTTTTCGGTCTGGCCTTAGTAACATAGTAACATAGTAGTGATTCCAAGACAGTATTTACATCTTTCTTGGGAAATCCTTATCACTACAGTCTTCTAACACTACCTTCTATCCTTGCCATCTCCAATCCTTTGGTTTGGCAGCATAGTTTACTTGGCTGCTGGTTTTTTCCATCAGCCAGTTCTATCTCCCAATTCTCCTGCATAATGCTCTCTGCAATCCTACAGAGAAGCTTTCCATTATGGGCCCTTGCGAGAGAGCATGGAGTTTTTTCTCTAATGACTATCCATCATGGTCGAAAAAGGCTTCCTCAGTCATCCCCCATGACTGTGAGGGTTCTTCACTCCCTACTATCTCCTTTTCGTACAAAGGATATAAGCCTTCTCCGCGTGTAGGTCTAAAGAGTTTTCCATCTCCTACAAGGAATATGCTCTTTTTTCCTTACAGCTTATCCTCATGGTATCCTAATCCTCCATGGACAGCACATATTTAACTAATAACGCATGATACCCCTTTGTGTCCCTCCAGTGGGTCAACTTGGTATCTCATCCTATGCGTTTTCTGCCCATTTACCATGTGAGAGTTCTACAGGACTCAGGACTTACTGTTTACAGACTGATATTATCCTCTATAATTCACGCAACCATCCTGGTTATTTCACTGGATAACATTCCTGTGCCATCTTAGCCAGGGGGAATAGATTCTCTATATCTCTTATCAAGTAGGTTCCACCTTCTTGTTATTAGATTAATCTTTCTCCTTCACATCTCCAATGTGAATGTTCTTATGAGCATATCTTTGTCTGCTTAGTTGCAGACATTTATCTTAGACATATATATTCATGTATGTATATATCTCTGTATACTTCTCTATAGATATATATGTCTGTAAGCTGCGTGTGCATATGTTATGCCCCTCCAGATCTCCTATAGTGAGATCTGGAGGGGCATAACATATGCATATATTACCCAGAATCCAATCCCAGAAACAACCACCCATCCTCACATCCTACACCCTACTCCACCCCACCCAAAATCCAACACCATAAAGAAAATGACTAGCTCTACCACCATATCCCCTCTCTTATTTATTATTGGTACTGATCACACATCTTATTGATTAAACCTCTTATAAATATGTTGAAACCAAGCTATACTATATGTATAATTTCTCACCATACTATATGTATAATTTCTCACCATACTCCATGAATAATTACTCTGTAATTAGTTACCCCTGTTACCTCCAGGTTATCTCGTCCATGTTTACCTTCCTATAGGTTCCAGACAGTGGGCTTGCATATGTTCATACTGTCCCTCAGTATGTCTAGAGTATTATGCACACAACCACTACTGTGGTACTGACAGCTACTACTTTAACCCTAGGTTTAGGTATCCCTGAAGCTCCATACTTCAATATCTTTCCTATCTCTCACCAGTTAGGAAAGACAGGGTGGATCTTCAGTAGATCTGAGGTTTCAACCCTTCAGACATCTGTCCTCCTTGGGAATACGTGTTTTTTCCCATACCCCTTCTTCCCTCCAGGACTGGGCTAGTTTGTCCAAATCGGTCAGTCTTCCTCTTTTGCTCCTAAATGTTAGTAACTCTGTAGCCAAAAGAGTTCCCAGCTTTTTCCATAAAGCTTCCACTAAAGACCTGCCGTTTTTTCTACTACCCCAGTTGACACCTGGGTCACCTGTCAATTCCAGATTGGGACCTTCACCTTCACCTTCCCTTCCGTGAGGTCACCTTGAAGATTCCTCTACTGGATCTCCAGTAGACTCCATCAGCCTCTCTACTTCCTGCAAACCAGTAGGTGAGGTCCATATTGTGATTGTTCATTTCAATATTTTTCATGGTAATTATCATACACACAAGGACTCCTTACTTGTAGTCCTTAGGTTAGCTGTTTTTCCACAGCTCCTCTCTTTTCAACTCCTACCCTCCATCCTCAGGATGCCTGGCCATATGAGGTGTAGCATGTTCCAATCCTCACCATGCTAGGGCTCCAGGCATCTTAGCTTGGGAGTCCCCATATGTGAAGACTCATTCCTGCTTGTTCCTGGAGATAGCACAGTTACTTACCTGTAACAGGTGATCTCTAGGAACAGCAGGAATAAGTCTTCACGACCCACCCACCTCCCCTAGGAGTTGTATCTCTCTATCTCTCTTCCTTTCTTCTTTCTCTCTCTTTGTCTCAGCTATAAAACTCAACAGAGGAGAGACAGTTGGAAAGGCGGGAAGGCAGCACGCAGGCGCTGAGGGATGCTCCCAAAAGCTTTCTGATTGGATGCTGGGGAGCGTTCCCGCGCAGGCTCCGTCAGTACCGACGTACCCATATGTGAAGACTTATTCCTGCTGTTCCCAGAGATCACCTGTTACAGGTAAGTAACTGTGCTATCTGTTGCCCCTTTTATTGCCCCTTTTAGTTTAGCCCATTGCAATTCCACTTCCCTTATCCCCTTCCACCCTGTCAGTTCCTCCTTTAGGTACTCGGCCATTTTATTGACATCAGTGTTTTTGAAGTTTAGGACTTTGAGCTTGCTATGATTGGATTGCACCATGGCTTTTATCTCAAACCACACTGTGTTATGATCACTGTTGCTCACAGCGGCACTCACCCAGACATTAGACATGCTATCACTGTTGGTGAGCACCAAATCCAGCGTTGAGCTTTCCCTGGTTGGTTCCATCACCATTTGCATCTTGGATAACATCCACAATTTTTTTGCTTCTTTCCAGATTTGCAGAAGGAGTACTACAATCCACATCGGGTAGATTTAAGTCACCCAATATGATTGTTTCCCCCTTTGTTGCTATCTTGGCAATATCTATAATCAATTCGTTATCTATCTCTTCAATTTGAGTCGGAGGTCTGTAGATTACAGCAGTATGGATGACAGTGTCATCTCCTCTTTCGAACATGATCCAGAGCGCTTCTTCTTTTGCCCATGCACCCTGCATTTCAGTAGCTTTGATATTGCTTTTGACATACAAGGCTACTCCTCCCCCTTTTCCATTTTCTCTGTCTCTTCTGAATAGATTATAGCCAGGTATGGCTATATCCCAATCATGTGATTCATTAAACCATGTTTCTGTAATGGCCACAATGTCCAAGTCCTTTTCCACCATTAGGGCTTCCAGGTCTGGAAGTTTCTTGGCTAAGCTTCAAGCATTTGTGCTCATTGCTTTCCAGCATTTAACTGGCTTGTGTGTATTTTGCATTGATTTTATTCTACCCACTTCTTCCCAGTTGCTTTTGATGTGTTGTTTAAGTGTGGTTGTTTCTGTTATTCTGCTTTTGCAGGGGGTGACGTCCAGAACTTGACCTTCCCAGTCCGTCACCCCCTTCTTCTAGTTTAAATGCAAATCGACATACTGGCTGAATTTTTCACGTAGGATTCTTTTCCCTGTGACAGAGAGGTGTAGTCCATCAGCACAGTATAGTTTCTTGTTGGTCCATGTGTTATCCCAGTCGCCAATAAATCTGAATCCTTCTCGTTTGCACCAGGTCTGGAGCCATGTATTTAAGCTGTTAATGCGATTTAGCCTTTTTGCCCCCTTACCTAGAAAAGGTAGAACTTCTGAGAATGCTACAGTGTTAACAATGTGCTTGAGTTTTTCTCCCAGAGCTTGGAAGTCCTTTTGGACTGTAGAGGCACTATTTCTAGCCAGGTAATTTGTACCCAAGTGGATGACAACATAAAGTTTGGAGTGTTTGCTTTCCTCACTAAGTACATCAATAATTTGGTTTGTATTCCTGCCGACTAAGGAGCCTGGGAGGTATTTGACTTTCTTCTCTCCTTTGAACTGTGTTCCCAAGTTGGTCTCTCTGATGATGGAATCTCCAAGTAGTAGTAGTTTTTTGTTTGGTGAGTTTTTCTTCATATTTGGTGCTTTATCAGGAGATTGGGCATTGACTGACTCCTCTAAGGGCCGTTCAGTTTCTTTGTATAGGGCATCCTCATTAACCAAGGCAGAGAATGCATTATGCAGGGATGTCTCTGTGTCACAGATCGCAATCTACCGGAACCCACTGTGATCCATTTGTTCCTGGTGTGTTTGACTCTTTGTGGGAGCGGTGGTGGACTTTGTTCAAGTCTGTATCCTAGAAGAGGTGCGCTTCATTGCAGTCAGTTCTTCCCTCAGTAGAGACAAATCTTTATGCATGGCAGCCAGGTCTTCTCTTAATAGAGTCAATTTGTTATATAGACAGATGACCTTTGGCACGTAGGACATGCTTTTAGGCTCCAAATGATTCTTCTTGGAATGAAAGTACCGCAGGTATTGCACTGAATACAAGAAATACTGGTTAAGAGTATGTGGGCGTATCTCAAGGTATTGGCCACTATATAGGCAATGCAGCCCCAGGGGAGGGTGAGGGGTATGGTGGGCGGGAACCCAAGTGTCCCTGCCCCAGTAGGCTTTTACCTGAACTGTGGGCACACTCAGAAAACTGTTAAGGCTACACAAGGAATTCAAGCAGTTTTACTATCCCCAAACGTAATGTAGGACCGGCAATTAGCAATCCATACCAATGGAAATGGATTCTCCTTTCCCTCTTTCTAGTTTAACCCATAGTGCCTCCTCACTCTCTTTTAAGCCCTGTAATTCTATAGCTTTAATATTATTTTTTACGTATAGCACCACTCCTCCTCCCCTTCTTCCTACCCTGTCCTTCCTGAATAAAGTATAGACTGGTGGAATTCAGGGCGGGAGCTATGTAAACCTGTTAGTGTGACCTTTTCATCCTTTGGAATTGTAACTAACCCCCTCCTTCTATAACTGTCTTGTTAGCTAGTGGTCTGTTTTATCAGTTTAATTATTATATTTGATTTTATTTGGTTTTAGGCATGTTTCACTTAGGCGTAGCACCCTATTGTCAGGGGTTCAGGCAACAGGGCAAATGTCTTTCCATGGACATGTTTGTTTGTACATTCACTATACATGTGCTGTGGCTCCTGAAACATGGATTTCACACTTACCCCACTCCAGTCAGCTGTCTGCATGGCTGAGTTGTTCAGTGAAGAAAGTTCAGGGTGATTTTGTGTTTCAAGTCTTGCAAAACTTGAAAGGTTGATCAGCCCAAACTTCTTAGAGACCTCATATATCTCCTTTAAAGCTAAACTAAAAACTCACCTTTTCTGCTCCGCCTTCAACCTCCCCTTCCCAGCCTAACCCCTCTCCCCTTCACCTCGTTAATGTGTTAGCTTCCTGTCCCCCTCTCCTCCACCGTTTTTTGTAACCTGTTCCTGCTCTCCTATCCTTCCCCCCCCCCCCCCCCGCTATCCCCCCACTACTGACATGTTAATGTGTTTTTCTTTCCCCCCCATGTTATCTACTTTTTCCCCTTCTATCCTCTGACCCTATCCCTATCTGTCTTTTAAGGATTTTATGGCGTCCCTTTTCCTTTTCTTTTTCGCAGCTCTCTCTCCTTGTCAATTTTTTATGTATGTAAACCACCCAGATGCTAATCGTTTATGGGCGGTATGTAAAGTTTTAATAAACATAAACATAAATATAGTAGGGAAGTGTCAAAGACTGTTTATGGAGCTGCAGCCAGGTAGAATTGGTGAATGAAAGAGTGACTGGATGAAGGAGGAATTATGTGAGAGATGGGGACAGGGTGAAGCCTTGGGGGGGAGGGATTATAAGAGTGAGAAAGACTGAGTAAAGACTGAAGCATGGGGGGAGGGGTTTATATATATATATATATATATATATATATATATATATATATATATACGAGGAGGTACCCAAAAAAAACAGGAATTATTTTTTAAAAGCTATTTATTTCAAATTCTTTACAAAACAACCTTATCCCCTTCAAAATACTCTCCATTACAACTGATACATTTGTCCCACCGGTGCTTCCACTGTTCGAAACATTTTTTGTAGTCATCTTTAGAAACGGCTGACAGCTCCTCCCTCCTTTTTTTCTTGACTTCTTCAATGTTGTCAAATTGGTGTCCTTTCATGCCCCTTTTCATGTGTGAAAATAAGAAAAAGTCGCACGGAGCCAGGTCAGGCGAGTAAGGTGCGTGAGGCAGCGGAACCATGCCATTTTTAGCCAAAAACTGTCTAACAGAGATGGCTGTGTGTGCAGGTGCGTTGTCGTGGTGGAAGAACCAGTCTCCTGTCTGCCACAAATCGGGTCTTTTTTGATGAACACGGTTGCGCAATCTTCTTAAAACTTCCAAATAAAAGGTTTGATTGACGGTCTGACCTGGGGCAACAAACTCTGAATGAACTACCCCCTTGGCATCAAAAAAGCAAATCAGCATTGTTTTGATGTTTGATTTGACTTGACGACATTTTTTTGGACGGGGTGATGATGACGTCTTCCATTGGCTTGACTGTTGCTTTGTTTCTGGGTCGTAACCATAGCACCATGACTCATCACCTGTAATGACCTTTGACAGAAAATCTGGATCAGTTTTAAGCTGTTGTTTCAAAACACGACATGTTTCAACTCAATGTTCCTTTTGATTGTCAGTCAGAACCCGAGGAACAAACTTGGCAGCAACCCTTTTCATTCCCAAATCTTCCGTTAAAATTCGCTGAACCGAGCTCCAAGATAACCCACTAATCTCTGACAGTTGATCAATTGTCTGTCGACGGTCTGTGAGCACAAGCTCTCTAATTTTTTCAATATTTTCGTCGATTCGGGCAGTTGATGGACGCCCAGAACGAGGTTTGTCATCAATTGACATGTTGCCATTTTTAAACCGAGCAAACCACTGGTACACTTGACTTTTTCCTATAGTGTCATCTTGATAAGCTGTTTTCAACATTAAAACAGTTTCAGCAGCATTTTTACCAAGTAGAAAACAAAATTTCACAGCTGCACGTTGTTCACTTAAACTTGTCATCATAAAAAAAGAAACAAGAACAAAACAGCGCTAGCAAAAACAATCACTGCAGATGAACAGAACAAGCCAGGTCGACAACACAGGCGGCACTGAACTGACAATGAGTTGCACTATACACGCCTAGCGGCAGAAGTGCGTACTACACAAGCTCCGCCCACGGCAATGTTATTCCTGGTTTTTTTGGGTACCCCCTCGTATATAAAGAGAGAGAGAGAGAGATACTGGGTGAAGCCTAGGTGTGTTGAAAGAGAAAAAGAGACAAGAGACCGAGTGATACCTTGGAGGAGGTTACAAGAGAGAGAAAAAGATACTGGGTGGAGCCTGGGGAGGTATTATGAGAGAGAGAGAAACAGAGACTAGATGAATCCTGTGGGGGGGGGTACGAGAGAGAGACTGAGTGAAGCTTGGGGGGGGGGTTATGAGAGAGAAACTAGGTGAAGTTTAAGGGGTTCATAAGAGAGAGAGAGAAACTGGGGAAAGGCTAGTATGGGAGTTATGAGAGAGAGAAAGAGGGAGAATGGGGGAAGGCTGGGAGCTTTAATACACACACAGAGCCCCATCATTCCTCATAATGCACACATACATACACATGCAGCCTCAACAATCCCCATCACACATGCATGCGGCCCTTAACACTCCCCATTACACACACATACATATGCACACAGCCCCAACACATCACATGCACACACACACATACACGCAGCCCCTGACACTTTCCATTTTTCATACACTCACATGCATGCAGCCCCGACACTCCCCATCGCACATGTGTGCATGTTCACACATGCATGCAGCCCCAACACTTCCCATCATACATGTGTGTGCACACATGCATGCAGCCTAACACTCCCCATCATGCATGTGCGTGCACACATGCATGCAGCCCCTGACACTCCCCATTGCACATGTGCACACACACATGCGTGCATACAGCTCCCAACACCCCCCGAATGCACATGCGTGCACACTTGCACATGCAGCCCTCTACGCTTACCTTCGGCCACACATGCACGCAGACTCCTACACTCCCCATCAGGCACACACACACACACGGGCACACACACACACACACACACACACTGTGATTCTCTAAAGGATGTTATAAATGCATTGATTATATGGCTTCATTCCTAAGGATTCAGGGCATTATAAGGTGCTGATTCTAGGTTTATTATGGACCTGATCCACTAGAACTGTAGTCCCCCATCTGGTCCTACTGTACCCCTAGCCACTCTGATTAAGATATCCACAGTGAATAGTCATGAGATAGATTTACAAGTACTTCTCCACACTGTATGCAGATCTATCACATGAATATTCATACTGGATCCTGTAAACCAGACTGACTAGAAACTCCTCTAGGAACCAGCTGAACTCAGACTGTATTGTCAGTCTTCCATATTGGCTAATTCATAATATGTCTCCAAAGAACCCTAAATCTATACAGGTATTCTTATACCACACCATATGCTTAATTTTGTTGTGCTTTCTATATGGACTAAATATTTCCTGTATAGAGTCCAGTGGTTCCCAGACCTTTCCGGAGCAGTTCCCTAATTGTTCTTCAGGATATCCACAATGATATACAGATTTGTTTGCACCACCTCCATTGCATGTACATTTATCTCATGGTTATTCATTACAGATATCCTGAAAACCCGGCAGGCTGGGGATCCCTGGAACAATTTTGAGATCCACCGGTATAAACAGTAAATCCTTGAACAAATGTGTGTGTGCCACAGAAGCAGCATTGAGCATTTCTAAATATTGTTTAGGGCTTTTGAGCAATGCATTTGAATTTATTGTGCACACCTGTAACAGTTTTATGGTTGTCATCTGCTAAATAGCATGAATTGGATGACACAGGGCACTATACATCAGATTTTGTGAGTGCAACAGAAATTACATCCATGAATAATTACTCAGCAAAAACCTATTGAGGCATAATAAGAAAATGCAAAGTTTATACTGCACAAACATAAGTAAATATACTCTTTATTATAATGCTGAAGCCTTTTCCCAGCAGGTGCCCTGAAAGATGTTTATTGCAAAGTGGCTAAATGGATCAAAGGTGGGGAAATAAGAGAGGAAACCTGAAAGATCCCAGTGGTTACAGAGGACCCAAACTAGCCTTTTGTCCCTTCCACGTTTCAGAGGCCTTTTTCTTTTGGAGTTATATGGTTGCATAGATTCTATGAGGTCACCATTCGTGTGTGTGTGTGTGTGTGTGTGTGTGTGTTTTAACCTGCTAACCAGTTAAAATGCTTTCACCATGATATTCAGTGGTAGGAACTAATTAGTGATGCTGAATATCTCCACAGACTGTCAAAATTTGCCTGTTTAAAACGAGGTCGCCTGTGGGTGGAGCAGGGGTGCTGACAGCCAGTAACCGGATAGTGTAAGCGGTTAAAGTTAGAATAGGTGAATGGCTGTCCTAATTTTAACCGCTTAGCACTATCTCGTTACCGGGTGAATATCATCAGTACCTGGATAGCAGCGCGGATGGCCAGGCAGCCCGGATGTTCAGCGGCAGAATCCAGATATCTTCCGCTGCTGAATATCCAACTTTAGTTAAAGTGGCAGCAGCCAGGACATTTATTTTGCCTAGCTGCCAGGGCTGAATATTTCCCCTAGGTATTTTAGTCGTACAAGCACCACTAATGCTCGTACACGATGCAGTCGCGTTTCTGTAAGTACACAGTTCCCATGTACTTTCACTGTGGGAATGCGCAGAATGTATTTTTTTATGCCTTACATTAACGCATGCATTAAACCCTTATGCCCCCATTTTATAAAGTAGATGCAATACTTGACTTATAAAATAGGTTTGAACTATCTGCACCACAACACTCATTAAACTAGCCGTGACTTATAAAAGTACCCTCCACATATATAACTCTATCTTGCTGGCCCACAGAAATAGCAAATATAACCTGAACCATCCAACTTAGACCTTTGAACTTATACATAGACATTCAATGGCGCCACTGAAAATGTGTGTTTTGAACATGTCTAAGTTAGACATTTCAAATTATATGTTCTACCTGTGGCTGACTATCAACCTTTACATGTCAAGGAATGCCCCGGTCAATTTTAAGGTTCCAGAGCCCGTTTGCAAATCATAAGAGTTTGTTAAAAATCAGCTACATCTTAAACTCCAAAAAGGACCCAACTGGTGCAGACAGCATTAGGAAGCAATATATGAAAGAAAAGATTCTTTGAGAAATAAATGTTCTTTTAGATGAGCCAGCACCGGGTTTTACAAATCTTCATGTGAGCTCGGTAAAACAAGAATGTAATCTCTCATGCAAATGTCTGACAAATTAAGCTGATAAAAATGAGTCTTAGGATTCTTACAAATTATTGATACTTGTCTCTTCGAGCATATTCAACCAGTATTCTAGTGCATTTTTTCCCACATTGAATACAGAAACTGTTTCTTTTTGATTATAAATTCACTGCAGCTTTGTCTGTGATATTCTTTGTGTATAGATTGCGGCCTCTCTCCCTTTTATCCATCATTCAAATGAAGCAAATTGCTCAGCCAATGTGCTAATCTGTGACAGCTTGTTTGAGGGTATTGAGCCAATTCAAGGTATGACAGGATGCTTGATTCTTGGAAGATGTCTACCAAAGCATTCCCCTGAAATATGTGCATTAATTCAGAAGCACAATACTCAGCATGACCAAAATGGATTTTTGTTTTCAGTAAACACATTTTTAATTTACAGAATTGTATTTCTCTCTGATCGTTTTCAGAAGGAAAAATCTTAACTTGGCTTATTTTTCTTGGAGAATGATTGATGGACTATAGGTGAAAAGTATGACTGATGGCTGAGAAATGCTTTATACTTGCTGGAAAACCCTGAAGTATTGTATAGGAGCTTAGTGAGTTGTTTGATATTAAAATCAAAGATTGTCCATGAGGTCGGTACTAGAATGCTATTGCCCTATATTTTCAAAATTGAAAATGCTGAGTACCAGGGTATGTAATTGGTTTTGTTTTTAAAAAATCTGAGAAAAATTGTCTGTGGCTGGAAAACCTCAGACAATGCCATCAAGAAATCAGGAGGTGAAAAGCCAAAGGACAAGGGGTGAAACAGAGGGGAGGGAGGTTCAAAAGGAAAGTAAGAAAATGCCTTTTCATTTGTAGGGGAGTGGATACCTGGCACAGATTTTCAGCAGAGCCAAAACATGTAGCGAACCTCAGGCATGTATGGGGCAGTCATAACATAACATATTTCTTGCACACCTTACCAACTAAGTATTTAAGGTGTGGTCAATAAATAATATCTCTAAAAAAACCTAATAGAAATATAATAAACTGTAAAATAGTTTTAAAGTATATAAGGGGGTGTGCATGTCTGTCCCCTGCCATTGATGCGTTGCTAATGGGCAGTACCGCAGAACCCTTCATGCAGGTGCACCTGAGGTCACCCATTGAGGTGATGTTAAGGCATCCTGCTAACGACAACAATCACCAATTAGCATGCACCCATCAAGCCCACGTTCCACTCCCAACCTACCCCGTCTCCATCCATTCATGCGCTAACCAGTTAGCATGGACGTTTTAGAGCAGGGTCCTGCGCTTTTAGTGTGCCATGCTTACCACAAGAAAAATTCCACACTGGCGGTTAGCGCAGTTGAGTACACCCCTTAGTACACAGAGATATTTGTGGAAGAGTGATGGTAAAAGCAACAGATCGAATAGGACTTTTGAGTACAGTGGTCCAACTGGGTGAACCAAATGGTCTTTTTCTTCTGATATCTACATTTTTGTTCAGTGTATTCAATCACTGTGATTTTCAGATCTGCAGAGAATCCCGAGGCTTACAATCCAACATCTGAGCTAGAAAAGGAGGCTAAAATCCCATAATGCTCTAATATGGCAATTTAAATGCTAGCATCGGTGGCGTGATGTTAAATGAATGAAACGTCAACCATTTGGTTGGTTTGCTGGTTTTTACTTTGTATTTTTTGCCTGCAGTCCAGTTGCTCTTCCCTGTTTATTTCCATTCTGTTTCCTGTTTCTTTCTATTCCAGGTCTCTCTCAGGTCGTATAGTTGGAGGGGTCTGGTGGTTTTTCACTTTGATCATCATCTCCTCCTACACGGCTAACCTGGCTGCGTTTCTTACCGTTGAAAGAATGGTGTCACCCATAGAAAGTGCAGATGACTTGGCCAAACAGACGGAGATCGCATATGGAACTTTGGATTCTGGTTCTACCAAAGACTTTTTTAAGGTACAGTACGGGTGATGCATTTCCTATAAAATCAGAGATGGGGAATACTTAGGTTTGCAGCTTTATCATGCATCTTTCTAAAGCTTGGTGAAGCATACAAACAAGTTATTTTCTTTTTGTCTACTCACCTTTTTTTTCTAAAATCAGTCCGCCAAGATTTTAATTCTCCAAGGGAAAGTACGTGCATGTGTTTCCTCTGAAAATAATTCATGCATTCAAATGACCCACAGACTTTGCACCTTCTTTTTCTGCAGACAGATTTTATGAGAAGAGACTTGAAGACCTAAGTATGTACACTCTGTAGGAGAGGAGGGACAGGGGAGATATGATTCGGACCTTTAAATACTTAAAGAGTATTAATGGACAAACAAACCTCTTCCAAAGATGGGGAAGTTGTAAAAGTAGAGGACATAACATGAAGCTGCAAGGGGGTAAACTGAAAGGCAATGTCAGGAAATACTTTTTTACTGAAAGGGTGGTGGATGCTTGGAATGCCCTCCCGATGGAAGTGGTGGGGGCAAACACAGTGACAGAATTCAAAATGGCATGGGACAGACACAGTGGATCCATTTATAGCAACAGGATAAAATAAAAATAAACAGGGCTTGTCCCATTGGGACGTCCATCCCCGCTATTCGTGGCACAGAATCGGGCCCTTAATGTCCAATATTTCCTTTTAAAAATGGCTTTAGTAAACATGCCCCATAGATTTAAAAATTCAGTCTATATGCACTGTTTTCCAGCTCCACTGTACATGCCCTAGGAACAGCTCCCATGATCCCAGCTAAAGCCATGCTATAAGCCAAGATGAGTGAAGGCTACTTGCCAACAAGCACATTGCCAAGGTAAAGTGCTACTGACCTGGATAAATAGCTTTGAAAATTGTCCTCAGTGTGGCCAAATTTGCAAGTGCATGGTAACCATTGCAATCCTTAACCATCTTTGCTGTCCATCTTTGTTTGATATATGGATTTCTGCATAATATATGCATCATTAAACACTAGAGGCAGCTTTTTTTCCTACAAAAAATTATGCAAGAAATACTTACAATACAATTCTGGAGACCGCACCTTCAAAAGGATGTGAACAGGATGGAGTCGGTGCAGAGGGTTGCTACTAAAATGATTAATGGGCTTCATTATAAAGCATATGAGGACAGACTTAAGGATCTTAATATGTACACCTTAGAGGAAAGGCGGGATAGAGGTGATATGATTGAGATGTTTAAATACCTCCGTGGCATAAATGTTCAAGGAGAGAGCCTCTTTCAATTGAAAGCAAGTTCTGCTACGAGGGGACATGGGATGAGGGTGAAGGGAGATAGATTCAGGAGTGATATGCGGAAATATTTCTTTATGGAAAGAGTAGTGGATCCGTGGAATAGTTTCCCAGTGGAGGTGGTAGAGATGAGGACAGTAACAGAATTCAAAAAAGCATGGGACCAACACAGAGGATCTCTAAAGGTAAAAAGTGGACTGTTGTAGTTGTTGTTATGGAAGGACAGACTAGATGGGCCTTGTGGTCTTTTTCTGTCGTCATGTTTCTATGTTTCTAATGGGATAATTTTATTATGGATGTTTTGTGCATAAACCCTTCGGTACACATATAAAATTAGAGTTGTAGTCAACATTATTAGCACCCTAGCAGTTCAATCCCTTAATGGCTCATTCCATTCCGGACATAGATCCCCTCTGTATATCTGGTCTGAGCCGGATGTACAGAGGAGATCAGAATCACAAACAGACCTGTACCTACAGGCCGGGACTGCAATTCAGTCTGGCCTACATGTCAGGACCTTCCCGGCTAACTCAGTGAAGGCTCTTCAATGGAGTTGCGACACCATGGTGTCATGTTACCATGGCACCACGGCTTCATTGAAGAGCTGCGATGCCGGCCACTGGAAACAAAAGGTTATTCCCCACAGCCCGACCCCCAATTTGGCCTCCTAAGGCCAGGGTCGGACTGCAGGGAATGTCCTCCGGCACCCCCATCCCCATCTGTGCCCCGGCATTGAAAATATAACATGTGCAGGGAAGTTATTCCACCTTGGAGTTGGAATAACTTCCCCGCACATGTCGTCGGCCCTGGATGTCCAGGGCCAGTGACCACCCACTGCCCATCCAGACTCCACCTCCGAGCTGCCTCTTCCCCACCCCCATCTAATTTCCAGATCTCTATCATATCTTCCCTCAGCCGTCTCTTTTCCAGCTTGAAGAGCCCTAACCTTTGTAGCCTCCCTTCATAGGAGTAGCCTTCCATCCCCTTTACCATTTTGGTGGCTCTTCTCTGTACCTTTTCTAATAACGCTATATCCTTTTTAAGATACGGTGACCAAAATTGCACACAGTATTCAAGATGCGGTCACACCATGGAACGATACAGAGACATTATAATATCCTTTGTTTTATTGTCTGTTTCTTTCTTTTTGATACCTAGCATTCTATTTGCTCTCTTGGCCGCCGCTGCACACTGGGCAGAGGGTTTAACATGTTATCCATGATGACGCCTAAAACATTTTCTTGGGTGGTGGTTCCTAATGTGGAACCTTGCATCGTGTAACCATAGTTTGGGCTGTTCTTTCCTAAGTGCATAACTTTGCACTTGTCCACATTAAATTTCATCTGCCATTTGGATGCCCAGTCTTCCAATTTATCAAGATCCTCCTGCAATTTTCCACAATCCTCATGGATTTTAACAACTTTAAATAGTTTTGTGTCATCTACAAATTTGATAACCTCACTCGTTATTCCCATTTCAGGTCCTTTATGAATATGTTAAAAAGCAGCGGACCCAGTACAGATCCCTGGGGTACTCCACTTTCTCCAATGTGAAAATTAGCCATTTAGCCCTACCCTCTGCTTTCTATCTTTTAACAAGTTCCTGATCAACAATAGTACACTGCCTCCTATTCTATGACTTTTTAGTTTTGCCAAAGGTCTCTGATGAGGGACCTTGTCAAAGGCTTTCTGAAAGTCCAGATACACTATATCAAATGACTCACCTTTGTCTACCTGTTTCTTCACACCTTCAAAAAAACATAACAGATTAGTAAGACAAGATCTTCCTTGTCTAAAGACATGTTGGCTGTCTCCCATTAAATCATGACTATCTACATGTTAAGTAATTTTGTTCTTTATGATGGTTTCTACCATTTTTCCTGGTACTGACATTAGACTCACTGGTCTGTAGTCTCAGGATCACCCCTGGAACTCTTGTTAAAAATTGGTGTTACAGTGGCCATCCTCCAATCTTCAGGTATTACAGATGATTTTAATGATAGTTCACAGATTTCTAATAGCAGGTCTGCAATCTCATATTTCAGTTCTTTCAACACCCTTGGATGTATACCATCCGGTATATCTGAGCTGAGGTATTCTGTTCATTTAGTTTGTATTTCATAGTGCCACTTGTTCTCTTTCCCCAGTAGGAGATTTATTAATATTCTCTGAGGTGTATTGGTTTAATATTTGCAGTCTTGCTTTTGATAGGTAGGGTTTGGTGCTTTGTGAGTCCTGGTAGTGCTGTTATGATACGGCGGGTTTGCTATGGGTTCTAAATGCCGCCCCCCCCTCACCCCCCCAATACTTGATTTCACACTATAATCTGTTTTCTGTAACCGTTATGTGTTATATATATTTCTTGTCGGATAACTCACCATGAGAAGGAATCATCCTGCTCCTGAAGTGAGCCCTCCTTTTTAATTAAATATTAAAAGACCCATTACAGATCAAAAAAACGGGTGCTACAGCACTACCAAGCTGTTATACCCATATCACTGAAATGGACTTATTCTTCATGTAAAGAAATCCCAGTCAGTTGTTGATCTCTACAAATTATACTCCCCAAACTATAATAACTTCCCAAGGTACTTATCGAAGCAAAGCAGGAACCCACTGCCGGTGTCTTGAAAAAGAAAACCATATCGGCGTGACTGCCGATTATATGCCTTCCTTTGTACCGCTCAACACAGGAGTATCTGGAACAAATCTCCACTCGAAATTTCTCCATCCAATGTCCAATGTCCAAATCAGTGAGAGAATCGTATAGTCCATGTGCAACACCAATTAGTGTTTCAAGCCGCTCAGCTGTGCAGCTCTTCCTCAGGCCAATGAACCATACCAACACCAAACTACCAACTTAAAGTCAATGAAAGTGACGTCAGAGCAATCCTCATTTCCTGTCTCAGTAAGACCAATTAAATCTTTAAACCCCACCAGAGAAATATATATAACACATAACGGTTACAGAAAACAGATTATAGTGTGAAATCAAGTATTTGGGGGGGGACATAGTTTGGTTGATTTCAAAGGGTGTAATTTGATATAACTTTATGGGTTCTAAATGAGCAATGTTTATAGTACTTTCTAATGTGCCTGGCAGTTGGCACTAGAGTATAGTAATGTAGAAATCTTTTAGTCTTTCTTTATCCAGACACTCATTAAGAGGCATGTTTACTAAAAGTTAGTTCACGTTAACATTATGCAAATATTTATACAAATGAGACCCCGCAATGAATCTGCGTACATGGCCCCACACCCCCCTTTAGGCTGCCCTTTGGGGCAGGATCTGTCATTGCCTGAGAGCTCATAGGCCTTGCGCTGAGTTTTGTAATGGAAGCTGTTTTGCTGCTGTGGCTCAGGATCAACTTCAAGGTGAGAAGGTCTGGCTGCATGATAGAGGAGGATCTGGGTGGGGAAATCAGGAAGAGGAGTGGAGGCAGTCTCCCTCCTTACCAACATCCCTGTTTTGGTGAGAAACCACAAATGTCAGGAGTACAAATGGAAGAGGTACAGTATATCCCAGTCCATTTATGGAAGGGAAAGTCTGTATGGAACAAACAAAACTGCAAATGGCACAGTCACGGGGCCTTACAAAATACCTCCTAAGATATTACAGGAGCTTGGGAGGTGCTGCTAGAGGTGTATTGCCATTCAGTGTCGATGATGAGTATGATTCCAGAGGCCCGGAGAAAGACAGATATAGCCCTTTTTCACAAAAGTGGGAGCAAAGAGATGGGAAGGAATTAGGTTTAACTCGTGTCTTTTCTCAGAAGTTCAAGCTGAGTTACATTCAGGTATAGGAGGTATTTCCCTGCCCTCGGAAAGCTTACAATCTGGGTTTGTATCTGAGGCAATGGAGGGTTAAGTGACTTGCCAATGATAAGAAGGAGCGACAGTGGGGTTCATATTGGACTTCCCTGGTTCTCAGACCACTCTTTTTGCAGTTAGCAAAGGCAAGCCAGTTAATCTGTGTATGTAGTGTGAAAGTTAAAAAGCAAGCAAAAAAAAAGTTACTAAAAGAAAAGTCTAGTAGAATGTCTTGAATTTAACAGATTGCAAGACCTAGGACAGTATTATTTCTCCATAAGGTGATCATCTTGTCAAATCTAATCTTTTTTGTTGGATCACCAGAAACGACATTAAGAGAGCTCTAAATATGGTCTACTTAGACTTTATTTATTTATTTATTTATTTAACACTTATTTCTATACCGCTCTTTCCCAAGTATCAAGTGCGGTTTACAAAGAACAGTAAATTATATGGTATGTGGAAGCACATACTTAGTCGTATTACATAGAACAGGTAGAACTATTTACAAGTAACAATATAACATTTGAACGGTAAAAAGTTAGAACGTATTTACATTATGGGTACTTACAAATTATATCATCAAATTGTGATGGGTACATATATTTTGTGTGTTTTGTAGTATTGTAGTATTGTTGCTAACCTGTGTCTCTTTGTGTATTCTGATTAGGTAGTGTATTGTAGTGTAGAGAGAATAAGTGGGTTTTTAGTTTTTTTATAAAATCTTTTAAGTCTGATAGTTGGCGAATGTTGTCAGGCAGTGTATTCCATAGAATAGGTGCCGAATGGGAAAAGGCTGTTAGTAAAGCCTTTGGACCCTCCTACACAAGAGGCTCATTACGTGGATCCTAAATTAGTAAAATGTGTTACAAAATATTTGGGTGATAGGCAACAGAGAATGTTGGTAAACAGTTCCCTAAGGTAAAAAGAGTGGTTCTGTTTATTTCCTTAAGTGGCCTAATAAGGAAGGCGCATGTTTCTTCAGGCAGTTAAGGGGTCTACGGGGCCCCCTTTACTAAAGGTTGATGTGCATTAATAAAGTTCACGCACGTTAAGTGCTTTGGGTACTTAACGCATTTAGTAAAAGAGCCTCTATGTTTGTGCTGAAATATGTCAGGGCTCACACAAGCCTTAATGGAGGTTATTTTGTAAGGAGCTGCATAAAATTACATGCCATCTACTGTCACTGTGGAATTTGAGCGGAGTGTGGGCAGGGCACGAAAGTATGCACGTAAATTATAAAATCTTAGGGAATTTATGTGGCTTGCTGACCGGGATATTCAGTGGTACTAACCTGGTTAGTGTTGCTGAATATCCTCTGCTAACTTGGTTAAAAGCCCCAGAGCTATCTGATTAGCGATGGGGTATTCTAGGGGCGGCACCATTAGTTAGCCACTTAGCGTCGATATTCGCAGCTGAGTAGTGGATAAAACACTATTTATCTGTCTAAACGGCTTTGTAGAGTGCCCGTTTATTCTTCCATTTCATATCTTTGGGCATGTTGAAAGAGCCTAGTAAAGAGATTTTAGAAATGAGTATTGCTCTTTTGTTTTCCACAGAGATCTAAAATTGCTGTGTTTGAAAAGATGTGGACGTACATGAAATCCGCGGAGCCCTCGGTTTTCGTGAAAACGACTGATGAGGGCATGAATAGGGTGAGGAAGTCCAAAGGCAAGTATGCCTACCTTCTGGAGTCCACCATGAATGAATATATTGAACAAAGGAAGCCCTGTGACACCATGAAAGTGGGAGGTAACTTGGATTCCAAAGGCTATGGCATTGCAACCCCTAAGGGGTCCCCATTAAGGTAGGTAGCCTGCATTATTCATTCATACCTCTCTGCGGTAGAGTTGCTGCCAACTATGCTCATAAGCTAATGGACCAAAGAATTCTTGAAGTAATATATTCTTAATAGTAGGGGTAAATTCATTTACTCATACATGTACTGTTCTGTTGTATTTTAGTGCGCTAACGATAGCAGCGATCCAACTTAGCTGAAACAAAAGATGCAAATTCATGGCTGATGCTGCTGGACATTTTATCCAGAAACTGTTCCTTGCTGGATCAGTTAATGAATTTTATTCTATGAAATATATAAAGGCCAATATTCCAAAAAAGCAGAGTCCCTAAATTTATAGACTTAAGTTATGTTTGTAAGTCACATGCCTATTTTCAGCCAAACTTAGGATCCCTTGTACTAAAGCCCATTAAGGTTTTGCACTTAACGTGTATTTAGCACTAAAACTAACATGCCATAAGTGCAAAACCTCAGCAATAACTGTCGGCCAGCAGAGTCCCTGCAGTTACCTTATGGATGTGTATGCAATTAATACAGGTGTATTTAACACTACCCATAGAGGTGTCGTGCTAATAGCAACATTGATAGTTAGTGTGTGTCAATCACTCTCATGCTAGCTGCAATGTGTTCTCCGCATCCACAGTCCGCCCCTGCCCATCCATTTCCCACTTCATCGTGCAATACGCAGTTACCATGGGAATTGGCACATGGTAGCTGTCTTGTCCGCATGGTAACAGTCACCATCAGGGCCGGCCCATCCGCTAGGTGGCCGCCTAGGGTGGGCCGCTTTGGAAATAATGCCGCTTCCCGCCTCCCCCTCCCGAGATGGAATCGGCGGCAGCTGAGGAGGGACATCAGCTGAGTGTGGACATTAGCTGAGGAGGGGTATCAGCTGAGGGGGGACATTAGCTGAGGGTGGACAGCATCCGCCGAGGAAGGACATTAGCTGAGGGGGGTGGCATCAACAGAGGAAGCAGCGTGGCTGGGGTTTCTGCCTAGAGTGGCAGAAACCCTTGGGCTGGCCTTGGTTACCATGGGCAGTTATTGCATGCTAAAATACGTGCTACCCACTTAGCAGGCTTTAGTAAAAGGACCTTTAGATCACAAGTTTTCAGCTGAAAATTCACCTAAATCTGGGACCCTGAAAATTAAGATCCTAAATGTAGATCAGCAATTTGTTTGCCAAGATTGCATAATATTGAAAATCATTGCTAAGCTACTCAATTTTTTTATCCACCCTAAATCCATCTCTGTAGTCAACTACCTTTTAGGATCCAAAATTTAAGGGCCTCGTAAAACTAAATTTAAGCTTTCAGCCCTATTCAGTTTTCAAAGGGGCCAGTTTAGGATTCTAACTCACAGGTTCCTAAACCCTTTGAAAATCAGCCTATTAGTGATAAACATTAGGGGTGTGCAAGCCAAAGATGTTCATTTTGTTTATTTCCTTATGGTGCTTATGGGATTTTTTCATTTTATTTGATTTTGTTTTTTCCATTTCAGGGGACGTGTCATCAATGGTGTATACTATTGCTCAAATAGTGAACCTTGTTGCTCAGTTGTGCACACTGTTATCAATGGCGCGTACTATTCCTTAGTTTGCCTATTGCCTATTGAGCAATAGTGTGCACTGTTGTGCCGTCATACGCATTATCGATGATGCAGGAAAAAACCCAAATTTGGAGGATTTTTCTTGTCATTTCAGGTTAAAAAGGATATGAAATGACATGCCGTTTCAAATGAATGCACATCCCTAGTATACATACTGGAACAGCGTTTTGTCAAAACCCCCAAAAATTGTTCAGCTAAGGAATGGATTTTTACTTTGAAAGGGACACTTGGCTCTCCATCCTTCTCAGAATGATGCCCTCATATTAAAATAAATGTTTAAAAAGCATCAGGCCTTCATGTGGTCACAGCCTGTTCTCTAGCTGTAGATGGTTCCTTGCCCAGAAGAGACACCGATCGTGTAGTAAAGGGCAGCTGTACTGGCTGAGGCAGTAGATGAATTGAATCTCTTAGATCCAGGTTGGTCAAATAACTCCCATCATAACTCTGCTCTGTCCTACCCCATTCTCATTTTACTGCTGTACATTCCATCTTAAAATAAAGTGTCCTCCAGTATTAAAAGACACTGTTGTGCCAGACATTAGAGGACAGAAGAGTTACTATATAATGATGTTCTTGTATATTTTACAGAATTCTAGCCACTAAACTGAACAGACGTGAAAGTCATAAATGCATGTAGGAAACCCAAAGGTGGTGTTTTGTTAAGTGATTTTGGAAAAACCTTTAAAAATGTGAGAGGTCTGCACAGGCCACACTAAGCTAGAAATATGCCCTGTGTTGCTAACAAATCTGGTGCCCCCCTCCACCAGCCACGTTCAGTAGCTCATTCATTTTGAGTTTTTCTGAAAACTCAGTGATGATATCAACGCCCCCGTTTCTGCTTGTGCGGCCACACCACTTGCAGAGCCCTTCATAAGGCCCTGGGTTTCTGGCTAGTGGACTGTCACAGAACCAAGGCATACACTGTGCAATGCCTGTATATGAGAAAACATCTCCTTCCTCCTTAACAGCTTTTTTTCCACCAATTCCTTTATTCCTTGCCTATTCTCTGCTCAAATCAGTGCAATTTGACAGCCTCTTCCAAAACAATGTCTGCTAAAATTGCCACCTAGCCTATCTTTGAAAGCTAGGCAGCAAGTCCAGAACTCAGTATTTTGGCATCCAGAGCAAACTGCATGAATCAATGCCTTCAAAAGTGGGGGCCGGGCCAGGTGATAGGTCACAGTGGCAGCATTTCATCTCTTGTCCCCCCTCCGCCCCCCCCCCCCACAGCATTCTCCTTTTTCTATGCTTTCTAAAATATGCCATCCGGGGCAAAGTCCCACTCACCCAACCCTAGTTTGTCCTGTGTAAGATGAAAACCCCATAATTCTACCTTAGCAAAGCTTCCCTCTAGGCTGAGAGTGGCGCTCCCTACAGTGTCTATAGAAGGAGGAGCTTGCAGTTTTCTGAACCCTGTATTTCAAGAGCTAGGAACGTATTCAGTGGGTGACAGAAATAAATTAAAATAAAGCTTTGTTACGTGTCTCTTTGGGGTGTAAATACAAACGCTTGTGCATTTTCCCCTCTATCAAATTACGCCAGGTCAGTCTCTAAGGTAAAATATTTATATGCTAATTTTTTTCCACGGAATGCTAGTAGGAGTGGTCGGAGGTAGTGCCCGTATATAAGAGCAGTTTCATAGAGGACTAGCTCGGTCCTTTCTTGAAACATCAGGCCACTTGATTTTTTATTTTATTTATTTATTTACATTCTCTTATATACCGCGCTATTCTGCATCAGTGCGGTTTACATTGAACAACTGAAATTACATTGAACAGGGCATTATAACTTGGAGATAACTATTTTACAGGGAACATGGGCTATGGAGGGTTAAGTGGCTTGCCCAAGACCACAAGGAGCACCTGTGGGACTAGAAACCCCAGTCCTTCCGGCCCAAGGTTGCTGTCCTCTAGTGGGATTTGAACCCCCGACCTTCCGGCCTGAAGTACCTTGCCCCAACCACTAGGCCACTCCTCCACTTTTCCCTGCAGTTTGGGAGGGAGGGGAGAACATATCCTGTACAAGGCATGTATGTTACACAGTATTTCAAAGGACACCAGAAAGACCAAACTGCCCTTCTAGTCTGCCCAGCTGAAACTCATGCACCTCTCTGAGCTGCATATTTGAGCTAAATACAAGCATTCTTTCTCAATGGAAATGTTGCCTTCACGCTTCTGCCTTGAAACCTCAAGCTCCCCCTCTCCCAATCAGCTTAAGCAGTTCTTTGAGTAATGCTCCCATTCCTCCAATCCATATCCTGGTTCAGACAGCCGTTGACTGGCCCTTTAGGTAAAGGAAGATGTAGTTAGAAACATGGCGGCAGAAAAAGGCCTTATGGCTTATCTAGTCTGCCCTTCCATATCAACTCCAATAGCCCCTTTTTACCTTTAGAGATCCTCTGTGTTTGCCCCACGCTTTTTTGAATTCAGATACTGTCCTCGTGTCCACCACCTCCACTGGGAGACTATTCCATGTATCTACCAATCTTTCCATAACAAATATTCCCGCATATTACTCCTTTCACTCTCATCTTATGTCCCGCTGTAGCAGAGCTTGCCTTCAATTGAAAGAGACCCTCCTGTGAATTTATGCCACGGCGGTATTTAAAGGTCTGTATCATATCGCCCCTATCCCGCCTTTCTTCTAAAGTATACATATTAAGATCTTTAAATCTGTCCTCATATGTTTCATAACAAAGACCACTAAACATTTTGGTAGCTACTCTCTGCAGAGACTCCAACCTGCTTATATCCTTTTGAAGGTGCAGTCTCCAGAATTGCACACAATACTCCATATGAAGTCACTCCAGAGACTTATACAGAGGCACTATCACCTCCTTTTTTCTGTTGGCCATTCCTCTCCCTATATACACCCAAGCATCCTTCTGGCTTTCGCAGTCGCCTTTTCTACCTGTTTAGCTACTTTAAGATCATCAGACACAGTTACGCCCATGTCCCGCTTTTCTTTTGTGGACAGAAGTACCTCACCCCCTGCACTGTACCGCTCCTTTGGATTTTTGCAACCCAAAATGCACGGCCCTGCATTTTTTAGCATTAAATTTCAGCTGCCAAATTCTAGACCATTCTTTAAGCTTAGCTAGATCCCTCATGTTATCGACTCCTTCCTGGGTGTCTACTCTATTGCACATTTTGGTATCACCCGCAAACAAGCAAACCTTACCTGACAGTCCTTCTGCAATATCACTAAAAAAGATGTTAAACAGAATCAGACCAAGGACAGATCCCCATGGCACACCACTGGTAACCTCCTTCTCAGAGTGAGCTCCATTTACTTGTACCATTTCTCGCCTCCCACGCAACCAATTTCTAACACAATCAGTCACTTTAGAATCCATTCCTAGGGTGCTCAGTTTGTTGATAAGTCACCTGTGTGCAATGGTGCCAAAGGTTTACTGAAATCTAAATACACCACATCTAGGGCTCTCCCTCGGACCAACTCCCTGGTCACCCAATCAAACAAATCTATCAGATTTGTCTGACAAGACCTTCTTCTGGTGAATCTATACTGCCTTAGATCCTGCAATCCATTGGACTCCAGAAACCTTACCATTCTCTCCCTTAGTAACCTTTTCAATAATTTACTAACCACAGAGGTTAGGCTAACCAGGCTATAGTTTTCAATGTCATCCTTATATCCGCATTTGTGTAAAGAGACACATGAGCCTTTCTCCAGTCCTCTGGCACCGCTCCTGACTCCAAAGAGGCATTGAAAAGGTCAGACAGTGGAGCCACTAGAATATCCTCAAGTTCCCTCAGTATTCTTGGATGTATCCCATCCAGACCCATGGCTTTGTCTACTTTGAATTATATAATAGCAAAAGAAAATTAAGGCTGGCAGTGTGGAATGGTCTGACAATATGAAATAACTGGGAAGGTGAAAACCTGCTCTGTGGGGTTCTATGAAAAGATTTCTTTTAATCTGGGGGCATTAGATCTGAGGAGAGCTGTAGTGATCCAACACTAGGTGACGACTAGTTGAAAGTTGATTCGGCCCTGTTACGCCACTACCATGGTGCTATACAACATATATTCCTTCCAGAGATCCTAATATATGTAACTTAGCAATAGCCAATTGTTATAATATTCTATCAGTCACAGTAATGCACATGTGAGCTCAGTCTGAGCAGTGACCTTGTGTTATCTTTATTACACAAGAAAAGTTAGGTCACGCGATAAATCAGAAATAAATTCTACTAAAATAAAAGCACCAAAGTAGTTGGCTTAAGAGGGTATGATGCAGGTGAATGTTTTAATGTATATGCTTTTGGGACAGTCAAGTTCCCCTGATGTACCACCTCCTTCTGAGACTCTCACGCGGGAGTGTAAACTCACTGACGCTGCTTTCCATGTACCACATGTGAATGAAGTAGTGTTATTGTGGAAATCCCATTCACACAGCTATAAGAACAAAGAGCTAACTGGTAAAGAAAGATGTTAAGTAAGGGGAAAAATCGGCCATCCCAAATTCAGCCCACAGCTCAGTCCCTGCTCTCAAGCCTGGAATGCAGTAGTAGTAATGAAGTCTGATCTCAACGTGCAGCAAATGTTATGTTCTTCGAAGGTACAGTAAAGCCCAGGAGAGAATTGTTCAGAGCATTCCTGTTCTAAAAGTATTTTGTTCTTTGTCAAAAAAGAAACATAAACAGGTTTCAAAGATGTCTTTAAAGAATGTACTTAATCAAACTAGTTTTGAGGCCCTGCCGTTTATTCCATTTCTTGCTGTATCTGTCTCTTGCTTTGATCTTGTGTCTCATTCACTTACAGTAGAAAGAAAAAAAGGCATGTCATGTTTTCTTAACTTGCTCACTTAGTTAAACCAGGAATTCAGGAGTTTTAGCATAAAATATTCCTCCATCTGGGTTTATTTTATGAAATATTTTCTCATTAAGATGAGGCAAACATCTGTGACATGATATGACACATGCATTGCAAAACTGAAAACTAAACTAGATTCTGGTCTGCCTGTTTTTGAAAGTAGAGGAGGCTATGTTCTTAATAGTATATAAACCCGGATGTGTATATATGAGTCGGTAGCAAGAGAATGCCACACCTCCAATCCAAAGAAATCAAGTCATTAACCAAATGTCATCATGGCTAGCTTTCTTCCTCAACCTGCTCTCACTGTTTGTAATATCACGAGTCTGCAGTGTAGATGTGAGACTGATGTCACAAACGCCGGTAGGTGATATTCTTCAGCATATACAGAAAAGACAAAGGAAAAGGTTTACAGAATTCTTTTGTTTTCAGCTCTGTTGCTGATCAAACGTTCTGAAACTCCAGAGCATTATGAAACAGAGCAAGGAAACAAGTTTCAAATAAAAGGTTACTCCAGGAACCCTTTGGCGATCACAACTGGACACGAATGGTTAAGGAAAGGCAAACTGAAACTGAAGGATGAAAGATTGAGAGTTGCAGCCCAAGACAGCAGATTATGGACGAGATGGTTCATAGAAAGAAAAGAAAAAACTGGCAAAACAGACATATAGATTCTGTACAGAAATTTATTTATTTTTATATGCCGCGTTTCCAAGGATCGACGTGGTTTACAAAGAACTGAACTTCAACATTACATTACATGGAACAATTTTACATGGAGTAGGTATTATAACTTGAATGGAACAATTTACATGAGCTGTAAATAGTGACTCACCTCATAGCTGGCTGCAGAAAGGCACAATAAAGTGGTATGTCTCATCCATTGGAAACTCTAAACATTACAACATCATTGTACTGAAAAAGCACTGGGATGACCCTAAGAGAATTACAGAGAATGAAGAGGTTATGATCTCCTGGGATACTCCCAATCCGACTGATAAAAAGCTGGATTCAAGAAAGCCAGACATAGTGGTAAGGTAGAAGAACACCAGAACAACATTATAGAGGTGTCAATCCTAAGTGACTATTCTCTGAATTGTGCTGAGAAGGAGAAGATCTTCAAGTGCCAATAAATGCAATCAGAAACCAAGATAATGTGGCAGAAAGATAAAGAAACTTTGCATTGTGTTGGGTGCCACAGGCTTGATTAAGAGGAATTAACAAGCACACCTTGATAAATTACCCATACATGCTACATCTTATGAACTCCAGAAGGAGGCGCTCTTTGGCACGAGGCAAGTACTACACCGAGCATTAGCAGTAAATTTGAGAAACTGACATCATACCCCACATACCCTGGCTTACAAGTGTGAAGGTCATTACTATCATGGCATGCGCAAAACTAACCCATTTGGAGAAATTGCCCCCAAAAGATTACATTTTTGTGTTTACTAAAGTGCGCGTCATTATCATGTTTTCAACCCCAAAATTAGTGGGAAGGCCCATACTAACTTTTGGGGGCATGTCCACATGTCCCTCTGGTATTAGCATTCTGGAGCTGCATCTTACTGTGCTAAACGGCACACAGGTGCTCTTGCTGACATCCATTGAGGAGACAGACAGTGTACCCACGCTAACTGCAACATTCGTGGTTATTGTGTGCCAATGCCCAGCTGACCACAATGTGTCATCAATGTCCATGTTCCATCCCTAACCCATCCAATCCCTGCACCATCATATGTTAACTGGTTAGCACAAGATTCTTACCATGGTGCCCTTAATGCACGGTAAAGCCTGCGCTAACGGTTAGCATAAACATGCCCCTTGATAAATTATGTTCTATAGTTTGCATCTGTTAGCGCCATTAAATATTTTCTTTAGGAAGGACATTCTAATTCTATTCAAAGCATTTCACTTCTACAGTACTTCCTAGGATTGAAATTTCGGGACAATATACCTATTGTGCTGTGATAACAGTGATAGGACTAATAACAGTAAAGGCTTTTATATTTTTCTCTACATGGTTAAAGGATACACTATGACAAGACTTCAACTTTCATACTTTGGACACATCATGCAAAGAGAGATATTGTTAGAGAAAGACATCATGCTTGAAAGGTAAAAGGTCAACGCAAAAGAGGAAGGCTAGCAATGAGATGGCTCAATACAATAACAGCAGCTATGGTTGCCACTCTATAATGAGCCGCCTGACTGAAGACCGAACACAGTTTAGGACAACTATCCAGAGCGTCGTCATGAGTCGACAGTGACTCAACAGCACTTAACAACAACAACAACATGTTCAGTTTAGCAGAAAAATAATATTTTGACCATTATCTTCTTTGCCAGTAAGTGGTAATACCTCAATCATTTTTCACTAGCATGAAAACTGCAATTTACAGCTCTCTTTAAGTTTAAGGCCAGATTTTTGTTTAGAGCAACAAAAAAAAAGCATGAAAACTTGATTACTTGCAGAATTTAGAAAAAGCACATTTGTTTCCCCCAGGGCTTTAATTTCCTACAGCCGCTATTAGGAAGAAAGAAAGATGCTAAGAAAAAAACAGCAATCATGCAGCCAAAAACATAAGGGGACTTGATTGAAAATGGTGAACGTCAAGCATCAGGAAAAGTTGCACCACACTTTTAATACAAGTTTCCACTTGCAGTTTACTTCTGTGAATTTTATTCCTTTCCTGAATTTCCAGGAGCCCTTAAGGCATGGGCAAGAGATGACCATTTCAAAAAGGGTCATGAAAACAAATACTGATGCTTTTTACGCTAAAATTTTATTCTAGTGTTCATTTTCCTTCTGCCTTGGAAATGGCTTGTACATTCTGAAAAGTTGCACTGGTCTACTTCATGTCATCTCTGCTAAGTTTCAAGAACGCAGAGCTGGCTTTTGCCAAAGAATAATTTTGAGCAAATATCAGTCGTCTTCTCCTTTTAATTCAATTATTAACGTGAAAATGGCCTTCTAATACAAAGGATCAGCAAACAAGTTCTAGAGGATACCTTTCTATTGGACCTTTTAATATGAAATACTTAAAGGAAAAATACTATATAAAAATCATAGCAAACTAGAGTCTTGACTTACACTGAGTTTACCGAACAGCCTACTGGCTAATCTCATGCGAGTGTGGTAAAAGAAAGCAAGGCGCCAGAGTGTCAACAGCTTCAAGGTTCTAGACTTATCCAAATCACATAGACAGAGAGCAACAGAACTATTACATTCATGCAGACACTGTTAAGGTCCAAGGGGTTTGTGCATACTTCATTCACTGAAACATAGAACTATAGGAAATGATGGCAGAGAAAGACCATATGGCCTATCCAGTCTGCCCCTCCATACCAACTACTAAACTTTACAGTCCCTTTCTTTCCCTTAGAGATCCTCTGTGTTTGTCCCATGCTTTCTTGAATTCAGATACAATCCTCGACTCTATCACCTCCACTGGGAGACTCTTCCATGCATCTACCATTCTTTCCATAAAGAAATATTTCCTCAAATTACTCCTAAATCTATCCCCTTTCACCTTCATCCCATGACCCCTTGTTGCAGAGTTTCATATCAATTGAAAGTGAATCTCCTGCTGCGCATTTACGCCATGAAGATATTTCAACATCTCTATCATACTGTATCTGCCCTCTCCCACCTTTCTTCCAAAGTATACATATTGAGATATTTAAATCTGTCCCCATATGCCTTATGATGACCACTGACCATTTTGATAGCCAACCTCTGCACAGACTCCATCCTGTTTACATCCTATTGAAGGTGTGGGTCATCAGAATTGCACACAGTACTCCAAATGAAGTCACACCAGAGACTTATACAGAGGAACTATTACCTCCTCCTTCTTGTTGGCCATTCCTCTCCCTATGCAAACAAGCATCCTTCTAGCTTTCACCGTCGCCTTTTCTATCTGTTTGTTTCTGACGATCTTAAGGTGACTAATCACTCTTCTTTCATGGACCGAAGTACTTCACCCTCTGTATCGTACAAGTCCCTTGGATTTGTGCAGTCCAAATGCATGACCCTGCATTTTTTTCAGCATTAAATCTCAGCTGCCAAATTCTCAACCATTCTTTAAGCTTTGCAAGAATCCCTCCTTATGTTATCTACACCTTGCCAGGTGTGCACCCTATTGCAGATTTTGGTATCATCCACAAAGAAGCAAACCTTACCCCATAGCCCTTCTGCAATATCGCTTCCATAAGTGTTAAAAAGAATTTGACCAAGGACAGATCCTTGTGGCACATCCCTGGTAACATCCTTCTCCTCAGTCAGAATCATTTATCTGTACCCTTTGTTGCCTCCCACTCAACCAGTTTTTAATCCAGTAGGTCACCTTAGGATCCATCTCTAAGGCGCTCAATTTATTTATAAGTCGCCTGTGTGGAACAATGTCAAAGGCTTTACTGAAATCCAAGTATACCACATCTAGCGCTCTCCCTCAGTCCAACTCTCTGGTCATCCAGTCAAAGAAATTAATCAGATTTGTCTGACAAAACCTGCCTCTAGTAAAACCATGCTGCCTTGGATCCCGCAATCCATTGGATTTCAGAAACCTCACAATCCTCTTTTTTCACAATATTTCCATTAATTTGCTCATCACAGAGATCACTGGCCTGTAGTTCCCAGCCTCAACTTTACTTAGGCTTTTGTGTAGAAGGACCACATGCACCCTTCTCCACTCCTCTGGGACCACTCCCAACTGTGAAGAAGCATTGAAAAGTCAGATAGTAGAGCTGCCAGAATGCCCCTAAGTTTCTTCAATACTCTGATATATCCCATCTGGCCACAGCGCTTTGTCTACTTTTAGTTTAGCTAGCTCTTCATGAACAGTCTTCTGAAAATCTTTCAAGATCCACCTCACTTATCCTGATTGTTGGTGTTTTCTGAGGTCCTGCTCTTGGCTCTTCATCTGTGAATACAGAACAGAAATATTTTTTAAACAATTCTCCTTTATCCTGATCAGCTTCTGTGTATTCCTTCCCTTCAACCTTGAGTCCGACAATACCACTTTTGCACATTCTTCTCTCACTAAGATATCTAAAAAATTGTTTTGTCCCCCCATTTTACTGCATTGGTTGTTTTTTTGTTTTTTTTAATTCTTTATTTTCGTTTTATAACAACAAAGGAAAAGGAAGACATACAGCTAAAAGACAGATACATAACGTGTAATACATACACCAAAATAAACCCCTACCACCCCCCTCCCCCCTGCTTCTTCTCTAGAAAACTAAGCATTCCCGAGGCGGGCGTGTACTTACATTATTGTGCTACAAAACCTAACGGTGATCTAAAACATGATGAGTGCGCATTATACAGGCATGTTGGAGCAATGAGCAGATTGTATATAATCATTAAGCATCTGCCATTAGACAAGCGAGAGTGAGTTTGGACATGGGGAATAGCTCTCCGAGGTATCTGCTCATATTTACTATATAAGCAGACGAGGTTCCACCATTCATTGACAGTAAGTCGAGAGCTATCCTTCCAATTCCTCGTGATTAAGCATATGGCTATACCCAGCATGAAATCAAGGAGAAAGCGACCCTTCTTAGGAAGAGAGGGAACCTCCGCTACGAAGCAGAGTCCCACGACCTCCCAAGAGAGAGGTTCATGAAAGTGTAAGATAGATTGAATATGACCCCAGACCCGCCCCCAATAGGCCTGCAGTTGAGGACATTCAGAAATAACATGAGCGAAGGTTCCCACAGCAGTATGGCAAGACCAACACAGGTCCCTAGCATTTGGGTTCCATTTGGCTATTTTTCTGGGGTATAAAAGCATCTGTGTGCACAGAAGAAGAGAGTTTGGGTAACAGAGGCAGACCGGGAAGCCCGCACTACTTTACTCCAAAAAACGCTCCATTGCACAGGGGTTAAAGTGGTTTACAGTTCGCGCTCCCAGGCTTGTTGGGCTCTAAAAGTGTCCGTGTCTGTACCCTGGGATATTATAAGTAATCCTGTATGGCTGCTCGAATTTCTGACTGGAAATCTGGCTGAGTTAACAGGGCTCTATCAAAGAACCAGGCTCACGAATTTCCCTGGGGTACAGTAGTGTTTAATTGAAAGGAAATGGCAGCATGATCTGAAATATGTGGGGAGTGAATCTTTGCAGTGTCCACCTGAGGAACTAGCAGTTTTGAGATTAGAAAGAAGTCTATGCGAGACTGAGATTTATGAGGGAAGGAGAAGAAGGTGAAGTCAAGCTCATTGGGGTGTAGTAACCTCCATAGATCAACTAAAGCAAGATCCTTGATCAGGGAGGTAAGCGTGGCAAGACTCTTGGGGGGACCACTCGTCCTAGGCGGCTGTTTGTCAATCAGGGGATCAAGGACTAAATTGAAATCCCCCCCAATAATCAAGGAAGTATTAGCAGAAGCCTACGCAACCTGAGCAATGGTAGCAAAAAAAAGGCGGGGTCATCAACATTAGGAGCGTAAAGGCATATACATGTGACTTCAAGGCTACCTATCTTGAGGTGAACTCTAGACCATCTACCTTCTGTATCTGAGCTAGTCGCAATAACAGTAGCATGCAAAGATTTCCTAACCAGTATGGCAACCCACATTTCTTAGACACGGCTGGGGAATAGGCGGCCACCATGTAAGGTTTAATATTGAGTTTAAGAGTTTCCTTCGAATTTAAATGCGTTTCTTGGAGAAAAATCAGATCCGCTGCGTCCTGACTGAGGTAGCTTAGGATTTTCTTCCGTTTTATCGGATTATTGATTCCTTTTACGTTCAATGAGAAAATCTTACATGGTGCCATCAATCGGTAATAGACATTTTAGGTAAGGGTGCTTGATAACATATAACATAAGCAGAATCTGTACAACAATGTCAGAATCACCGCGTATTCTGGCTAATACACCCCATATTGAAAAGTATGTACCAACGTATCTTAGAGAAGAAGCAAAACCCCCAAAGAATATGGCGACCAGAAGTCTGCGGGAGGAGGCCCTAGAGAGGAAATAGAAAGACATATAAAAAAAAAAGAAAAGAAACACCAGAGTCCATAATAACACTGTCTCTGATACTCATCAAGGCTGCTGTGGATAGATGGAGTCACAGATACCATCAAGAGTAAGGCCACAGACTGCCCACGCCAGACTCTTTGCTAGGCTGCGGCAGATCCAATATGGCAGGTACAGCGGATATGAGGAGACTTGCAGGAATATTCTGGAAGTCAGCGCATCAAGTCGGCTTCTTTGGAATCCAAAAACTCCGCTAGTAGATCAGGGTCCTCAAATGTTCTTGTCTGATTGTGAAGCGTGACCCGGAGCTTGGCCGGGTACATCAGGCCATAGCGTGCTTGTAGTTGTTGAAGCCTCGGCCGGAATTCCAGAAAGCGCTTTCGGCGGTCGACCGTGGGTTTAGCCAAGTCGGGATAGAAGGAGATCCTGTGGCTCTCAAACTCCATATGGCCCTTTGCCCGAGAGGCACTTAGAATTTGCTCCACGTGTTGATATCTCAATAGTCGAAAAATGATAGGCCGCGGGGTCTTCCTGTTGAGCGTTATGCTTGTGGGTACACGATGAGCGCGATCAATCTCCAAATCTTTGGTAAAGGTGATTTGGAGTAGGGAAGGGAGGATTTTGCATAAAAACTCTTTCATGTCTCCCGATTCCGCTCCCTCAGGTATGCCCACGAGTCGTATGTTGTTGCGGCGCGCTCTATTATTGCCATCTTCCACCTCTTTCTGCAAGGCCCGCACCTGACGTTCAACTTTGTCGAGTTTGGACAACCGGGCCGCATGGGAGTCCAATATGCTCTCCATTTTGTCCTGACGCGAAGAAAGCCCTTCTAGCTTGCTTTGCAGCACACCAAAATCTTCCCGCAGCGCTCGGAGTGCTTCACCGTTTGCCTGCACAAGGTTTTTGACCCCTCTAATCTCTACGAGGTTTTCCTGCTGCATTTCGGGGCCCTCGCACAAGGCCGGCCCCTTCTGCGGGGACGGAGGTTCAGTTTTGGAGCGTTTGCCGTGAGAAGCCGCTGGAGATCCAAATTCCAGGCGCGTTGGTTTGGTCCCCGCCATCTCACCAATGTGCCCCGGCAAGATCAGAGTAGAAGTTCTAAGTTAGTGAGGTGTTAATTCAGGATTCTGAGTAGGCCTCTCGGGAGCCTCAGCGTTATGCGACCATCCCGCTGGACATCAGGCTCCGCCCCCCCCCCTGCATTGGTTGTTTTTTCTTCCTGGTTACTTTCCTTGCTTCTCTTAGCTTTTCCAAATGTTGATGTTTGTCTTCCTCTTTCTGTGATCACGTATATTTTATGAGGTCCCCTCTTTTTCCTCATCTTTTCAGCTATTTCTTTCAAGAACCATAGTGGCCTACTTTTTCTTTTACATGTATTTACTTTCCTAACAAAAATATGTGTTGCCTTTAAAATATATTTCAGTTTTGCCCATGGCTTTTGCACATCCCCCAGTTAACAATTCTTTGAGGTATTGTCCCATCTTGACAAAGTTAGTTTTCCTAAAGTCTAGGATCCTTGCTTTTGAATAAACTATCTCAGCTCTTATCCTAATACTGAAATACACCATACAGTGGTCACTGGACACAAGATGATCACCCACTATAACATCAGAAACACTCTTCCAATTCATAAGCACCAGGTCCATTATGGCCCCCTTCCCTCTGGGTTCCATTACTGGAATAGTTCTCCTTGTAGAGAATCCAGGATCTCCTTACTTACAGACAACACCGCAGCAGGATTGTGCCAATCAGCATCCAGCATATTAAAATCACCTATCAATAGCATTTCTCCTTTCACAGCAATTCTGCAAATGTCTTCAATTAAATCTCTGTCCGCTTCTTCTGCCTATGAAGGAGGTCTGTATATCACACCAGTGCAAATGGATGCTCCATTCCTTCTTTCCAGTTTACCCCACAGTTTGTCTTCCTTCCCTTGTAAGGCCTGCAATTCTGTAGCTTTAAATATTATTTTCTACATATAGTACCACTCCTGCTCCCTTTATTCCTATCCTGTCCTTCCTAAATAAATTATAGCCCAGTATAATTACATCCCAGTCATGGTTCTCTGTGAACAATGTCTTTGTGACCGCCACTAGATCCAAGTCAGCCTCTTCCATTAAATTCTCAGGAACCAGACTCTTATTTCCCATACAACAGGCATTAATGCACACTGTTTTCCAGATTTTGCCCTTTTTCCCTATTTCTACAGAGGTATTTAATGTTTTACCTATCCTGGAGCTTTTTTCACTCATTCCCAATAAATCTAGTTGAAGCCTTCTTTTTGAATAGGTTGACACCATCTCTGTTCAACAGCCCTTGAAAAATCATCCCATAATCCAGGAAACCAAAATGGTCTCTGACACTATCCATGCAGCCATGCATTCATCTTTAGGATGAGAACTTCTCTGCTTCGGCCTTTACTCTCAACAGGGAGGATTGAGGAAAACACCACCTGTGCATCTATCTGCTTCAGCCTTTCTCCAAGAGCCATGAAGTTACTCTTGATACGCTCAGAGGGATACCTAGCAGTACCATTTGTGCCAACAGGGATGCGCAGTAGGCTTGATGAGTTTCAGCAAACTCTCCATAACATCTTGGATTCTGGCACCTGGCAAACAGCACAACTCCCCGGACATCAAGTCTGGTCGGCAGATGGATGCCTCAGTACTTCTCAAAAGGGAGTTATCAACCACCACTACCCTTCGCTTCCTTGTCATCACTGATTCAGCAACTTTAGGGTTTATAAGCTCCAGTTCTTCCTGTCCCTAGGATGTTTCTATAACCACAGTAGTGAGATGATACATTTTTTTTTATGGTGAAAAGCTATGGCAAAGATTTTTTTTTTTCAATTAAAATGGACATGGCAATAATTCTTAAAGGAGAACTTGTCACCACACTGCTAAAGGCCTACCTATTTTTGATGACAGAGGACCTTTAAATATCTCAAATGCATATTCCAGTTATTTATGGAATATTTATTTATTTATAAAATCAAATATACCATCAATATGAGATTGATCATTTAGGACAATTTACGGTACAATACAATTAACATAGCAATACAACATAAAACAATAAATAAAAACAATCACACCTTCAACTGTATGTTGTCTTAGGCGCTTATGTCCTTGGACTGGGTAATTTTATAAAGTCCCACGTAGTTAATACACATTTTTCTACACCTACTATATTTCATGCCTGTTTTATAAAGAAAACTGTGCATGTACTTTGCTTTATAAAATAGGAGCGTGAGCATTTAGTCCTGTGACTGGAGTAAATGCCGACGCCTAAATTCTCAAGACTGTGCATAAATTATAGTATTTCATATTTGCATGTATACTTGTGCGCTCTGTGCTCTGCCCAAACTCCGCCCATGCACATGCCCACCGTGAAAGTATGCGCCATCAGGCTTATGCATGCACATATAGGAGCATGGTTACTAAGCTGGGCTAATGGTTAGCATGCACTATTTGTAACTAATTCCAATGTTATTCAACTGGACCTAGTTACAAAGAGCACATGCCGACCGTTAGTCCAGCTTGGTAACATGCCCCATAGAACAGCGACCAGCTGATGTATGTTTATGTTTATTAAAATTTGATAAACCGCTCTTCATAAAAACAGATAAAAATTTGATAAACCGCTCTTCATAAAAACAGCAAAGCAGTGTACAATCGTAAAACAAATAAATTAAAACAGAGAGAAAAGAATGCCAATAAAAACAAGAGAGAGTCAACAATCATACTGAGGTGTGGATGGGAGAGGAATAGGACAAGGAGAGGGAGGGAGAAAGAAGAGGGGCCTATAGAGTCAGGAATCATGGACTAGGGTAAAAAGATGGGTCTTTAAAGGGACCTTACATTTTGGGTATGAGGGTTCCAAATGCAAAGAAGAGGATAGGGCATTCCATAGGGCAGGGGCCAGAAAATAGAAAGCTGAAGAATGTGTAGATTCGAGTCGAACCTGAGAAACTGAGGGAAGATGGAGACAATTGGCATGGATGCTACAGAGGGAACACTGAGAGAAGAAGCAGGGAATCTGAAAGGTAGCCAGAAAGACCAGTATGAAGTGCACGGCGCACCAGGGTCAAGAGTTTATATTGTCGACGGTACTTAACAGGGAGCCAGTGACAATGAACTAGGAGAGGTGAGACGTGGTCAAAATGAGCGGCATGAGCAAGGATAAGTACACGTGGAAATGTCCATTAACAACTGTAATCACTAAAATACCATAATTTACCTACATAAATGGCATGCAATTTTACACGGCTCCTCATAAAATTACCCACAATGTTTATTGTAAATAGTAACTGATATTAATCATTTTGATTATGCAAACTTCTCGCCCCCCGCAGAGCACTAAGTTATAGGCAACATTCTTTAGATATAGTCAGAGTTTCGTTCATTGTTTCTAATCCTCATTTTACAATCTCTAAGACAGAACTCAACATTTGGACTTTCCATTTGGCCTGTTTATGATTCTTTAGAGCAGAAGGTCTTTATTTTCTGTTTGTGTGGGGGATTTTTTGGGAGGGAGGTGCTGTGTGTAATAAATAAATGTTCTTTGCTTGTTTTCACGTCATGTTGTTTTGCAGCTGTGTTCATTTTGCAACCTTAGCACATCGCCTTCTGCAGAATGCACCAGGCAGTCTCTAGTTCAGCTAGACAAAGAGAAAAAGCACCATTATTTCTCCGAGCTCACAGTGCGAATGCGGCATAAAGAAAGTACATAATAGCACCACTAAAAAAGAAACACACGCTCTCACAGAAATTCTGCTGGCGGCAAAGATGTTTCTTTCCTATCTAGTGTTTGTGGAGGAAATAACAGCTGTATAGTGAACAGAGCCAGCTTAAATTGTCCTTTAATCCTACAATGAGTTAGAAGAGATGCTTGTTGCCATGGTAGCACAGTAAACTCTCTGACCCATTTTGCCACCCTTGCTTTGGGGTGAAGATAGGAATGGAAAGCCCTTAAGTGAAAGCAACTAATGGCGGGGGCAAGGAGTGAAGCTAGGAATCTCTTGTTAGGGAGACTACTGGTTCCTATCTTCAGGCATAAAGTAAGGATAGTCGTGCTGTTTAGTGTAATCTTTGTCCACTAGCTCTGTTTCCTTAACAGCTGGAAATAGATGATTGATAGTGTGATTCCCATTAACAATGGAACTTTAATATTTTATTTCTTACATCCTAAGCGTGTTTCATCCATGCATAGGAGAGTTGTATAATTATGATATGATATACACACACACATAATAAAAATAACAAAATCATATTGGACACATGTACACTGAAGAAGATCTAAAAACACTATTACCCCCAATTGCAGTAGCTTCAAAGCTCCTCTGCAAGGGAAATGATGCACATCATTAAACTAAATAGACGGGTCGGAAATGCAGGGACACCCACCCCCCCCCCCCTGCCATTACCACATCTATTGAAGGACTGTACAAGCCACTCCACTTCATTTACTCTTAACCAAATGTAGTCCAAAACTGGAAACACTGCTTTCCTTATATCCATCTATCAAATCCTTCAAAGCACCATAGCAACACAAAACTCATTTCAACAACTTGACATGGAAGAAAGTGTTCCACAGGAGGAAAGAGAGCTACGCTCTGCTGGGGCATATTTACAAATGGGTAACCTTTAAACAAAGTTCTCCGGGGGCTTCAGAAGCAAATACTTTTTCTTTTCTTTCATTTTTTTTTCAAATTCCATGATGATTAAAAATGGTTTCTGTCAAAGGAACCCTAAAATGTCATGCTTCAAAAGTCTCTGTAGCTTGCTAGCCCAGTCCTTCAGCAAGGGCTTGTCATTCAGAAGGTTTGCAGCGAATGCTTATATGACAAGTTTTTCATTCACTTATTTAACGTATTACTCGGTGATTCATATGAGATACTCAAAGCAAGACATAACGAGATTTAAAATACAAATACAAACACATAATAAACACTGCTGAGAATATAAAATACCATATATCATGAAATAAACATTACTATTTAAAAAATAACAAATGCATAATTTAATATAATATAATTTCAATCATAGTGCAATATCTAATGGAGCTAAGCATTAAGAAAGGGGGATTATTTCCAGAATCTAAGGGTTTTGTCCCATCAGGGAATCTTCATAAAATATACGGAAGAAATTAGTCTGCATACCCAACAACCTAATAACACACATTAAAATATAATCAAACATTTTATTTTGTTTTATTTAGCTGTCACCTTACCAGTAGTAGCTCATTCAGCTACAGTATGCATTTTCCTAGCCCTTGGAAGGCTTAAGGTCTAATTTTGTACTTGAGGCAATGGTGGGTTAAGTGGCTTGCCCCAAGCCTCAAGGAGTATCTGTGGAATTTGATTCCTAGCTTCGCTGGCTCCCACAAGATGGTTAAGTCACTAGGCTACTCCTCCATTGTCTATATTGCTATGGTTATTTATTTTATCACCATTTTCTTGTTGCATTGGTCTCAACTATTTGGATCTAGAGCTTATATAGTAGAAGCTAGTTAAGGTGTATGAGCTGCTATTGTGACCACAGACTTGCAATTCCTTGCTTGATTAATTTTGCACCACTCTAGGGCACTCATAAAGCAGAAACAGTCCATGTTAGCAGAAGCTATGTGCATGATATTGTCCTTACCATGTTAATAACCACTGCTGGACCAGACTGTCCTATTCTCAGATTCTAGAGACACAATACATATCACGCACACATGTACAGTATCATTGAATATACAACAAACTATATTGGAATGGAATGTCACTTAACGTGCAAGGATTGGCA